>PVKB01000187.1:304111-388118 GCA_004027205.1 Ctenodactylus gundi | reverse complement strand
CCATTGAGGGAAGTGAGACACACAGACTGAAATTGGGAGGAATTCCATATGATCAGAGCCATGCAAGGGCAGGCTCCATTGCCAGCTAGCTAACTTTTTTCTCAGACCCTGTAAGTTCCTAGAGTTCTTGGTTACTCAAAAGGGGGCATTTGAGAAGGAATCTTGGGCTTTCTGTCCATCTTGCAGAGTTTGAATGTGTTCCCCCGAAGTTCACATGTTGGAAAAATTAATCCCCAAATTTGTATACTGATGGTATTTTCAGGCAGGGGTTTTGGGAGGTAATCGGGGTTAGATGAGGTCATGAGAGTGAGGACTTCATGATGAGATTAGTGGCTTTATAAGGAGAGAGATACTTGAACTGATGCACTTGCTGCTTCATGATGTGATGACCTCCACCATGTTATATAGCAAGACAACCTTTGGTACATGCCTAACAGATGCCAGTATCATGCTCTCCGATTTTCCAGCCTCTGAACCATGAGCCAAAACACTTCTGTTCTTTATAAATACTTGGTCTTAGATATTTTGTTATGGTTGCCCAAAGCAGACTAAGATATTATCACTTGAAGATTTGAATTTGTTTTAATTCAAGGTTGGTTGCAGCCATGTAAATGTGTTTGACCAGTGAAATATGGGGGAAGAGATGATATTCAAGACACCAGACCTTGGCCACAATACTTCCCAGTTAATCTTCCCAATTTTTTCTTGTGTGTTATCCAAGGCAGAGATGAACAACTGACAGTTTATCCCAGCAGGTCAAATTCTTCAAGAGATCATCAGCAGAACATTTTGTCCCTACCCTGCAAAGGGAAATATGGAGTTTTGGGTATTGTACATACCCAACCCATTACAGATTATTTGAAAATTGTTGGTGACTATGCTGCCCAAACTTTGTAGCCTATATTGACATTCATAGGTCAGCCTGATTCTACCATTGACTCTGAGTCATGGGCTGCACCTAATACTATTCAGTCTCTCCTGGGTTTCGCATATGCTCGGGTTAACCATAACGATACCAACATTGTTCCATGTCATCTCTTGGCATGTATACTTAAAAAACTGTGTCCTATTGAAACAAATGTAAAACAAACTACAAGACACAAGAAGAATTCACCGAGATATGTTGAGCTCATACTTGGCCAAATGTATGTGGTGTGACTGATTTGGAAATAATATTTCCAACTACCCTTTACTGAATATAAAAGAATCATTTCCTGTTAGATAATAGAATGCCTTGACTTTTGGATTTAGTATGTTGTAGTGCACATCCAGGAATGGATTCTTCTACTGACTGATCAGAGAGGCAAACGGTTCCACAGACCCAGCAGAAGATCCAATGAAGGTTCCAGGCTCCTGAATGACTGGGTGGACAGATGCTCCCCAGTGACCCACACTGGACCTTGACATGAGCAAGACATATATCTCTACTGGGTCAGGTTCCTGAGAAGTGCAGTTGTCTACTGTTACTCTTAGCCAATCTTCGCAGGTGGACACTATATTAGAGGCAGGTAACCCTTGATGAGATGGAGACGTGGCCACATAGTTAAATGCAGATGATTCTCTTTTGGGGGAACATCCTCTTCAACAAGAAGGTTCCTCTCACCAATAACAAAATTATGGGAAAGGGAAAAACAGAAACTAGAGTGACATGGAAAAGGAGAGGTACTGAGACAGATTCAGAATGATGTCTAGGAAGATAGTTATAAAAACTCATTAAATTCTTTGTTCAAAAAGTGAAGGAATTTTATAATTTTTCAAGAAAGTCCAGCCAGGTCTGTTTCTGCAACTAAAGACACATGTTATTCCTATGCAGAAACACAAACCAGAGATTCAAAGAGGGCTGGCAGGTGGAGTACTTGAGTAGGTCTGAGAACCAGCCAATGCAGATGAATGCTCCCAAATCCCACCAAGTTGTCCCTAAACCTGAAACCCAGGAGAAGCAGAAACTTTCAGGCAGAGGTCCGTGAGTACTCCCAGGGTCCCCTGGGCACATGTGTGTCCACATGGGCATGCATATGAATGGGTGCTACATGATTCATTCAGAGAGCCTAGTACCCTCCAACCACTAAGCACAAGCTTCTGAAATTGTCATCTTTCAATCAACAGAGGTCAGCTGACCAGCAGCCCGCCATGAGCCAGCATTCTTCGGGCTCTGGAAATGCAGCAATGGAGATAGAACAGGGAAGACTTGCCTTCACAGGGAAGAGATAACAAACAAGCAAGTCACGTGTCACTTAGAAAATGTATGAGGTGATGAAAGCTATAGTGGAGAACATGAAATCAGGTGACATGACAGCCAGTGATAACACAGAGAGACATGCCATACTGAATGGGCAGAGCAGACTCTTCTGACTGAAAGGTGGCATGTACTTCCAGTGAAGATTACACTTACTACAAAGGAATCTAGGGATTCTGGGATGAGGCATGGTGTTCAGGAGGTGAGATGGAGTTCAGGAAGCCTTGAAGAGTTTTCTGGAAACTTCTAGTTCTATTCTTATTCTGTAGGAAGCTTTTGAAGGTCTTAAACACATGACTGACTGGATAAAATTATTGTTTAAACTTGCCTGGCTGTTCTTGGCTGAGGGGGTGGCAGAGGGCATGAGTAGGAAGGGGAGATCCAGGTGAGTGATGCGGTGGCCCAGTGTCTTAGTACTTTTTCGTTGTTGTGACTCAGTACCCAATATCCACAAATTCAGGGGAGGAAAGACTTATTTTCTCACACTGTTTCAGAAGGTCACAGTCCATTCAGGAGCAGCCAGCAGTAACGAAAGTACGGGGAAGAGGCAGGGGTGGACGCATCTCCTCACGATGTTACAAACAAGAAGCCAAGTTCCATCAAGTCCAGTTTCTCCCCGGAGGAAAAGCTATAACAATCTTTCGTCTTCCTTCCTCTTATACAGTTCAAGTTCCCAGTTGAGCGCCCCACATCCTGATGGGTGCTCTTCCCTCATTCGCTGGCCCACAAATCATTCACACTAATCCAGGATGGTTCCTAATTGCTTCAAGTTGACATTATCTCTCCAACTGTCACACCCAGCTATTATTTCTCTTGGCCTCTCTCACCATGAACAACAGACACTGATGCTAAGTAATCCCAAGGAACTTAAACACTAAGCTGTGAAGTCAAAGACTGGCCAGCTAGGTGGCTGTGGGCAAGTAAATCACCTTCCCTGACCCTCTATTTCCACAGCTGTAAAATGAAGATAAAGCTTCCTCAGTACAGCATTGTTGCTGCAGTGCCCAGCATAGGGCAATGTCCACACTCTTCCACCCTTGCCCAGGGCCCTGAGAGAACTGAGCCTCTTGGTATTTCAAGAACCTACTGAGCTACACGGAAAGCCTAAGTATTTGTCCCTAGTGGCACCCAATGAGGAGCCAACTGTTGAGTCCAACTGTAGGGCCCATTAGTGACTCAGGCTAAAGCCCATTGTCCAAAGCTACCCAGAGCCTAACCAGATCCTTGTTCCTCAAGGAGAAGCAGGAGGAGCCTGCAGGCTCAGGACAGGAGCCAGCCCCTGTCTGAGAGGCGAGGAGGGGGCCGGGTGGGAGAGGCAGAGAACATGACTCACAGCAGTCCCAGAAGGGGCCGTTCAGGAAGTAGACCCACCCTCCTGCTGTTGCGGTGAGGACATCTGACCCATTCCCACTCACATTCTCAAAGCTGTACAGGGCAGAAGGGGAGAGCTGAACAAAGAGAACAAGGGTCATTGGAAGGTTATATGTGAACATTAAGTGTCTAAGAAGAGGGCGAGAGGTAGGTAGTGCAAGGGAGGGTGGCTAGGGTAAGGGGTGGGTAGAAGGAGGTTAGAGAGGGGTGGTTGATGGGCCAGAGAGAAATTAGCTATCAGAGATAAGTAAAGGGTCCTTGGGGTAAAGGTAGCGTGGTTGGAAAGGGCTCTCAGAAGTCTGGGTGATTTACAGATTGGCAGATGCCTGACCTCGCCCCTTGCCCTTAGCACACACCTTTCCCAGCACTGTGACCCATCCGTCTGAGGGCTTCTCATACACAGGAGAGGCGCTGAGGTAACACTGACTGTAAGGCCACTCAACCAGTGATGTGGGGACTCCAGGGTAACACCCTGGCTCCTGCCGCCAGGCAGGCTAACTCAAAGCCACTATCTCACAGAGACGGACAAAAAAGAGCTCAGTGTTCATGGATAAGTGCTCCCACTCCTGATTTCCTGCCCTTTCCTTTCCCTCGGCCCCATTTGTGGCTAGCATTTTCTAGAATCACCTCCCAAATAAATTGCTCATACACATCCTCATTTCAGTGTCTCCTGTAGAGATGCCAAAGCAAGACAACAGAGGAGGCCAAAAGGGGTTTCTAGAAGTTTCAAGAGAAGATTTAGAGGGAAGGGAGTGGCCAAAGAGGGAGGGCAGGGGCAAATGGTGATCAGTTAGAAGTAGGGGTCAGCCTTTGAGATGGGGCTCACCCCAGGATGTGGCTCCCAGGACGGATACTCTTCTCACTTACCTCAGTCTGATCTCTGTAGGATGGAGCTCTTCATCCCAAGGACTAAACTCTAGGATTCTGTGTCCCAAGATAGATTATGGACCCCACCCCAAGCCTCTTCTCCTTTCAAATCCAAAAGCCTAGCTAGAGGAGTATTAGAGAACAGAATAGTTAGAATTTCGGTCCAAATTTTCACAGACTTTAAGTATGAGTGAGGGACCTTTGAACAGGAAAGGGCCAGGGATCAGGACATATGGAGACATTGTGCTCAGCCAGACATTGTCCAAGAAAATTCATGGCCACTCACGTGAGATTACTAAGACTTCATTTCTGCATGTCTGCGCTCTTCCCTTCACTAACTCAGCAAGCACTGACTGAGCACCTGCCAGGTGTCCCTGAGTTCAGCAGAGACCATGACAGGTGTGGCCCTCATCATCAGGAGCCTTTCGGTCTCCATCAAAAGCAGAGTATAAACAAGAGGGCAAATTAAACAACAGCAAATATAGAAGACTCATGAAGAAAACAAAATAGCATATTAGTTGCTAACAGGGAAACTCCCTTTGCAGGCTGGTCAAAGATGGCTTCTTGGGTGCTATGCCTGAGACTCTGTCCTGAGACCTGAATGAAGATGGCAAGGAACCAGATGATGGAACACCACTTGCCCAGAAAGGATTCTACATCCAGTTAGTGGATCTGACTGGCACACACTGAGCTGCCCCCACACCGTGCTAGGCTCTATTTCATATACAAGGTTATATACTGAGATTGCCATTTGCACATGAGGGAACTGTCTCAGAGAGGTCATGGTTACACTTACAGCTGGTAGGTGGCAGTGCTGGGTATCCAAAAAGCAAGTGTAGGTCTTATCTTGTGGTCTTTCCTTGTGTTATTATTTGAACAGTCTTCTCTGTTCTTTTTTCTACCTCTTCCAGGAAGCCTTCTCTGACCTGCCACACCTAAGTTAAGACCCTTCTTGGTGTTTCCACAGACTACTTGCAGAGCAGCGATTGTAGTGTTAAAACTGTTTCATTTCGGCTGGGAAAGTCTCTTCTTTGTGGTAATGACATGGTTATTGCAGAATCCATCGTGCTAGTAAAAGGATCCACCTTTGGGTCCAGAGGGAGACACCTGACAGAAGCTAGGCCAATTGAAAACCTTCCCTTGGATTGGAGAATTAGAACCCAGCAGGAAGAATCTGTATGCACTGATGTCTGGTACTGATATTTTATCAAATAGGAGCCATGTTCCACTGTGAGGACTGATGAGCAGAAGGACTAGGAAGCCAAGAGAGTAGAAGCCACCGCTTTACAGAGAAGTAAAGATAAGAGAGAAAGCAGTCTTGATGTCTCTCGTGCTCAGGCTGGGCCTCCTGCCCTTGGAGGCCAGAACCTCTGTCCTCGATTTTGTTACAACCAAAAGATTCCAAATACACGACATTCAGAAATAATGAGTTAAGCATGGTGCTGATTCCCCATCTTGCTCGGTCTTTTCTTAACACTATATTAGTCTGCAGAAGAGCAATGACAACAAAAAGCATCAGGTCAACTGGCAGGCCTCCAAGCCCAGAAGAAAGGCAGCACAAGTCCCAGCATGGGCCCAGCTCATGGCTCCAGGGTGTCAGGCCCCTCTTCCCTCACACACCCCCCTATACAAGATGATGGGTATGTAACAGTCCCTCCCTGTGACCTGGCCAGACCTTGGATGTAAGCTGCAGGAGGTGGCCTGCGTGTACTTGGGAGCCAGAGGTCACCAGTCAGAGCGGATGCTTTGAATTTAGACCCAGGTTTATGACCCGCATCGGCCGCCAGCGAGGACAAGGCCCAGCCCTCCCCACACCAGGGACTGTGGGGAAGAAGGCAAGCTTTTAATGCAAAGCCTGTTTCTCCCAAATATTGCACTAGGCAGGGAGTTTGGACCAGAATAAAAGCAGAGGGTCTAATTTTAGACAGTACCTATGAATGAAACTTGACCCATGCTGGGGAGGAAATACCTTCCACCAGCCCGTGCCAGGGCCAGCATGTGTGATTTTCTGCTAAATTAGGCAGCTCCTGAAAACAGGTTACTGCAGGGACTCAGGCTTTTTTTCCTCCACTACTCTTTACTTTTAAATATACCTGTCTCCTCCCCTCAACCCTCTTCTTCTGTGAAAGCTCTTGGTGCTGGTTAGTTAACCGTCTGCTCTTCCTCTTTCCTCTCTCCTGCCCTTCCCAACCAAGAGCCCAAGGTTCCATACTTCTGGAACCAAATGGCAGCCTGATAGGTCCAGGCAGCAGCTAGATCAGAACTAGGGACTCCATGAAGACAAGACCCCCACAGTTGGCTTGTCCAGGACTGCTCTGAACCCCAGAGCATCCAGCACAGGGTCTGGCAAAGATTCAGACTCAGTCAGGAATTATCAAGACTTAAGGGAAAGTCAGCTGCCCTCTTGGGTTGCTGCATCTGAACCTAAGATGAGTAGAGATCTTCTTCTAGCCAAAAATATCTACTTTCTGATACTTCCTTTCTTTAACATAATTGGCCAACATTAAGCAAAAGCAGACAAAGAGTGGATGGTAACACCTGCAGAGAGGAAAAGTGATTAAAGACCAACAGACAAGTCTCTCCTTCCAGAGAGGTCTCCTGTCTGTGTGATCTTTGGTAAGATTCTTGTCCTCAGTAAGCTTCAATTTCCACATCTCTAAAATGGAACAGCAGTTCCAACTTTCCATAGTGGTCCATACTAGTGCACATTCCCCAGCATGTTCTCCCATTTTTCTTCCCAGCTCCAGCCCCAGTGGGGCCTGGCCAGACCCAGGGATGAAGGCGGAACCTCATCAGCCAAGCAGTACAGGCTGGAAAGTGTTTGGTTCCCAGCCTGGGGTGAGGCCCTGGCTTAACCCCGGGTCTAGTTCATCTGGAGCCAGGCTCTGTGGCTTTGGAGCAAAGGCTGAGGGAGCATCCAAGACAGCCGTTTAGATGGAAAGGTCCAGCACAGGGATGACAGTCAGGTCCTCGGCGGTGACAACTGCTATTCCGGAGGTGATAGAGTCATGCGAGCTGGGTGTGGAAACAACTTAAGTGACGCCCATGACTCCGTCCCCATCCCCTGTCCATTTGCTTGTCAGATGTCAGATGATTCAGCCATTTGGGACCTATGTTCCCTTCTCTTCCCAGCGATGTTCCTGCAGAGGGGAAGAGGAATTCCCTAGAAGACGTGTCTATCTCTGAGGTTTATTTTCTTTTGGGGATTTGGGTCTAGTACTAATTTTTAAAGGAACACACTCAATCCTCATACTGACTGCGTAACAAGTACACTGTGCCTGTCTCCCCCTGCACCACTGTCCTCACCACTGCCAGCCAAAAACACTCAAATTCTCAAATAGCTGCCGTGTTTCTTTCACCTAGCCTTTCTTCTTTCTCCTTTCTTTCCTGACCATTCCTTCCTTTCCCTTCCTCTTTCTTTTAGCTCTCTTTCCTTCCACCCCTCACTCCTCTTCCTTCCTCTCTTTTCATGTCCTTCTTTCAATTCATTTCTCCCCTCTCCTTTATTTTTTCCTTCTTCCTCTCTGTCCTTCTTTCCTTCCCTCCCTATTTCTCTCACACGAGTCCAGCTGGACAAACCCATTCTGAGCATCTACCACGTTAGTGCTCTGCTGGGTGGAGGGATGATGTTTGTGGTGCTCATTTCAAATGCAAATCCATTCAACCACCATCAACTGAGTACCACACCACACTCAGTACTGTGCCGTGTACCCACTCGCCCTCAGAAGAGAGGCTCAGAAGCCAACTGCGCAACATAGAGAAAGGTCGAAGCGGGTTCTGGGCAATGCAGAGGAGGATGTGCTTTGCTCTACTTACAGAGCCAGGAAGGGGATCCTCAGGGAGATAGCACTGAAATAGGTGTGAAGACTGAAGAAGTGGACAAGGAGAGAATAAGCACTCCAAGAGGAAGGAGCAGAGTGCACTGTGCCAAACTGTGTGACAGACAATAGTCAAACAGGGAGTGTGTCTCTAGTGTATAAAACCCATGGGAGCTTAACACAATGCAGAGTGAATTAAGGGCTCTAAGATTGGCATTGGGAGAAGAACAGGGTACTTTGACGTGATCAGGGTAGACAGCAGAGGAGGAACTTGTGAGGGAAGCATTGATAATGAGAATAGAGGCCAAGGAAGAAGATATACAGAAGAGTGTTTCTTGGGATCACTGGGTTGCTTTAAAAATGCTAGGCTCTGAGTCTGGGGTGGGACCCATGCCATGTATCGTTGAAAGCCCCCTGGAATTCTGGTGTGCAGTTAGGGTTGGGATCCCATGGTCAGATCTAGAAGAAGGAGACAAGCCGAGCAAAGGAGATAGTTTGAAGAGTCACCGGGGGAAAGATCGAGAGAGCTGTGCACAGAAAGAAGCAAGAAGATGCCCTGAGATCTGGTCTTGAAGGGCCTTGGGATCCCAGGCTCAAAGCTGGATCACCATCTATTCTCAGTAGGAGCACTGAGAACCTTTGAGTGGGGACATATGTGAGGACACAATCAAAGGGAAGGATACCAGAGGTAGGAAAGATAGGCTCTTGACCAGAAAGGAATACTTGGCCTTGAATTAGCCTCTTCACAGGAGACAGGCTCCAAACCTGTGGAAGACTGGAGAGATGTCATAAACCCCGGCTCTCTTCCAAGGGCAGTGACCAAGTGACGTTTCAAGGATCTGTCTGCTAAGTCAAGGTCACTGTCATCATCATGGCAGGATAATGGTTAACAATATGTGTCAACTTGGCAGCGCCATAGAATATAATATGTGGTCAAATATTACCATGGATGTTTCTATGAGAACATTTTTGGATGAGGTTAGCATTAAAATCAGTGGGTATGAATAAAGCAGATTGCCCTGTGATGTGGGGATACGGGCAGGCTTTGTCCATGCAAAGACCCGGACAGAACAAGAGCAAATTCTGAAGCAGGAGCCTTTGGAGTTGAACTGCAACAATGACTCTCTCCTGGATTTCCAACCTACCAAGCAACATAGTTTCTTAAATTTTCAATTTCTCAGAGAGAGAGAGAGAGAGAGAGAGAGAGAGAGAGAGAGAGAGAGAGAAATCCTTAACTCTCTCCAGATTTAATAGAAATTAGCTGCCTGGTCTTGTCCAGCATCAGCACAGGAGGGTCTCTTAGCCACTCATAACAATCCACATAGTATCATATTTCTTGCCAAAGACCCTCCCTCACTCCCTTCAAGAACTTGATGCCATAAAACTGAGTATGCATCTAGGTTTTCTTTGCCCAACTCTAATGTGTTAAGTAAACTCAGAGTATCAGGCAGGATGCTTTCAGAAAAAAAGGCTACTAGCAAATATTCAACTTTTGTGTTGGAAAGTCCAAGAGCAAAGCAGATGCCTAGGACTTGCTCTTTCAGCAGCTTGGCTCTGCCATCTCAGCCATATTGTGTCTCAGTGTGGTTTCAACCCCAGCCTGGTAGTAATGTGGTCATAGTGGTTCTAAATGTCTCAACCAGGCACCCCAGCATCAAGAGAAAGGGAGAGTTTCTGTGCTTCAGTTTCTTAGGAGAGATGAAACTCTTTCCAAAAGCATAGAGTTGATGTCCTCTCAGATCTCACTGGTCAAAATTGGGTCATATGACCACACATGAACCAATCACGAGTAAGGGAGGTTAAATCATATTAATTGACTTATACTAACTATTGTGAATGAAATGAATCTTGTAATAAATGAAGACAATTAATTATATTGTTATCTACCCTTGGGACAACCTTGTCAAAAGAATCCCTCTGTACTCCACATCTGTTTGATAAATGCTCAGTTGAGGAGGCTGGTTTTGACAGACCTGATTGTTGGACATGTTGACTATTATCTTGAATTATATTTTACTCGTATGCCCCCTCACGATTCCTAGAGGCCACCAACTGTCCTATAAATGCCACTGCTAACATGCGACCATCTCTCAATGTGCCTTTCTCCAGCTATACACAATAAGGATCAGGGAAGCGGATGTCAACAATATGTCTAGCTTGGTGTGTACAACATATCACCTAATTTCCCAAGGAGCTCTAGAAGTACTTATAATTATCTCTTATCAGTTAGGGATAATTCAGATGTGAGTAACAGAACACCCCAGGACTAAAAAAGACTTTGTCTGTGTATCAAGAAGTCCCATCTTGATGCAAATGTTCAGCATTTTCATTAGGGTCCTTCCATTCTTTCACGGTACCATCCCCAGTGCACAGGAAATTACTTACAAGCTTATCATTTTACATGTAAAATTATTGCTTCTTCTACATCTATTGCATCTTTGCACTAAAGAACTCAAAGCAGGAAGTACAGGAAAAGAAAACTTCCAACCAGACTTCCTACTACCCAAAATTTGGTCACACGCCAGCTCCTAAGACAATCATTGGCTTAGACAAAGCATGGTGCATCCCCAGAGTAAACACATCACCCATGAATAAACCCAAGACTGCTAGATGGAGGTAATAACTATTCAGTGGGAAAATAATAGTGTGTGCCACAAGCCTATTTTACAAAGGCTGTAGCAGAGGCTCTGAGACATTAAGTGAAACCCTGAAGGTCACTCATCCTGCAAAAGGCAGAAGCAGCATTCAATTCCAAGCTGTGATATTCCAGATGAAGGGTCTTTCCACAGTGTGTGGTAACAAGTGAGAGTGTCTGCCCTGAGCTATTCTTTGCATACCTTCCCAACTCTTCCCTTGCTCGCTTCCTGCTAGGCTCTACCTGGCCACTGTAAGTGTGGACACCATTCCAAACTCAGTGACTAGCTGCCCCTTCATGGTTGTGGTCAGCTGCCCATGGTTTTTTAATTTGGTGTTTGGGGGACACTCGGACACTGCTCAGCTGCTCTCAGTGTGCAGCCATTAACATCCCGCTATTAAAGGGAATGGCTCCCTGTTTGTACTGAACCATTTTTATGACATCCCGTGTACAGGGGAGAACTGCAACCACAACCTTGTATAGACTTAACCTTAGGGCCTGTAATGACATAAATGCTTAGAGCTCTTTCCAGGTGTGAGCTGGTGCAAGTCATGTGAATAAACCTTGAATTGACAAAGGACTGACACAGGAGGGTCAGACAGAAAAACCCAATGGACAAACTATTTAGGGAAGTGGCACCCCTCTTTCTAGTTCCCTCTCTGATGCTGACTAGCTGCAGGGTCTTGAGATGGACACTGCTTCTCTCCAGACAGTTCCCACTCACTTTCCTTGGTTTTGATCCCAAATACTATAGAAGAAAACAACTAACTCTTACCTGTTTCTGTTTCTTTTTTGGTAGCTAAGAAGGCATGTGAATGAATGAAGTGAGTGGACAGAGAAGTGACATCTGAATTCTCCATTCCCTTCAGCAACAGGAGGAACTCAACACAGATCTGTTGAATAAACACATGAATGCTGAAATGTTTCAAACCTGGGATGTGTGGGGCTGTGTTTACTGACTACGTAACCACTGAACTTGATGGTCCCTCTGCCCAGAACCTTCTACCTCTGACTGCACAAACAGTGTGCACGCTTCGCTTCCTGCTCACCCTATCCAAGGTTATAATCTCCACTTCCAGCACCTCTGAGTGCTTCGGGACGTCTCCTTGGTCATTATCCTGCCTGGTACTCTTCTCAACATGTGATTGCTTTGTTTATAGTCTGTATCCCCTCACTACACTGTAAGCCCTGAAATGTCCCCCGAAGTATCATGTATTTGAATGTTATAGATTATCTATGGAACCATGTGCTGTTGGTAGATTGGGGCCTAGTCTTGAGGGGTGGATTAGAGGCATGTAAATTGGATTACAGGTGTGTAGTAGGGGTTTACCACACCTTCCATACCTGGATCCAGGAGGGGCTGATCACTGGGATGAGACCTGGAAGGATATATAAGCTGCTTCCTGCCTTCCTTGGAGCACAAGTCTCAACAGGCCTTGACTTGGCTTCCTGTTTGTGATGTCCTGAGAAGCTACTTCCACCTCTGCCTCTGCCGAGTACTTCCATGCTGCTAGCCATCCCTGAATGGACTGTGACCTTCTGAAATTGTGAGCTAAAATAAACCTTTTCTCCCCTAGATTTGTGGGTGTCAGGTATTGGATCACAGCAATGAAAAAGTAACTAAGACACCTGGGAAGCAGGGGCTGTGTCTGTCCCATTCACTTTAGTGTCTCCATCAGAATGTCTGGCACATCATACAAGCTCAATAAATTTTTTCAGGTGGACGAATCAATGACCAATGACCAATGACCTTTCCAAGACCTCCATGGCCTTCTTTCCAAAGCCAGAGGCTCTTTCTCATCCATCCACATCCTTCCATGGCCTCCCACATAGGAAGTATCACCAACGTCTTTCTACCCTTGGCTTCAGTAACCCCTCAGTACCATGGCCCCCTTCCCCTCTGACCATACTCCTCCTACTCCACTCCTCCCATCTCTCACCCTCTGGATTATGGGTTATGTTTAATAGTGTTCTGCTGTGTGGTTGTAACAATGCAGACATTCAAATGATGGTAAAGAAGCATGTATGTTGACATGAAAAGTCACTAACAATATATTGCTGATTAGATTAGCACATTTGATAGAGGCACAGTCAGCCCTCCCTACCTATGGATTCAGTCAAGCACAGATTGAAAATATTCAGAAAAATAATGCATCTGAGCTGAATATATTTAGACTTTTTTCTTAACATTATTCCCTAAACAATACAGTGTAACAACTATTTACATAGCATTTACATTGTATCAGGGATTACAAAGTAATAGAGAGATGATTTAACTTACACAGAGGTTGTGCACAGGTTCTGTGTAAATACTACTCAATCATACATGAGGGACTTGAACATCCTCAGATTTTGGTATCTGAGAAGGGTCTGGGAACCAGTACTCTAAGGACATTGAGGGATGGCTGTAATTAGATTCTATTTCTACAAAATCTCTATGTGTAGGTATATATGTGTGTACCATATGGAAACAATCAGAAGATTATACAACAACATATTAACAGTGATAATATTTGTGTATTTTCTTTCTTTATATTTTCCTTATGTTTTCTTATAATTCATTCATATCCCTTGTGTAATTTCTGAAAATATTAAGTTAAACCATATGAAACTGTCATTTTGATTGATCAAAAACAGTCAAATAGGTTCTATTTCATAAGATGGGTTGAAACAAACTGTGAAATCACCTCACATTTAGTAAGAATTGGAGGCCTGAGAGAAAACACAAAGACTAAGAGACCTAAGATTGTGTGCTGAGTGGAATTATCACATAGGGAAGTCAATCTCACACAATAAAACCAGTTTGGTGTGAGGAGAAATTTGGGGAGGTCTTTTAAAACCATTAGAATGCAAGCTATCTGTGTCCCTTATTAGGACACTAACAACCCTGGTCACTGCTGATGAACAAGTAATGCCTGGGATTATTAATAAAGCAAGCACTGGGGCAGCTGGAGGGGATTCCAGCTGCATCCGGAGTTTCATGTCCCTGCATGGGTACATTCAGCAATGGCCCTATTTAGAAATAATGACAGACGGTTATCACGTAAGCAGAAGTCATCTCTCTACCACCATCAGTAGCCAGAGAGGCTAAGTCAAATTTAACAAAGGCAAAAGCAGAGGAGAAAAGGAAGGTCAAAAGTAACCTCTGTTTCCCAGGTGTCAGGCCAACAGCAGGGGCTTTCTCCTGACTGTTTCGTGTCCTCACACCATGGTCCCTGGAAGGGGCAGCGATCCTCAATCCTCGTCTATCTATGTCAGTCACTTGAGAGAACTAGAGATCAACAGGAAGGGAAAATCTCTTCTTTCAATGTTGAAAAGAACCTTTCATGAGGTCCTGTGGCCCTGGCTCTGTGGACTCTGGCATTGATCTAAAGGTTTTGTCAATGATGAGGCACCTAGCTCAGAACGGGAAGTGAAAGGCGAGGAACGGTGAGAAGGTGGAGTCTCCCAGACACTGGTGGGTCAGTGGATAGCCAGTCTCAGTCACTGCCCTCAAACCACACACCAGCACAGCCCTGAGGCCTTGAACAATGGGGAGTGCAGACAGCCACCCACAGAGGGAGAACGGGCTCTACATAGCCATTGGGAAATGCAGGCAATTAAACTCATGTATTTGAGGAAAGAATAAGGGAGAAAGCAAATAGATACAGCAGCCCCTCTTATCAGCAAGGGGTGCATTGCAAGATCTCCAGTGAACGCCTAACGTCATGGATAGAGCCAAACCCTGTACCCACCATGCTCTTCCTGTGTGTACATGCTTACGATAAAGCTTAATTTTCAAGCTAGACACTGAAAGAGTTTAATGACAATAAAATAGTCCAATTATAACAATATACTACAATAAGTTATATAAAACTTATGAATTATTTATTTCTGCAATTTTTCCATTTAATATATCCAGATTGCAGTTGGCCATAGCAAACTAAAACCAAGAAACGTAAAGCTGCTAATAAATCCGGAGATGGGGGGATAGTATACATACATACATTAAAAAGAAGGAAGAAAAAAGCCAAAATTGAATGACAAGACTCAGAACTTGGAAGGGTAAAAAAGAATTTAAGACCAGAAATGACAAAGGGTTAAAATATTTGTCATAGACAAATTAGTTAAACAGATATAAAAGCAAAATATAAAGAGGCAGAGGATATAAAATAATAATTCATGGGGAAAAATCTGTACCAAGCTTATTTAAACAAAAAAGATAAAGAAAGGGAATTCAATATCACTAGAAATCAAAGAAATACAAATTAAAACAAGAAAATGTGACTTCTCTGTTGCCACATTAACAAATTTGTTTTAAAAGTGTGTGTGTGTGTGTGTGTGTGTGTGTGTGTGTGTGTGTGTGTGTGGCACCCTATGCAAATGAGGCTAGAGTCACATGGTATTCTCAGGCTTACATACAAACATGTAGGCACATATGTCTTTTGAAAATTAACATTATATAAGAAAGTCTTTTAAAACTATTCAAGACCTTTGACCTAATAATTTTTATTTCTTAGAAAAGCTATTCTTTCCTAAAATACAAAATTTTATTTATAATAGTTTAAAAATGAAAATTTCGTAAATATTCAATACTAATATGATTAAGCAGATGAAAGTATAGTCACAATAATATTACAAAGATTTATAATAATATGTATAAAGTATTAATAATAAAGACAAAATACATAAAATGCTTCTCACCTAAAACACTGAGTGAAAAAAACATCAGGAAGAAAACTGCACATGGAACAGAGTCCAAATCTTACAAAAGGAAAAGTAAACAGAGTAACAAAAAGGATAACAGAGAAATCAATCAAATTGTGAAAATCGATTGGGGTGACTGAAACATCAGTGAGTCTTGTCTTCCTTCCCACTCATTAGCCAAAGCTTCTTAATACCTTATGATAAAAAAAAAAATCTAGGATTTGTGACAGACACAAGCCAGAAAAGATGTGCTCCAATAATCCACAATGTCTGTATCATAAATAATTAAACACACTGAAGCCAAGCACACCCTGACATCTCGGTCCCCTTCAGTCCTCTCTCTCCCCAAAATGATCCTGCCTCCCTTTATTGGGATGGAGCAAGTCTTGGCCAAGACCCTTCAAAATCCACATGCAGCAAAAAGGTGGGCAAATTCAAACAGAAATAACAGAAAGCAAAGACACACTGTGTGGATGTATCTAATGGCTTGATACTTCACACTTACAAAAATAATATAAGTACATCCATGGGATGCCTTTAGAAACAATAAAAATCTAAAACTGCTAAAAAGTGGGTGAAATAGAAAAATAAAGAAACCTGAAAAATAGATTTTAAATTCTCAGGGGGAATGGAAATCTTCTCATCTCAAAAGAAATGACACATAAATTTCTCTGTAAATTTGGTGATAAATGGAAGAGGCTGTGGTCCTGAGGAGAAAGAGAACTGGCTTTCGGGTTTGGGACCTACATTTCTAGACAGAAGGGTGGAAAGGCATAGGGAAGGAAATATGATTAAGACATGATGCCTATAACCATCCATTCCCCAGGTCGATTGTCTTTCACAGGCTTATCTTATTAAAAATAATAATTAAGGGAAAAAAATAAGCCTTCTTTTCTTCACTTGCTGGCTGGGTGTCTTCTGAAAGTCCCACACCTTTCCTGGAGGCTCAGTCTCCTTGTCTGTAAAGTGGGCTAGGCACGTCCCTGGGGTGTTGCTAGGCAGCCCGGCTCATTACTGCTTGTCTATTAAGTTCAGCCTCTCTGCTCAGGATGGGCTTTATTAGCTTAATCAATCAATAATAAGGCAGCAACTGTCAAGGGCATAGAGATTTTATGACTCCTACTCTATTTCCCCTTGATGAATTGCTTTTAGATATGCAGCAGGCATCCTGAACACTAAGCCCCAAGTAGTAAAAATCTAAGTAGGTGATTTGGTCTAACTGCACACTCGAGCAAGTTTGGGACCCTCCAATCTCCGCTTTCTAAGCACCTGCAATACTCCAGACCATGCCCTGGGCGCTGGAGACCCAGCCATACATAACCCAGGAAGCAGGGATTTTTGTCCTCCTGGAACTTAGTGTTTGGTGCTAGTGACAGACCAGAAAATAGGTCTTTGCAGGAAAGGCTGTCAACTGGGCTATAACAAACCCCAGCTTTACCATACACTAACTATGATCCTACATCTCTGGTTTTCCACTTTCTTGCCTATAAAATGTAGGCCACAGTCACTCCTACCTTGGAACGACTATAGTTTCTACTGAGAAACTAACATGAACTAATCTGTACTGAAGGCTCAGAACAATGCCTGGCATGGGTGGGCCCAATAGGAGTGCCCTCTATTAGTATTGGTGTGATATTATATTGGTGTTGATATTAGCATCAGCACTAGCATTGGGATTAGCTTTGGGATTCCTGTAAGCAAAGTCTTGAAGATAGAGGACAACACTCCCTTGTCCGGTCTGCAAGACGGGAGTGGTAGAGAGGCTTCCTAGACAGAGCCCTGAAGAATGCCCAGGCATATACTTGGGGAACATCGTGGTAGAAAGTGCTCTAGGAAGTGAGGCATGTGTGCAAAGGCCCAGGGCTAAGACAAAGAGAAGAGGTCCATAGAGTTATCTTTAACAGACCAAACAGTGTGGCCAAAACAGCACTAAGAGGGTACGGAAGGAGATACAGCTGTGCAAGGCTGCAGGAAGCAGGTCTTGCAAGGCCTGGGAGCCAAGGTGGGGCGTTTGGATCTGATTTTGAGGTTCCCTGAGGGCTTGCGGTAGGAAGTGACATGAGAAGATTCGGGCCACGTGGAGAGGACTGAACAAGATTGGCCAGAAGCAGAGCCAGGGAGAAGGCAGATGCCCCATCCTGGAGGAAGGGTGCAGTCCACAACAAGGCCCCGGAGATGTGGAGGAAGACAGGAGCGGGTCCAGATTGAGAGGACGGGGGAAGGCTAATATGATGAAGACAGGGAGTGGGAGGCCAGGGGAGGAGAAGCTTTGGGGGCAAGGTTTTGGTTTCAAGATCTGTTTTTAACTTCTCAAATTTCAAGCCTGTATCTGTAACAAGATAACGAAGCTCTTGGATGGGACTGCTGTGAGCATCTGTAAATCCCAGGGACTGGTACACAGTGGGCACTCAATGAACATCTGCTTGACTCTGACCCCTCCCGGCCACCAGCCATTCCATTGGCCTGAGCTCCTGCCAAGCCCTTTGCCACAGAAACCAAACCGCGGTGGGTTTCCTGAAATGTGGAAAACATCCCGCAGGAATCTAGGCGTCCCCAGGGCTCTCCTGTGCAGAGAAAGGTGGTGAGAGAGCAGCCGGGCTGGGGAGGAGGCTCAGGTCCCATGGCTATGCCTGCCAGGAGAGCCCTGATTGGTCCACGGGAAACGACGGGAGAGGGGTTAGAGAGGGAAGGAAGGGTCCAGATCTCCAGGGACTCCTGCACAAGGGCCACTGCTCTCAGGAGCCACCAAGTAAAGCCAGCACAAGAAGATGAAGGCAGCGAGTATCTCCTCCCCAATCCCACCTTCCTCCCTGTCCTGCCAATGCTCTTGCAAAAACATACATGTGCACACACACACGTGTGCTCACATGCACGGAGAGAGAGGGAGGGACTGCCTCCTCCTCACTGCTACTTACCCAACAGCTAACAGGTGCCAGGCTCTGGGTGGATGTTCTACACAAACTGTTTCCTCATACAGCCTTGAGACATAGGATGGGTGACAGACGGAGGCCTGGGGAGATGAGCTCATCTGCCCAAGGCTCCACAGACAGTCAAGAGGAATACAGGATTTGAACTCAGTGTACGTGATCCTAAAGCCCCTCCCCATCTCCTTTTTTTTTTTTTGCCACCATCCCAAACAGCTTTAAAGCCTGCAGCCAGTGGCCATTAGGTCAACTCAACATGCACATGTGTTTTGTTTGGACTCAACACTATTTTAAAAAGTGGGAAATTTCACATAAAAATCCAGATTTCCGGCTTCTCTTTAGAAACCAGATCTGGCCCATGTTTCCGCAGGACTGCAACTGGCTGGGCTGAGGAGCTGCCGCCCCTTACATGAGGCTTTCCATGCCTCACCTGCCCCTGGCCCCCAGCCCCACCCCTCAAGGACGACCCCCACGTGGCCCAGGAAAGGTCAGAGTGTGTCCTTGCTGGGAGTGTTCCTCAGACTAGAACCCCACATCCTGATGCAAAAATTCCAAACCTCTTTTCTCAGCATTCTCTGGGGCCTCTCTCTCTCTCTGTCTCTGTCTCTCTCTCTCTCTCTCTCTCTCTCTCTCTCTCTCTCTCTCTCGTGGTATGCACATGATCTTTTAAGTCAGGCCATGGCTTCCGCGTCCCAAGCCTCAGTTTCTCCGTCTCTAAATTAGAGGTCATGTGAGTGCTTACCCGATAAGGCTATGTAGAGTCCCAGTTTGAGGCCCACAGACTTTCCCTTCCCTCCGTGGAGCCTATGGGTTGAGGCCAGGCTGCTGGTCCTGCGGGATTCCACGGGGCTGGAGCTGACCTTGTCCTGAAGCTTGTTGTCCCTTCCGTGTCTATTGTCCCTTCAGAGCACATGGGCTGAAAGAGATGACCATGTTTTCTCAGATCTGTGCCCCAAAGGCGCGCTAGATATCAGGAACACATCTTAGACATGGAGGACCCTTGTCTTCCCTGGGTCCTCTTTGCTGTCTAAACTTGCTTACCTCATCTAGTCTTGAGACTTTAAACACTATTCATATACCAATGGCTCCCAAATATATACCTCAGCCCAGAACAGAAACTTATCTGAGACTGTATGTTGACTGTGTTCTCACCAATAAGTAAGTAATAGTTATCTCAGACTCCAACACATCAAACACAAATGCCTCATTTGCCTCCCAAAGGCATCCCCTGCTCCTTCTCCTGTTTCTCCTGCACATGGAATCTTAATGGCTCTTGTCACCTGCCTTACAATTCTCCTGGTCCAAACTACCATCTTTCTTGGCTGAGTTATTGCAATGACTACCTAACTGGTCAGCACCCAGCTTGTGCCCTTACTCCTGACAAGCTATTCTATATGAAAAACCAAGGGTAAGCTTTTCAAAAGTTAAGTCAGATCATGTGCCTCCTCTGCTCAAAACTCTGCCACTGTGCCCATCTTCAAGTAGATTCCATTTTTCCTCGATGGCCTACAAAGCCCTCTGATCTCACGGCTCCCTTCTTCCCTCACGAAGTCACCCATCTAGGAAGGGACAGGACTAGGACTAGAGCTCAGTTTAGTTTCAGCTTCAAGACTTTTAGTCTTTCTACTACAAACCTGACTATTTAGCAAGTCTTCGTGTGTCCCTGTTCTATAGTTTCCTCATCTATAAACTGAAGATATAGTACTTCATTTCATCTGAAGGATATCAGAGAGAGGTGTTCAGGGTACACACACACAAACACATCTGTATTTTTGCAGTTCTAGGAATTGAACCTGGACTTTATTACTATGTTACTGAGACAAAGTCTCACTAAGTTGCTCATTGTCCAGGCTGGGCTTGAACTCAAGATTCTCCTGCTTGATCCTCCCTGAGTGTTAGGATTAGAGGCCTATGCCACAGCCCCTGGCTAGATTAGAACCTCTTCAAGATTATATTCCACTCTGAATATTCAATGACTCTGAGTGGAACTTGCTATGTCCTGGTCATTTCTACACCTCAGGTGCTTGATTCTTAGTAGCACGGGATGGGTGGACTGAAGGATGGGTAGATAGAAGGATAAATGGAAGACGGGCGAGTGAACAGGAGGGAGGTGAAGAGAAAGTGGAAAGTAAGTGAATGATGGGTAGGTGAGTGGTGGATGACTTACATTAGTGGATGGCTAGATGGGTGGGACGGTGGGTGAATGGATGAGTGGGTCGGCAGGGGCAAGGTGGGCAGATGGCTGGATGAGTAGATGATTGTATAAAGGAATAAACGGATGAATGAGTGAATGTTTAAATAAGGAAAATTCAGAAAGCTTAATAGAGGAGAAAAGTGTGATCTCAAAGGGACAGGGAGAAAACCTTGCTGAAGGAGCCACAGCAGGAGCCCTGACATGGGTAGAGGAGCACGCTACTGTCACAGACAGGAGGCCTCGTTTGCCAAATGGGAGAGAAAACTGAGAGCCAACGGGCCGTCTTGAGGCAGGCTGTGACAGGGGGCAGAGTACAAGCTTTGAGGTTAGAAAGACTTGGATTTAAACCTCACTGCCCCAGTTTACTAGCTGTTCTGTCGGAGAACTGGAGGCAAAACAGTCCTCCTATTCTGAGGCCACATGAGACGTTAGACATAGGAATCAAGGTGCCCGGCACACAGTAGGTGTGCAGAAATGGTGTGGCCATCGCAGCTACACAGGGCCTCGACCAGAGAGAAGGCCTCAGCCAGGTCTGGCACCTCAGGGAGACTCCCTGCCTGACACTGCCCACGAAGCTTTGATGTGAGGAGCCAGAGGCCCAAGCCAAATGTTCTCTCTGTATCTGCCGATCTCCCGGCTGCGGCTGCATGGTCCAGCTGGCCAGACACCTTCCAGAGAGTGCAGGTCTGGCTGGCTGGGCCTCAGCACAGAGAGGGCTGCTGCGCCCTCTCTGACAGGTTTGGAGTACCCTCTCAGGGGACCGGCCACCTGCCCCGCCCCACCCAGTTGAAAGGAAGAACTTGGCCTCCAAGTCCAGAGCCTCAACTTCTCAGGAAACTCTCAGACATGAGGAACTTTCCATCCACATCACAGGAATTCTGTGTAGAAAGGGGGAAAAAAATTAAAACTTTCATCCTTTGGCCTCTGGGAGAATATTTCTTTTATGTGAAACTGGCAGGGAGGAAAACTCGAGATTCCTTCTTCTTCACCTAATTGATATCAACATGAACTATTCTGGTGTTATTTTAATAAGACTTTGGTTTTCCAGCAAGGGTAGGGAAAAGAGAAAAAAGATCTTCTGGACCAGAATATTTTTAGCGAAAATATTTTGCTAGCATCCTCCCTGCCCCCCTTCCCCGCTCCTGCCTGGCTTCAAAGGCGCAGCAGCAGTGTTCTGGGGTGCAGCCCTCCGCCCCTTGCATGGCAGGCTGGCCGGCCAGGGAGTGCCAAGCCAGGAAGATATTTTTTCCAGAAGCGGCATCTGGCTCCTTGGCAGCCGCACAGCAGTTGTGCTGGCAGCCGGGCTGGCCGGGGTCTGCGGTGTGTTTAGGCTGCTGCCTCCTCCGACTCTTGCCCGCAGACACCACGTTCTCTCTTCCAGGCTGGGTGTCCTGTCCTGGCCCCTCACCCAAGCAGGAGGATCTGCAGGGGTCTGAGTGCTTTGCCCCTTGCCACCCACTAGAATGTGACTCGGGAGACCCACCTGGCTTCTGATCCTTGCCAATTTGATTCTGGGCAGGTGGTCTAACCTTTCTGAATCCCCAGCCTCTAGTGGGAAACAGGAATCTTTGTCGCCTATTAATATGTAAGCCAATCTGTCTGTCTGTCTGATCTGGCTTTCCAATTGACTATCTCACCCTCTTCCCATCACATCTCCCCCTAGGAGCATGGTCTCCTTTGTATTCTTGAGCCTTCAAACGCTTTGCAACCCCAAGACATTTGCACTTGCACTATGTGCACATTTTGTCCAGCTTTTGAACAACTGGCTCCTTTTTCCCTTCAGCCCATCACTCAAAAATTACACCTTTTAAGAGGCTCCCTGACTTCCCATTTCCATCAGCCCTTTTCCAACCTGCTGACACAGCTCCTGGAGTTTTGTGTAGAATACTTGCTCCTGTTTGGCAATATTCACTCTTCCACTGTCCACAGCCGGGGGGGGCCCAAGAGAACCAAGATTCCATCTGTCCCATCTCTCACCAATCTGAAGCACTCCACACAGGACTTCCCGACAAGTTGCTGATGAATGGAAAGGCTTCCAAGCCCACTGTAGATGCTGCGACACGCAGGGACCGGCCCTGCCCCCGTGACAAGTCCTGTGGGCTCAGCAGAGTCCCTGTGCCATGTGGGCCTCTCTGTACTCATCTGCTTGAGACACTCAGAGCAGCACAGCAGCTGGTGATCCTCACACCCACCACATAGATGCAGAAACCGAGGCTCACAAGGACCAAGGGGCTTCCCTGGGCACACAGAGACAGAAGAGTGCCTGAGTGACCGTGGCCCCAAAGTCTGTTTTCTGTTTCTGTAACTGAAAACAGCAGGCTGAGTAATGTATAAAGAATACAAGTTTGTACAGGACAGGAGGCTGGGAAGATCGAGAGCAGGCCATCTGCGCGGCACCTGGGGAGGACTTCCGTGCAGTGTCACAGCCTAACCAAGGGCATGGGGCAGCAAGACAGAGCCAGTGCGCCAGGGAGAGCCAGCCTCAGTGATGGAGCCGCTCGCTCAGTAACCTGCTAATCCACCGCGATGCAGGGATTAATCGCTTCCCAAAGTCCCTCCTCCAAATATCATTAACATATGGATCTGGGGGTTAAGTTTCCCACACATGAAATTGGAAGGACTCATTCAAACCATTCCCACATCTGTGCCGGGCTCTCTAGCGTCCTGTTCACATTCACTACTGATCACACAGCTGGAAGGTGCCTGTGCTCAACAGTTAGTGGGTGGACGGACAGTGAATAGATGAATAAGTGAGTGGATGGATTCCAGAGCGGGAAGATGGATACTGATCTTCCTGGATAGCAAACAGCAAAGTCCCAACCTCCTCCAACTCCCATTCCAGGCCTAAACCCTGCGCTGGGATACGGGCTTCCATGTATATAACCTCGATTCCCCAGCCCCACCTAAGCTGGGCATGGCATTGCACACCTGTAATCCCAGCACTCCACTTGGGAGGCTGAGGCAGGAGGATGCCTTGAGTTCAAGGCAAACCTGGGCTACATTATGAGTTTAGGACCAGCCTGGACTACAAATAAAAACTCTGTCTCAAAAAAAATAAATAAAGTATATAGCCTCATCCAGGCCCAGGCCCACTCAGGCCTAGTCTTCCTGTCCTCCTACGCAGCAGCGGGACTGGGAGTCAGAAATGACAGCTACTGCTATTAGAGCCCCTTCTCCAGCCACTCCTCCATGGCCACCCAATGCCATGTCTCCTGTAACCCACAGGAGACTGAGGTGCGAGAAGGAGCAGGGACTTGTCAGGTCATTCAAATTTGGGGTTGAGCTTGGGCAGGAAGGACGTCATATCTGTGCTGTGCCCAAGCAGGTAGGGCTCAGGAACTACCCCGGATGCGTGGCCATGAGTGTAGTGCTACATCCTCCTCTCTGCGGTGGCAGCTAACAGCCCTTGTGCCCATGGAGCGGCAAGCTAAGCAGCCCTGGCACACTCGTGGGCTTTGTGGGCAGCCCTGACAAGCACACCAGGCTAAATCAGTCACATCTGCAGGGGCCAGGATGCATGATGGAATGCTCCTCAGGTCAAGCGGTGACCCCTCGGCCGCCCGTACCCTCCTCCCGGCATTCAGAGCACCCCTGCCGAGATCTTGGCCCATCTCCTGGCCTTAGGTACCCAAGGGACACCCCAGCGACGCCATATAGCACATTGCAAACGCTCTCTGTCCCTTCTACCCTTCTCCCCCCCCCCCCCAAGGAATTCTGACTCCTCCTAAAAAACCCCACCTCTGAGCCTTTCCTCCTCCCTGCTCCTGCCAGCTGCATCCCGGAGAACTGTTTCAAGGAGGATTCCACGGGCTGCTCCTCCATTGGTCCGTGCAAGAGAAACTCTGCTAAATAGTCTTAACGCGGACCTTCACCTTGGTCTACCCCAGGGCCTGGCACATTTGGGGGCTGGTTGCTGATGTCCTGCCCCGCCAAAGGCTTATATCTCTCCCAAATGGCAGGACCAGTCTTGAGATGTGATGCCTCGCGACATGTTCCTGCTCACATGAACGAGTCCTCTTCCATGCAGAGGGGCACGGGGCTTCCGCAGCGTTTACTGGGGCACGCTAGGGGCGGAGGGCGTAAGGAGCACTGGTTCACGCCGATGTTATTCTAAAGCCCTCCTGGCCTGCACACAGCTGTGTCCGGCACCCAGTACTAGCCTGGCACAGAATGAAGGGTGCCGTCACCCCGGCAGCCTGCGAGTGGCCCACAGGCGCAGCCAGCTAGCTCCCGCGGGGAGCAGTGGGCATGTCCAGCTCTGGAGCCCAAGGCGCCTGGGCAGAAACCCGCCTCCCCTCCAAGTGGACAGGCCACTGGGGTGCAGGTGAGCAATGCTGACGTTGATTTGCACTTGAAGGTATGAGGACAGGGTGGGCGGGACGGGACCGTGGCCCGGAGGTCTGTGCCCTACTTCCCTGCGCCACCTGCCAGCCAGCGCCTTCGCTCGCCCTCGCCTGGCCCTCCCCGCCTGCCGTCCCACAAGCTCGGCCTGCAGTCGGGGCAGGTGGGCCTTGGAGGGCCGGCCGGCCGTTTCCTCCCCTCCCTTCCCGCCCCGCCCCGCGCCCTCAGCCAGCTGTGCGGCAGACATTCCTAGGCCTGCTCATTGATATTCAGGAATGGAACTTGAGCCCGCGCGGGTGCCCGAAGCGCAGGGGCTCCGGCGGGCCCTCTGCCTGGGCGCTGCCGCCGGCCTGCACGCTCTTGCCAGCCAGAAAGAGCATCCCAGGCCACCGGCGCCGGCAGCGGGACCCCGAGGGAAACTGAGGCTGGACCGGCGAGCTCTCCTCAGCCCCAGGCACACTGAAGGCCCAGAGAGGCAGGGGTGGCGGACGTTTGACTCACTGCGCAGCGCTCATTTTCTGCCAGTCCCTGAGCTGCAGCGTCCCAGGAGCTTTCTGCCCCTCTGGCCGCTCCAGGTGCTTCCCAGCCCACAGGGCTCTCCCTGTTCCGGACCCCGCGGCGGGAGGGGGCGGGACCCCGGCTGCTGCTGGCCTTCCCACAGCTTCGCAGCAGGAAGAGTCCTCCTTGGCCTCCTAGCCCGTTTGCCAAGCCCCCCACCTCACACCTCCTGGCTGGTGCAGATGGGCTTGTTTTTCCTTGGGATGTGAAAGAGGCACTCATGGCGAGGGCCTCCTCCCCTCAAGCAGCTGGTTTGGGCCAGCCACACACTCCTAGCTCCCAGGGAGGAGGCCCCTGACCCAGGGGTCCTGGGTGGAGAAGGGGTGGTCCCTCCTACAGCCAGCTGGGCATGGCCCTATGGGAAGGAGCCCCGCTCCAAGCATTAGGCTTCCCCACATGCCACCTTGGTGCGTGGGTCACGCCTGCAAGGCTCCTGTTGGGGAGCAAGACCTCAGGTCCCGAAAGGGCAGCGCAACCCCCATTATCACTTCAGAAACCTCACGGTGACACTTGGCCCTGCTCCACAGCCCCGCCCCCCTGCCCTCTCCTGGAGCCCTTCCAGGGTCCGGGCAGAACACCAGCTCCATAAACAGTGCCCCTCACACACGGTCCCCCGTCCTCCTGGAGCTGCCTCTTGCTCCAGGACGCCGACCCTTGCCTTCCTCCTCCTCCTGGTTCCTTTCCCACTTTGAGCAAGAAGGCGGAGGGGTGCCCCCCGCTCCCCACGGCCCCGTCCTAACCCTGGCTGCCCCTTCTCACGACCCTCTGCTCCCTCCGCTGTCTGGCTGCGCCTCCTCCCTGCGCTTTCTTGCACAGCTTCCTGGTCACTTCTCCACACCGAATCGGCCATCAGCACTTGTCTCAGAAGCTGCACTCTCTCTCACCACCAGGAGTTCAAATGCTGCCCTCTCTAACCACATCCGCTGCCTTTGGGGTTCAAGCACTCCATACCCACACCCAGTGTTTCTCAAACCATCTCTCTTAACTGCAGAAGTCCCGGACCCCCAGGCACAGTCCGTGTCCTTAGAACACCAGGCCTCCGGGACAGATGAACAGGGAGCTGGAGGTGAGCAAAGTCCGCCTCCCACTGCTCTGCTCTGTTGTCTCTATTCGGGCTCTTTGCCAGCCTCGATCACACGGCCACCACTGTGACCAGTATTTATCCTCTTCTTCCTACCCACTCTACCTCTCTCCCTCTCACCTAGCTGATGCACCGCCTGTGAGTCCGCTGGCCCACCTCCACCTCCGCGCTGGCCTCACCCTGGTGGGCTGCTGGCTGTTGGAGTCATGGCCATTTATACGGCAGTCCCCCTCCTGGCCCCCGCTGGCGCCCTTCCCTCCCTCCACAATGGCTGCTCCTTTCCTTTCCTCTCTTCAGCCCTGCTCTTCCGACCTCCTCCCCTTCCCTCCAGAAGAGGCTTTGTCTGAATTTCCAGAAATAATCAGAGCCCTTCCTACGGGTGTTCCCACACCCCTGCACCCTTCCTGCCAACCCAGCTCTTCTTCTTCGTGGAGAGGCTGGCTCCAATGTCACACGTGGCCAACCAGCCTACACTCCCTACCCCATCTCCTCACCAGGCTCACTCCCATCAGCCTCCTCTCTCCCAAATATCCATTGTAATCTCTTATGGGCCACTTGTTCCATTTGTCAGTATTCCTGTCTCTCCTGTTCTAAGACATGAAGGGGTATGTCTTGACCTTTATTCTGCTTCTCATCCAAATTTCTCAGAAGAATTGTCTTCCCTGTTTCTCACCCCTCCCTCTAATTACTTGTATTAGTTTGGGTTCTTTCAAAAGACAGAACTCACAGATTTTATCACAAAAGGGTCTATTAGAAAGGCTTCCAAATCCAAGGACAGAGGTGGTCCAAGATGGCTGCTCAGCCGTGAAGTAGATTTCCCGTCCAGGACTGCAGAACAGTCGGTGAGGTGAGAGTCTGCTATAGATCTCCAGTGAAGATCAAAGCCTAAAGATCGGCCACCGAAGAGCAGCAATAGGCAGACAGTCACAAGCTGAGATTGAAGCAAATCCGCGCTGTCGATCTGCGATGTGTACCAAGTCATTATCCATGCACAATTAGGAAGGCGAGAGATTTCCCAGAGGAAGAAGCTGAGACAAGCGTCTCTCTTCCTTCCTTTTATATCTTTGGAGTTCCAATTGGCCCTCCCACATCCAGGAGGCTGTTCTTCTCTTATTGGCCAGCCCACAAATCACTCACACTCTAATCCAGACCAGCTCTTGATTCCCAATCTAGGGGTGGTTCACAAATCCTAATCCTAAGGGAGACGTGGTTCCTGATCCCCTCAAGTTGACATTATCCCTTCAACGGTCACATTCCTCAAGCCCTTCAACTCCAAGTTTCTGTAGAATGCTCCATCAGCCATGAAAGCCACATGGCCAAACACAGAGCCAACATGCCAGTCTCACTATATTTGGCCTCCTAGCAGCTTTTATGATGACCTTTCTCTTCTTCCCCAAACTCTTTCTTCCCACTCCTTGGGTTTTTTTCTTACCTCTTCTAGTCTCCTGTGAAGCCAGGGTGACCGAGATCCCCATTTGTAGTGCCATTTGAGGAGTCCCATTCACTGTTCATATTGAGCCCCCAGAGCTTGGTCTCCAACCCCTTGTCTCCCTACTCTGCACTCTAGCCCCAAGTGTTACCTACCTCCATTTGAATTTACAGAAAACCCACATGCCAATGATTCCCAAAGGTAAATCCAAGCTCAGTTTGCTCTTCTCAAGTTTTTCATATCATCTTCTCTCACTATTTTATAAACTCCTCTAGGACAGCCACCTACTGGATTATGGCTGCAGAAGCCCCTGTAACAACGATGGTAGTTGCAGCTCACGTGAATTAGCGCCTGCCATGGTCCAGGCACCACAAATAGTGTCTTGTGTGAGTTATCTCATTGAATTCCTCCAATAGCACCAAAGGAGGGGAAACCAAGGTCATGGAGAAGCAGGAGTTGGCCCAAAGTCACACTTTGAGAAAGCCTGAAGCCAGAATGGGACCCCAAGCTGGCCAGCCTGGCTGCTGCCTGCCCAGATAGCAGGCATGAGACTTCACCTGTTGTGTCAGGGCTTCAGATTGTAGACTGAGATAAGCTAAACTGAGTCACTTCCCCACCAGGGAAGAAACAGAGATCCGAGAGTACAAACAACCTCTTCCCATTCTTGTAACTGTGGCCAGAGACACCATTTGCCAAAAAGAAATATGCAAAGAGTGGTGAAAAGCTGAATCTGGAGTCACACGTCGTTGTTTTGAATGCCAGCTCTTTTCCTTGTGAGCTTTTGAACTCTACTCCTCCAAGCCATCAATTTCGTGTCTCTAGTCTCTCAGCTTCAAAACGGGAGATGCAAAGAGTGAAAGCTAGGTGACATGGCACACATAAGGCACACAGCACAGCAGCATGCACAGAACAGGTGAGCAGGACAAATTTGTGGACCATCTACTAGGGATTAGGCATTGAGCTGGACGCAGAATACAGAATTGAAAAGCAGACTAAGTGAGAGAAGTTGATACATTTAAAATCATAAGGATAGGAACATAACTCCCACAAGACTTGGCTTCCTTGTTAAATGAGTTGCTAAATTGTGTCTAAAACCAGCTTGTGCTAGCAGGGGAAAGAGAAGCAATGCAATTATTTGTTCTTACACTTCTGTGCCTTTGCACATGCTATTTTTTCTGCCAAGGATACTTTTGCCTTATGTGTCTATAAAATCCAGTCCAAGCATTACCCTCTCTGTGATGTCATCTCTGATTCTCAATAAATAACATCAGTCTCTTTCCTCCTGCTAACCCGAGCATTCTGTGAGCATTCTTAGCGGTCATTTATTCATTCATTGTGTTCAATCAATCAGTCATCAATCCATAAATATTTGTTGAGTGCCTAGGTCTTTATTATGGGCCCTGAGATTTCAAATGATAACTAAACACTAATATCAGTTGAATGCTTATTATTAACCAGGCAGTCTTACATGCTTCTTGTATAACATTCACCATAGCCTTGTAGGTAGAAACTATGGCTATCTCTGTTTTATTGATGGGTACACTAAGTTACTTCCCAGCTCTTGGAACTCATAAGTAGAGAAGCAGGGACGGCCACTTGGGCTCTCCCCTATTCAGCCACACCACCTCCCTCAGGGCTGGACAAGTCACAGTCCTGGCCCTGGACTTTTTCTAGGGGAAATTTCCTGCTTACTTCTAGGGCGACTTACCAACTTGATGTGCTTGAGACAAGGAAGGTTCCCAGGACCTGTGACATCCAGTACTCAACCCAGGAAAGTCTCAGGCAAAACAAGAACTCGAAACTTCACATTGACCCTCCCAAACAGCTCCCAAAGGAAAGAGAGGAGCTAGACCTGAATGGAATCCTATGGAAAGGCATGGAAGGTCTGTGAGGCTGGCAGAAATGGGAATGAGGAGGCTGGGCAGAGGCCCAAGGCCAGAATGGTGACCTCAAAGCAGGTCATCTCATTCCCAGTCATCCCTTTCTTCAGCTCTCCTCTCCCCTCTCAGAAGAAGGGAAGCCAATGTGATGCCTTACACAGACAGCCAGGATCAGCTAAGACCCCAGCCAGCCCTGAACCCACCCACCCCCACGGTTTGGCCTCCTCTGGGACAAAAGAAGGGAAGGCCATCCAGGCTGTCTGAAATATCTCCCTTCTACCTGTCTCCTCCTCCTGGGGCCCCTTCCTAGCTTCTGCACCCACACAGGCACCCTACTCCCTCTGAAGAAAGCAAGTACTTAGAAGAGAGAAACAAATCCTCGTAACCGATGGGAAATAAGAGTGCGGGAGATAGCGCCATGTCGGAAAAGAGAAAGTCTTCAGTGATTGCTGAGTCCATCCCGTTAGCGTATCAGCCCACTGTTCCTCATCCCCAAAATAGCAAACTCCTTGCCCCCACCCTCCATCAGCAATCACCTCCCACTCCTCCCCCTGTGGTCAAATGCTTCAGAAGTCTTGGGTCCTTTCACCATTTCCCTTTTCCTCTTGCCGAGCCCACTCTTCCATTACCACTGCATTTCTATAACCCTCAAAGCCTCCTCCAGCCAGATCCCCTGGTAAGTTTGCATGCCTCGCCCGCTGCATCCAGCAGCAGCACCGATTTCACCCGGGTGGCAACGTTCTCCCTCCTTCTGAGCTCTACTTGTACTGCGCTTCTGGGCCCCACCTTTTCTTGGGTCCCCTCCTGCCTCTGGACGCTCTTTCCCAGCTCCCTGGTTTGGTTACACTCTATTCTCCTACTGCCAAATATTAGAGAGACTCAGGTCTCTGTCCACAGACACAGAGACCCTCACCTGCACCAACACCTTGGGGAGCAAGTTCATTTGTCTGGCTTCTTACATACCCTCGGAATGAGGAAGATTCCCAAACTAGGTCTTCAGGCTCGATGTCTTCCAGATATGCTACTTTACATATATCCTCAACATCTGCCAATGGTCAAATTCTTCAGAACAAACTTCTGTCTAGATCCTCTGTGCACACCTACATGGAGACCTTGCCCTTTCTCTTTATGTACACTTATTCCACAAATATCTGCAGCTTTGGCTCCACTAGATCTTCTGTGGCCACTTCATGTAAGCTGTCATACTCCCCCAAGGATATCTAATTCCCCAAATCTGCCTTGCCTCTCTTTGTGTCATTTGTTATAATTATTTGTTTGTATCTAATAGAATAGAATCTCCTTCAGCACCAGGACTTCTCTATTTTGTTTACTACTATATCCTCACAGTGTCTGGCATAGAATGGGCACACAGTAAATGCAACAATCCTTCTTTCATCCATAGTTTTGTTTTTCATGGTTTCAGTTACCTACAGTCAACCATAGTACAAAAATGGGAAAAAAAGTGGAGATTCCAAAAATAAACAATTCATAGGCTTTAAGTTGCACACTGCTAGGGGTGGCATGATGAAATCGTACGCCGTTACTCCATTTTGCCTGGAACATCAATCACTCCTTTGCCTGATGTATCCATGTTGTATACACTACCCTCTTATTGGTCACCTAGGAGCAATCCCAGATATCAGATCGACTATTGTGATATCATAATTCTATGTTCTCAAGGTCCTTATTTTACTTAGCAATGGCTTCAAAACACAAGATCAGTGACACTGCAATTTTATTACAATATTTGTTATAATTGTTCTATTTAATTATTTGTTATTGTTGTTTACCTTCTCCTGTTCCTAATTTATAAATTAAATTTTATCATATGTAGGTGTGTATAGGAAAAAGTATGACATATATTGGGCTTGGCACTACCTACCAATGCAGGTATCTACTAGGAGGTCATAGAATGAACTCCCAGGGGTGAAGGGGGTCAAGGAGGTCAGGAAACAGTTGAGTAAATGAATGAACCTATTTGTAAATAAGCATTTGAATAATAAGTGAATAACAACACATTTGGTGATAAAAGATAACATATAGCAAAATAAAGGAATGAATTACTGGTGCCTTCTAGAACATGAATCAATTTCCAAATGCACAAACTTAGTGAAAGAGGCCACACACACGTGTGTGTGTGTGTGTGTGTGTGTGTGTGTGTATACATACATATATATGCATACATATGCAATACACTATACATTATATTATATATTATATTATACAATATATATCATATATTTATATATTGTTTATATATATTTATATTATGTTTTTATATATAGTGCTATTTACATAAAATGTCTGAACACGTACACTAACATGTAGTGACAAGCAGCAGATCAGAGGGTGCCTGAGGTGGGGCTGGAGGGAGGGACGGACTGCGAAAGACATGAGGAGTCTCTGGGGTGATGGAAATGCCTGCATCTTGGTCATGGCTGTGGTTTCACGGCTGTGCATCTGTCAAAACTCATCAAGTGGGTCACTTTAAGTGGACGCAGTTTGTGGTATATGAGTCCTACCTCAGTCATGCTGATTCACAGATGTAACTGTAATTGGCACACACTAGGTCTTCCTTTTCCAGGAAGACTTTTTTTCCAGTGAGGATAGAAGCTAGTATTTATTTAGTGCCTGCTTTGTGCCAAAGTCTTTGTCCAAATTACTTCGATTTTTGTCCTATAAAGGCCTCCTGATGCAGTCAGTATTATTCCCATTTTATAGATAAGTCTCAAAGAAGGAGGTACCTACAAGTTCATTCCGCCCAAAAATGGGAAAGCCAGACTGGAACTTCAGTTAGTCAGACTCCTAAGCAATGCCATAAGCCCCCTCCTCACCAATGTTTCTTCAGATACTCTGTGTTATATGTGTGTGGCAGGGTGGGCAGGGTGTTGGAGGGGTGTCTGTGTGTGTGTGTGTTGGGGGGGGGTTACGGCTTGAATCTGAAGTGTCCCCCAAAGCCCTCCTGTTTGGAAGGTGATTCGATAGCAGGGTTAGTCCATTGAGTTCCTGTGCTGCTGAGAGGTGGGGCCTGGAAGGAATGGGCAGGTTCCTGGGGCTTGACATGGAAGGGGTGGATCACCAGACATGACCTTGAAGGATATATACTAGTTCCACCCTTCCACACTCTCTTGGCTTCTTGTCCCACTGTGACATGAGCAGCTTCTCTCTGGCTAGGCCTCCACCAAGTCCTTGCACTATTTTTCAGCCACCCACAAGAGGACTGAGACCTCTTGGAACTGAAAGGTAAAACAAACCTTTCTGCCCTTACATGGGGGAGTTGAGAATTGTGTCCAAGCAGCAAAAAAGTAATGAAGACAGAGTGTATGTTTGTCTGTGTGTGTGTACGTGTGTTGTGTATGTGTGTGGCCTTATATGTCTCCCATCTTCCCATCTCAGGGAGAAAGTGCTGTTGCCGCCAAAGAGACCAAATGTGTTTCTCATCATGTTTAAGTGTCATGAGAAGATCCAAGGAGAAGCAGTAGCCAGGCCAGATGTTGTCTCTGGTCCCTCGAGGACAAAGAAATCATCCCATCTGCATCAAGAAGTTCAGCCAGTGGTGTCCCTTTTGGGGTGAGAGAAATTGAGGAAGTCTATTCAGTGCCTAAGTATGGGGTCAGGGGGTCATATTAGCAATGTCAGGGATGTGTTTATATAAAGCCGGGTGAAGGAATACAGAGGAGACCTAGGTATGACTTTGCCATATAAGCCTGGCTACTCAAGTGCACAGAGAAAGGGGGAGAGAGGCAGAAGAATGAAGAAAATTGATATTTTTGAGAACTTACCAATATTCAGGGTATCTTGCTAAACACTGTAGGCATACACCGAAAACCCTCACAGAAATCTACTGGGTGGATAATATTTTATTTTCCTTCTTTAAAATAATGAAGCTGAGGCTCAGAGAAATGAAGGAACTTGTATCAATAATGGGAATGGTATCTTATTTGTTGCTTCCATCAGCATCTTCTTCCATAAAACAGAATTTTCTGACTTAAGCATTTTCCTAATTTAGCATTTTCTCTAAGATCTATAGATGTCCAATGTATCTACTCACATATTCGTCTGCTTCCTCACAGGTTCATTCACCCATGTCTGTATCTTATGATCCAGTCATTCAGTTTTCCATTGGTCTACTCATCCACTCATATAATGTTCACACATCCATCAAATAACTAATACATATATATGCTTCCATTAGTGCCTCATCAAACTATACCAATTATTCTAGGTTTTATTCTTCCACTCATCCACCTCCTACCCAGGCTATCACCAGCCAGCCATTCATTCACCCATTGAAATACATAGCAAACCACATACTCTCTGTCATCTTATCCACCGTCCAATCATACCCTCACCCATTCAACCACTCGTGTATACAAACATACCTACAGGACCAAGGGTATAACTCAGAGGTAGAGCATTTGCCCATCATGTGCAAGGCCCCAATTCCATCTTGAGCCCTGAAAGAAAAAAAGAGTCACATACATGTTGTGATGACTAATTTCATGTGTCATCAACTTGGCTAGGCTACAGTGCCCAGATAGTTGGTCCAACACCAATCCAGAAGTTTCTGGAAAATTGTGTGTATGTGTGTGAGTGTTGACATTTGCAACAGTTGATCTGAAGTCAAATGGGCTACTCTCCATCCTTTGTGTAGGCTTCATCCAATCAGCTCAAGTCTTTACAAGAAAAAGACTGCAGTTCCCCCATCAAGGCAGGAATCCTCCAGCCTGCCTTCAGAGTCCAATTGCACTGTCAGTTCTCCCCCACATCTCCAGCCCTCCAGTTTACCCTGCAGATTTTGGACTTCCCAGCCACCACAATCATGGGTTCATTCTTTAAAATAAACTTAGAAATCAATATCAATATCCTTATTTCTGTATCTGCATCCAACTGTTCTTGCTAGACAGAGAACCTGCATAAACACAAACAAACATGCACCAAACCAATCATCTGTCCAAACCATCACCCCACTCACCTTATCTTTAAACTTTATAGGGAGTATTATATGGTTCCATACAATATCATATTCACTTAAATACGAAAATACAGGATTTTGTCCTTGAATCACATTGGTTTTCTGGGAACATTCACCATGTTTGCCCTTGACTTTGTGAGTTCCCTTGCAATGGCATTGAACTTCGAGTTTGCAAAGTACCATCCTGGACCACAGGAGAAACTGAAGTGGTACAAGCCAGGATATGATGTTTCTGGTTATGTTTCTAAGAGATCGAAGGCCACCCAGAACCAGGCGGGAGAGATGGAATGAACAGAGGTCTCTAGGTTTGGGAGACACCTTCAAAGAAGTATGAGCAGGACTTGGGACTGATAGAGAATGCAGGAGTAGGACTTGGGCTTCAGGCTTGAGAGGTAGGTTCTGTGGAAGGCCCACGGCCCACACAGGAAAGAGGGGATTCCATGGGCAGTGCAAGTGTGGCATGTGAGGTTAGCAGCTCCTGTGGAACTTCCGTGGGCACGTGGAGCAGAAGCAGATCTGTGTGGCTGACATGTAAGCAAGAGAAGGGCGAGTGAAGGTAGACACCGTGGCAGAAGAATGAGGAGGTAACAGTCTTTGGTCTGAAGGACCTCAGGGCCATAAACAGACTCCTGTAGGAGAAGCAAAAGGGATCCCACTTTGCACTCATCTGCCTGAGGTCTTGACCTCTCCCCGCTCAGAGTTCCTGGGATGAAATGGATCTCCACTAAAGGGTTCTTCCAACCCACTTTTTTTTTCTGGGCCTCTAGAAGGGTCCTGGAAGCAGACTAGCCCCATAGGGATCCTGCACAGATGGGAAGTAGGGTCATCTCAGACTCTGGCCAACGAGGGGCCCCTGGGCTCCAGCTGGAAACCCCATTTGTGGGCTTCGGGAGTATGTGTTAAACTGCTCCCTGGGTGGCTTGGGCTGGGCAGTTCAGAGCACAAACTGTTGTCTCTGCCATAAATCCCCACAGCCATAAAGTTCCTTCCCTCCCTGACCCCTTGGTTGGTGTGAGAAACTGAGGGCAGGGCAGGGCAGGGTGATGACCTCCTGACCAGGGCCACTGGCCTCCCAGGCCACCATATCACTCCTTTCAAGGTTTCGTGAGCCCACTCAGGGCCCCAACACTGAAAGGGTGTCAGAGCCTTGTTCAAAACCTAGCAACACTAGGCTCCTCTTTTGATTACGAGCCACACCCCTAATGCATACGTGCCCTCTCATTTCTATGCTGGCACATGGTCATTGGGAATTCCTGCCTTGGCTCTGGAGGGGACACTGTGCAGGAAGGGTATGAAAGAAAAAGGGACCATTCACAATCACAGATAAGAAGAAACTGGATGAGCGTACCTCTCCTAATGTAACCTCTGAGCCTGAATTTACTTATCTGTAAGACTAAGGTCATCCTAGACCAACCCTGAGGGCTTGTATGAATAAAATGAGATGCCTATGGAAGTACTGCAGGTTAAGTACAGTGTTTAATGCCTGCTAATAAAGCCTGTAAGAAAGAACATAAGCATTTCTCTTTGTAAAATATTTAAAGGATACTAAAATGGCCAGATAACACTGCGATGGTTAGGGTAAATATGATTAAAAGTGTTTTCATGACTTTTATGGGAAATGACATATTTTTCAACTACATTTTTTCCAAGATTTGTGTTTATACAGTTACATAGATACATACATATATATTAAAATGAATGTACATAGTAAAAAAGACAACTAAAAATGTGCTTGTGAGGTTATCTTTGTGTTCATATTTTCAGCATTTTAATTACCACATCTTATATATATATATATTTTATATGCTCTTGTGGAAAATATTATATATGTATATATATATGCATATACCACACATACACACACATTTACACAGTCAACAAAGCTTTGTATTTGTGAGCTCTGCACCTGTGAATTTAACCAAAAAAATTCAGAGAAAAAAATTGTGCCTGCACTGAATGTGCACAGACTTTTTCCTGTCATCATTCGCTAAGCATTAGTCTAGCAACTGTTTGCATAGAGTTTACATCTTAGTAAGTATCAGTCACCTAGAGGTGATTTAAAGTACACAGGATAATATGCAGAGGTCGTGTGCAACTACTACCTGGTTTTATATAAGGTACTTGAACATTCTCATATTTTGGTGTTCAAGGGAGTGTTTAATTTTTGGAATCCACACTTCATGGATTCTGAAAGGCAACTGTATGTGCACATATAATACATATACACATGGAGAGAGAGGAGGGAGGGAGAAAAAGAGAGGAGAAAGCCCATACAATGACGTACAATCGAGATTTCTAACGTAGACCTTAAGGACTCATCTCTACCCGGACCCCTGAGTGCACACACCATAAAGATTATGTAGCGAATGCTGTGGTGTGTCACCATATAGAGAAGCCTTCAGACTGTCACCCAGCAGTGCTGAGTGGCTGAATCCCCCTCCAGGAATTCCACTCAGCTGAAGGGAGCTGCCTCACTCCAAGCTATGCTTCTTCCAGGGACAACTCACATCTGAGGACTAATCTTGTTTCAATTCAAACATAGAAGCGCTATCCCTACTGCAGAAGTCCCTGTGGGTTTGGGACCTCTGTCTTAAGAGTTCAGGACCTCGCTCTACTGCTTTGGAGTTGAGCAACTTGCCTGCCTTCCTCACCCTCAGAGAACTCCACTGCCCTGCAGCTCTGGAGACCTTTACCAGTGGTGAAACGTGGCACTGCTCAGGCCTAGAAGGGAACATAAGCAGGTACAGAGCCCAGCCGTGGGAGAGTGAGGAAAGCAGTCGTTGTGATATTGGGACCAGAGGACTAGTTACCCAGTGCCATCGGACATTGAGAAAAGGCAGTAAAAGGCAGAAAGTGATGAATTACCAATTGAAGATGATGCGTGAAAGTCAGACTTTCTCCTTGGCAAAGCACAAAGAAAGTCCTTGCTACCGAGGATTAAGCCCAGAGCTCATAAAAGTGAGCTTCAGGGAAGACTGAATTCTCAACTTGGCAAGTCAGCTCTGCCAGATTATGACCCTGCTTGCAAGGAGAGAAAGCATCCAAAGACTGGTGCGGGGACATCTGAGTCAGTGGAATTAAAATTCTCCAACCCCTGAATTCCCAGGAGCCCAGTGTGCACAGAAGCAGCCCACCACTCCTTCCTAAAGGTTGGCCTTTCCCTCTTGTTTGAAGAGAACACAGAGGCATCTGCTGTCAAAGACAGGAGCTGCATGTCTCAGAATCTACTCCCATTTCCTTCCTGGCTGCCAGATCAGTAACTAGGGTTAATCACAACATGACCCAGGTATGAGGTATCCAGACTCTAAAGATGATGATAAAAGCTGGGCCTGGTGACACAGGCCTGTTATCACAGCATTCTGGGACACTTAGGCAGGAGAACCAAAAGTTTAAGCCCAGCCTGGGCAGTTTAGCAGCTTAGTGAGACCCAGTCTCAAAATCAAAAATAAAAATGGGCTGGGGATATAGCTCAGTGTGAAGGCCCTGGGCTAGATTCCCAATACCAAAAAAAAAAAAAAAAAAAAAAAAAAGATGGAGGATTACCACAAACTCAGCCAAGATGCTGCACTTGCTACAGCCATGTTGGATGTGGTCTCTTGGGTAGAACAGATTCACACAGTGTCAAGCACATGACAAGTGGCATTGAGTTGGTAAATAACTGTCCCTGTTAGGAAGGAGAACCAAGAAGAATTTATATTCATGTGGGGTTCAGAATTCAGCCATAGGTAAGTCATTTTCCAAGGCAATGTTGATTCTCCCAACTACTGCCATAATTCACTCCACACAGACCACGGACACTCTAGACATTACACAAACTCCCTCAGTGGTCCATCGTACTAAAAGGCAACAGTGTGCTAACTGGACTAGAGAGCAAGAAGTGGCAAGTGTAGTGAGGACCCAGAAAGACACATGCTTTACAGAGAGCAAAGTAGAACTCTCAGACTGGGAGCATCTCATGGTGGTGATGCCTTTAGGGGCCCATGGCCTGGGGCTCGTGGAAGCAGTCCTCTCTGTGCTACAGAGCAGCTTGTTTCAACTCCTCAAATAAGGAAGCAGGATGCTTGATAGGGCTCTTTGGGTTCCAGGGCTGGCCTACGTCCAGACTTGGAAACACTGCTTGACCTACGGAGGAAATAGCCTGGGAGCTGCCACCTGTGTGTGGGGCCCAGAGCAGAGAGGGGAGGAGTGGGTGGGTGAAGCTTAGAATGAAAGGCTTTGCCCTTTATGCCATAAGGGATGATATGTGCTATGCTGTTTGAAGCACTAGTGGTGGGAACAAAGATGCCATGTGGCATATTGTGGGCAAGCCCAAATAAGAGAGCTCAAATACAGACCCCTCAGGTTTCAGAGCAAAAGCATGCCAGCAGAAAATGGCATTTATTTTTTTAAAAAATAAAAGCTGCTGATGTACTACTCTAGGAGGCCCTACTAGAATGGGCATATGGCAGAATATCAGGGGAATTTGGGGCGGGGGGCATCATAATTTGAGTCTTCTAGATATGTCATGTCATAAGGTCAAGGGATCCCAGCATAACTGAGATTAGACAGAAAAAGAACAGGGGAAGGGGGGCACTGTGTGCTTACTGGACCCCCGCACATCATCCGTCGCCACGGCTGCTCATAACCGCGCTCCCAGGGAAGCAGGACAGACACCAGCAATGGGAAGAACTGGAAGGAGGAAGGAAGACAGGAAGAAAATGGGGACCTGGCCTTGTTACTTTCCCGTCAGCAAAGACTTTAGCAAAAAGAAGGGCCTCTGCGACTCTACAGAGAGCCCTGTGGCCACCCCTCCACCTCCTCCAGATCTTTGCAGCCTCTGGGCCCAGAAGGCTCTCTCTGCTCCCTCTTCTGGGAGACAGGATACTCCCTGGCCTCCCTTCCTCAGCCAGAATTCTGGAATCCATTTTCACACTGCCTATGCAAGGAGGCTTTGTTGTTTTTGTTGTTTTGTTTTTCTGTTGTCGTTGTTGTTTTATTTTGTTTTGTTTTTGAAGCAGGGTCTCACTCTGAGTTCAGGCTGGTCCTGAACTCACTATGGAGCCCAGGCTGGCCTTGAGCTTATGACAATCCTCTTTCCTCCACCTCCTGAGTGCTGGGATTACAGGTGTATGCCACCATGCCCAGCTTATGTGGTGCTGGGGAACCAAACTCAGGGCCTCATGTTTGCTAGGCAAGCACTTCAACTGCTGTGTTATTCCTCCAGCCCAGGGAGGGTATTTTTAAAGCACAGCTCTGACCACAGGCCTCTATAATTCTCGTTGTGTTCAGTATGAAGCCTAAACTCTTTGCAAGACTACCCAATGAACCATGACCTTGACTTCTATCCCTTTTCAACTAACTCCTACTCATCCTTCAGAGCCCACACTCAGGTTTTTATCTCTTCAGGGAAACCTATCTATTGTCCACAGTTTGGATTAAGTGATCCTAATCATCTACTTCTGAAGCCCTTTGGGGCCCTATCCCAAATCTCCTTGCCTTTTCATTCTGAATGGAGGGAGATTGTACATAATTCTGTTCTTTATAATTCAAAATGAGTCAACATCAACTCTGGATTAGTTCTCCAGAGAAACAGAACCAATAGGATATACATACACGGATATATAAGAAGAGACTCATGACATATGAATTTATGAGGACAGAAAAGTCCCACAGGCTGCCATCTGCAAGCCAGAGTTCCAAGAAAGCCAGGACCAGTACTGCAGACTTCAGTATAAGCCCAAAGGCTTAGGGGAGCCAATAGTGTAAGTCGGTCTGAGTCCAGTGGTCCAAAAATAAGGTGTAGGATATGGCTGTACTCCATGAGCCAGGCGTACTGGTGGCCAAGAGCAGGAGAAGCTTGATGTGCCAGCTGCGGGAGAGTGAGTAGGACAGAGTAGAACCCAACCTCCTTCATCATATCTTGTCCAGCTCCTGCCCTCAGCAGATTGGGTGGGCCCACCCGCTTAGGGAAGAGGTCTCTTCACTCACTCTATGAATGCTAACCTCTTCTACAACACCCACATGGACACATCTAAAAAGATGTTTGTCAACTTTCTGGGCATTTCTCAACCCAGCAATTACACCTAAGATTAACCATTGCAAATTTCAGCCTCCAAATTAGGCTAAAATCTGATGTTCAACTTCATCCCTAATGTGGGCTTTAGCCAAATGTCAACTTCTTTGTCATTTCTTAAATCACCAACCTGTCCATGATATCTGGTCATGTGATCACACTGATTTCCCAACACTTCCAATCATTTTTAAAAATCAATATTGCATTCAAGACATACCATTCAGCTTTACCATAAATTAGCATCTGAATAGTTACTTTTAAATATAGGTAATATGGGTTGGGATATAGCTCAGAGGTTAAAATGCTTACTTGGCATGCACAAGACCTTAGGTCCAATTCTCTAGCACCGCAAAAAATGTGGCAGGGTGAGGGGCTGGAAGAATAGCAGAGCGATTAAAGTTTAAAGCGCTTGCCTAGCAAGAGCAAGGCCCTGAGTCCAGTTCCCCAACACCACATAAGCCAGGTGTGGGAGTGCATGCCAATAATCCCAGTACTCAGAAGACTGAGGCAGGAGGACTGCTGTGAGTTTGAGGCCAGGCTGGGCTACTTAGTGAGTTCAGGACCAGTCTTAGACTAGAGTAAGACCCTGTCTCACACACACACACACACAAACACACACACACACACACACACACACACACACACACACACACACACACACACACGGCAGGGTGTGGTGGTACATGCCTGTAATCTCAGTACTCAGGAAGTTGAGCCAAGAAGATTGCAGACTTCGGGACCAGTCTGAACTACAGAGCCAAAAAGTCTGTCTTAAATAAATAAAAAAGTACATAAATAAATAAATGTAGCTAGAAATGTAACTTAAAATGGAAATTGTCTTGTGCAATTGATAACTATCAGTCAGTTAAAAGGTTATTGTTACAAACAATGAAACTTAATGAGAATCAGGAATATTGTTTATTTTACATACAACAATAATCATTAAGAAAGCTTAGATAGCTAGCTAAGAGAAACAAATCAAGAGTTGTTGAGAGACAACCTTTGTGAATTCCTGGCTTTTCTGTACATCTTGGGAACACAAACAATGACTGTCTTTGCAAAGATGTTTGCATATTGCGAACAGTCCTGGAATATAGACATAGCATTACCCTCCAGAGCAATGGACAGGTCTGCCTATCATCCACAGTAACAAAAAGATCATCTTCCAGGGCAAATCTCAGGCCAGTTTCTAGCCACATAAAAGAGATTCAGTTCCCTCTAGTTAGGGTTCCTCTGCTATGACATGAACTTGCTTCATGGGGATTACCTCCATAGATGACTTTCACAGTATCTTCTGTGCAGTGAAGTGAGTCCTGACATCCACTGTCTCTAACCTGGGAACTTGTGTCTTCTTCCAGGAGCTGTGAAACAGTGAATATTAACTTGTTAGCTCACAAGTAGGATGAAAATTTCAGACCCCTTTGCAGAGAGTATAGCTTACTTCAGGATCTCTGGGAAACTGGCTCTGAGATCAAAGAACCCATGCAGGGTATTCAGACAGCAGAGGTGACCCCTTGTCTACCTGTCCATGTCTGGGGAAAGAGCATAGATACAAGGCAGCAGAGGATGAAGGATCCCAGATACTGCTGTCTGATCTAGCACTTTCTCACCAATCTGCATTCCAAGCCTCTCTGCACAGGGCTGCAATTAAACCCAGTGGAACACTGAGCACCCGGGATGGGAACTGAGCAAGTTCTGTGCCCCAATGAACAGGCAGCTGTGGTTGTCCAGCAAAGAGGTGGAGTGCTTCCCAGGTCCAGGCATAGGCACCAGCAGGGCTGAAAACTTTAATAGGGGTATTATGTACAGGACTAATTTCAGCCAGATGAAATTTGTGGAAAGCAGGCGGACTCAATATGCAGCAGAAACCTGCTACAAATTTACAGAGCAGACGTTCATGGAAGGGTGGGCTGAGGGGGCTGGGTGGCTGTCTTTCCTCGTCACTGGGTGTCTACTCCCTGTCAGGGACCAGGATGTGAGAACAGGCAGCTCAGCGTGACCCAAACTCCTGTCCTCTTCCACTGCCTCCCTGCGCAACGGTCACCTGCATATTGGATAGAGTACAAATGGCAGCTCTGATCAATACAAACAGCAACTGACAAGGTCTGAAGCATACCACAAGCTGGCAAATGTTCAAAAAAGAGCCAAACAGTAAATATTTGGGTCTTGTGGGCTATATGAACTCTGTCTCAACTCCTCAACTCTGCTGTTATAGCGCAAAAACAGCCATAGACAATATGTGAGTGGGCGGATGTGGCAGTGTGCCAATCCAACATGTGTGTGTGTGTTCCCAGGGGTTGAGCCCAGGCACCCTGCATGGAGCTACATCCCCAACCCTTTACCTTATATTTTTATTTTGATTTTTAATTCTTGAGACAAGTTCTCACTATGTCACAAGGTTGCCCAGGCTGAGTTCGAAATTGCGTTCCTCCTGCCTCAGCCTTCTAGAGTCCTGATATTACAATTATATGCCACCATGCCAGGCTTAAATTTTTATTTTTATCAGTAAAAATGTATTTTATTTCAAGTGGAATTTGGCCTGCAAGGTGGTAGTCTGCCAACTCAACTGAGAAAGCAAAATGACGAAAGGGTAGCCAGTTTCAAATATCAGTACTGAGCAATCACAGAGTTGTAATTCTTACAAAAGATAAGATACTCCTAAGACTGTTGTTTAAAAACATCAATCCACAGAGTGCTATAGGCAGAGAGGTTTGGTTACAAGACAGGTTGTATAGGAAAACTTGTCTTCTGTTATTTCTAATAAGATAATTCTGGGACCGTATTATGGTGGCCAGGTACATACAATTTCAGTAAGCCATGAGTAGGGTAGTGAGCAAATACAGGCTATCTGGTCCCCTTTGATTCCAGATACACTATAAATAGTGTTATTGTGTAAGTACATACCATACAACATTTGGTATGTGCTTGCACTTGACTTGGGATGTGCTTGACTTGCGGTTTATCTGGCATTGAATTTAACCTGTGTCCCATATTTTTATTGGTTGGATGTGGTAATCCTGAGAGTGTGTAGCATCCCATTTGAAGAGATTCCTGGCAGCCTACATCTGCAGCACTTCACGATTGCAGGTCCAGAGCCAAATGGGAACTGGTCCTTGAATCTACGACCACTGGATAAAGGGTCTGGAAACAAAGTAGAAAAGTGGAACAGATAGGTCGAGGTTCAGTGCCAAATTGTCTGGAAGCCAGCATGTACTCCATAAATTATAGTTGAGGTTTTCACTCTTTTGTAGCCTCTTCTTTTTTTTATGATACAGGGTCTCGCTCTGTAGCCCAGGCTGGCCTTGGACTCACGGCAATCCTTCTGTCTCAGCCTCCTGAGTGCTAGCATTACAGGCATGCACCACTACGCCAAGTTTATGTGGTACTGGGAAATCGAACGAGTACTTGGCACTTGCTGGGCAAGCGCTTTAACTGCCGAGCCTTTCCTTCAGCCCCCATTTGTAGCTTCTTAATGTGTTTTATTCTCCCTTCATAAACTTTAACACCAGTTGTGTGACCTCAGCCAAGAGGTAGGGTTTTTCCTGCATCTTGGTTTCCATGTCTGTAACATGGAGACGATGCTGGCACTTCCCTCAAGGATTTAGGATATAAGATAAAGGAGCCAAGGTGTCAAGTGCTTAGCATGGTACCTGGAACAAATGTACTCGCTGTGTAGAATTAATAAACTATATTATAACTAACTCACTTTCATTCTTCCATTAAACCCTCAAAACAACTAGCAAGTGGGCATTAGATGCCCATTTCTAAGACCAGAAAACCCAAGGCTTTGAGAGGTAGTGTCACTCCTAGGGAAGACTAGGGAGGTATAAGATTTGAGCTGGCAGTCCGCGACCAGGACTGTGCCAGTTCCGCATAGCCAGGTCACAAAAAACAGACTAGGCTACAGTTTTACCTCCATAAATCTCAGACAGGAGTCTCCTGTCTGCTGGGCAAGCACAGCCATCAGTCCTAGCACCCCTTCACCTGGATCAGGAATAACACCAGGAGCAGTGGGCACCAGCTTGGGCCCCTGGAATCAGACCACCATGCCCTTGGTGCATTGATGGCACAGATGAGGAGAACTCTGCCCTTTAAAACAGCCTATCCCTTGAGCTTTGGGACAGCCTCCTGCCTGAGCCAGAAGCTGCTTTATTGCCATGGGGTCCAGTTCAAGGCTTTCAGCCTCAGTTTCTCCCAGGCATCTTCCTTGCCATTTCTGGTCCTTCCCTGACCTTGCCCTTATCTTTCCCAGCACAGGGCACACCAACACCCATCCAGTCATGTGCAGTGCTCTCCTTACCACCTGTCTTCCCCACCGGGCTCTGAGCCCCATGAGGGTGATCTTCCACTAAAAATCCATTCAGTGACCAACTGACTTGACGATTGACATTGTCAAGCACCTACTCTCTCTTAGCACCAAGCACGTGGCCTGTTTTCTCACAGCACTGTTCTGTCAGCTTCTTGAGGCAGAAAATGGCAGTCTCATTTTATGGACTTGTCAAATGCAATGTGGCATGGTAATTTGCCTTGGTCATTTGCTGGCCAGCAAATGGGTCCTCTGCCCTCTTGCTGGCTGCACAAGAGACAAATTCCTCATTTCTAACAGGGTTGGAAAAAATGAACCTGCTTGCTGAAAAGGTATGGGATGAGAAGCTAGTCAGAGGAGAAAAGCGTCAGTAAAGTCTCTAAGACACAATTAACATCTGACAATTGTAAGTATTACTACTTCTAATGGCTCACGTAGCCAGTAAGTGCTGGTGTTGGGCTCTGATTTCACCATTCATTCTGCTCCCACAGAGCGAACCAAGACAGAAAAGAGCCGATCTGGGGGTCTGAGGTTGCAATACTTGCACAGCTGTAGCCAAGCCAGATTGGACCCTGAACTTCTTACTAAAACAAAATAGGCCTTGGTGCTCCTGATTCAATGATGTTACCTGCGAGGCTGATGCCAGGTGGTCTGTGTTAAGCTAGATATGGGACACAAAACAGAAGGCACAACCCAAAGATGGCCATTTCCCTCTGTTCTTGTCCAAACCCGGAACAAAAGTGTAGAGCGCCCCTGGGAAAGGTGCTGATCACAGTGAGCAAGTCCTTGTAAGGAAGTCACATCCCCATTGCTTCCAGCTCAGCAGCACTGAGCAAAATGTTTAGACTCTGGAGCCAGACACCCAGAAAGCAAACTCAGGCTTGCCCTCATCTGCACGTGTGACCTCGGGCAGGTGCTCAGCTTTTAGGCCCCAGTTTGACCTACAAATCTGGCAGAGAAAACATACCCTCCTGGATAAACTTAAAGGATCAAATAAAATGCCCCTAAGAACTGCACGCAGCACCCAGTAGGGGCGCCACCAACAGCAGGTAAGTTCCCTTGGCTCCTGGTCTCTCTCCCTCAAGGTTTCTCTCTTCCCGACTCATTTCACGGCAGGAGTTGGAAGGAAAGGGAGACCATCTTGGAGAACAGCCTCGGGCTCTGCAGAAGGGATTTGGGCCAAACATAACATCAGATTATTAAAGCTGTGGACTGTAAACACCAGCACGACTGGCCAGAACACAGTGGCCAACAGACCACAGCCCAGCTGCTCCTCATGCCCATGGCCACACCACCTGCTGCCGTGTCAGGAGGAGCCCTGCTCCGCGGGCATGAGACACAGACTGGCCTTCTCTTTCCTGAGGCAAACCCTAGGGGCCTGGCCAAGTCCTATCCTCTGAGTGAGAGGCCTAGGAAGTAGCTGACAAAGTCTGTGCTTGGAGGAGAGGGGCCTCCCTTCCTGCTCCGTGCCGTTGGCCATGAGACAGGCCCCGTGGAGACACTGCAAGCTCTGGCCTGAGAATGTGGTACTTGGTGCTGCATACAGACCAGGATAAGGACCCCAGCACCCAGAGGTATGTGAATTTGGGTAGGCCGCTTTTACCTCTCTGAGCCGTAGGGCCATCATCAAAAAGAAAAGGAGATTATTCAGTACCAAGGCCACCTCTCATTTATGGTATGAAGGTGAATGAGATGATGCCTTGGAAGCTTGGTGCCTGGCAGAATGAAAGGTGGCACCAGGCTTCAGTGCTCATGGTTCAGCCCACTCTGGACAAGATGCGGCTGGGAACCAAGTGCCCTCGCAACTGGGGACCCTGAGGTTCCTGAAGTGGCCACTTGCCTTAAGAGCCAAAGATGGGTTAAGTGGGTGCAGCAGTGAGTGTGCCATCTTTGGAGTTAGTCCAAGCTGAATTTGAACCCAATTCTGTGATGTCATAGTTGCCTCTGCCTCAGGTAAACCTTTGCTGACCTATCTGCAAGCAGGGGTACAGCTTCCCTCACTGCTTCCTTGGTTTGCTCAAGGGATCACTGAAAGGGCAGTTGAGTAGCTACAGTGTGTGCTGGTCTAGAACCTGTGGAACTAGGGTATCGCTATTCCCAAGGTCCCTATAAAGATTCAGAGACACTGCCCTGACAATGTCTAGTGCTTGACATGAGCCCAGGAAGTTGCCTTTGGCACATTCATTTCCTACACTAATTATTAATTAATTACAATTATAATTTTGATCTGTAATGTCCCCCAAAAGCCTCATGTATGTGGACGTTATGGATTTCATGTGCTGTCAGGCGGTAGGGCCTGGTCAGAAGGGGAGGATTCCAAGTGTGTGGTAGAGGACAGGCATGTGGTAGATTAGATTACAGGTGCGTGGCCTGGAGGGGTGTAAACTTCTAGCCTGGCTTCTTTGGGGCCCCCTTTTTTTTCTCTTGCAATCTCATGAGTAGCTGTCCTATGCTACACTCTTCCTGCCATTGCCCATGAATGCCATACCCATGAATGGACTGAGACCTTCTGAAACTGTGAGCTAAAATAAACCGTTCCTCCTGAAGTTGTAGATGTTGGGTAAACTGTCCCAGCAGTGAATAAATAATAAGACGACTGGGTTCCCTCCTTACCCCAATTTTCCTCTTTTCCTCCTTCCTTTCCTGTCTTCCATTTCCCTTCTTTCCTTCCGCTCCTCTTTTTCCTCCTTTCTTTCTTCCTCTATGCCTTCTTCCCTCTTTTTCCCCCTTCCTTCCTTTCTCTGTGGGTCATGACTCAGACAAAGGTCCTCTGGGAATAACAGTACAGAGAACAGGACCAGAGGGTCCAACACTCTCATTCCTCCAGCAAGTGCCAAGCCATTTTTGGCAGGTGCTGACCAGAGCATAAAATGAAAAGACAGAGCTGGTGGCCACGACAGGAGAGAGGGTTTAGAAAAACAACCCACTTGAGTTACTTTCTAACCACTGAAGCTCTGACCCCAAGACCTTCCTTTTATCCCTGAAGGTCTCTGATCTCGTCTCTGAGAGGAAAAGGACAGGGCCAATGGGTCCCTGCAGCCCGCTGGGCAGTTGGCTCCAGCCCAGGGCCCAGGAAGCCCTTTGTGGGGAGAGATGATGCTGCCCACAAGCTGGGGCTGGCCCTGGGCTCTCCCAGCCCAAGGCCGTCCCAGCCTGCTGCCCATGTCGCCACCCAGCTGGCTGAAATCTGAGCCAGAGAGATAGAGCTCAAGCCCAGCCAGCCAGTTATGTTTTAATGTATTTTAGCTGTAATCGCAGCATGTTTTCCCTTGCTATAATTAGTAAAATGTGGTTGTTTTCCATGTTCCTGGAAGATGTCCGAACTGGAGGCAGCTCCCCGGAGCTCTGCTGACAAGCTCTCCCCAATAGGCCACCAGCAACACAGTAGATCCACCAGCACAGTTTCTTCGTGTTCCCCTGAGTTCTCCAGAGTCCTGAGCTGGGGCCTCTCCCTCTAGGCCAGAGAGGGCAGGCCCTCCGGCAACACAGGGCTGAGGCTGGACACTGAGCGCCGCAGTCAGCCCGTCAGTGTGGGCGGGTGGCTGAGTGATCACATCAACAACTGCACAAAGGCATGTAGGGAAAGAATTCTTTTTAGGGCTTCTACATGATCTTCAGGGAAAGTGTGTGTGTGTGTGTGTGTGTGTGTGTGTGTGTGTGTGTGTGTCTATCTGGAGAGTTCAAGGACTGGCCCCGAACGCTGTGAGACTATGTGACACTGTGAAGGATGTGAAACGCCTCACTACCCTGCAGCCTTTTTCTCACATCTGTGCAGGGTCATCCTTAGGCACCATCCCCTGCGCAATCACAGGCATTCAGCAAACATTAACTGGGTCTTACTGTGCTCTGTCATCTGTCACTCTTGGTGGCTCTCTACTGGGTCTCTCTGTAGCTTCTCACTCCCCATTCATTCAACCCATGAACATTGGTAAAATCATCCCACAGGCTGATCTCTGGTTTTATGAGGTTTGTTTTTTCCTATGATGGATCATGATTCATGGTTTCTACTGTTTTCAAATTCTCTCCCAAAGGGAGCCAGGTTTCAGATGTCTTACTATCATACCATTAATGTCATTACCTATGTAAAATCAAGTTGTCTTACTCTGTTTTGTGTTGCTATAATAAAACACCTGAGGCCGAGGCTGGGTTCTTTATTTTTAAAAAGATTATTTCTTCACAATTCGGGATATTAAAGGACATGGCACCAGCCTCTGCTTGGCTCTGGTGAGGGTATCTTGGCAGATGACATCACAATGGCAAAAGCACCATCAACCGTGACTAGCACTGTATACAGAAGAGGGACTCAGAAGAAGTGCCAGGCTCAGTTATGAAAATTTTTGCAGGAACTATTCCAGTCCCACATGGCCTGACTCGATCCATGAGATCAGCATTAATTGCTTCCAAAGATGCTCATGACCCAGTCACCTCCCTCAAGGCCCTAAATCTCAAATGTTCCACCACCTCAACACTACCACCCTGGGGACCAGGCTTCCAGCACATGAGCCTTTGAGGGAGACAGAGCATATCTAAGCCATAACAAAAAATGGTAATAGCTCCCTCGTCGTCGAGTTCTAAGTTCTTAGCGCAATACCAAGCAGACAGGCAGCACTCCCTACACTGAGTGATGACAATAACTATTTCACAGAAGCAGAGGGGCAGTTGAGGGCAAGGACTTTGGTGTCACTTGCTGTGTGACCCCAGGCAAGCTACTTAACCTCTCCAAGAGCAGTTTGAACACGGCTGACGTGGAAATGTGTAAACGATCACTGTTATGTTTTAGCAATCTTCTGGACTTAAGTTTTCGATGGATTGACAATGTTTGGAAAGAGCTCTTAGTTTTTCAAACAATCCCCCAAAGCTCTGTTACTGGCAGAAATCAAGATCTAGCGAAGTGTCTACATTAGAGAGATGCCGAACTCCAGTTGGCTGAGTTAGCCTAGCTTCTGAATGTTCTGATTGGCTGAACACCAGTGGGCATGGCCCACTCTCTGGAGTGCACTTGGCAGTAATTCCTGGAGAATGACGTCAGATGATGGATTTCACTTTTTTTTTACCTGGGTTATTGCCCCCTTTCGTTTTTCTAAGAAAAGTGCACCAGATGTCCAGCTCTGCAATTTCTACAGAGAAATTCCTCCAACACACGTCTCCTCTTATGAAGTGTGTTGAATGTTGTGGTGTTTGCCCCAGGTGCTTGGGTGACTGAAATGGAAAAGTACTGGGGAACCGATGCTTAGTTCTACCTTCTCCTGGCGGCAAGAAGACATCTTCGAGGTCCCGGCACCGGTTTCTGTTTCTCCTGGCAATGGGACATTTATTATCCGCGTAGCTATCCCCTAGCTAGGTACAGGGAGAGACTTACTTTTTAAAAAATTACTGTAAAATACACATAGAATGTTCCCATCTTAATTATTTTTAAGTGTTCAGTTCAGTAGTGTTAAATATATTCACATAGGTAGGCAACCAACCTCCAGAAATCTTTTTATCTTGTAAAGATGAAACTCCTATCCATTCAACAACTCCCCAGTTTCTCCTCAGCCCCGATAACCACTATCCTGCTTTTCTTTACCCTTGGATTGGGCCACTGATGGTACTTCCTATGAACATGATAACACAATACTTGTCTTATGGGGTCTGGCATATTTCATTGAGCATAACAATCTCAAGCTCATCAATAGAGTGGCATGCGTCACAATTTCCTCCCCTTTTAAGGCTGAATACTATTCCACTGCATTTACAGACCACATTTTGTTTACACACGCATCCATCCGTAATCAGTTGGGTTTCGTCCACATTTTGGCTCTTGTGAACAAGGTTGCTATAAACACAGGTACAAGAATACATGCTCATGGTATGCTTTCAGTGCTTTTGAAAATGTACCCAAAACTGAAATTCATATGGTGATTTTATTTGTAATATTTGTAAAGAACCCAGAATCTTATGTTCCACAGCAGATTCTCCATATTGCAAGCCCATCAACATAGGTGTTCCAATTTCTCCACATCCTCACTAATACTTATTTCCTGGGAGTTTTTGTATTTTTATCTGTTTGTTTTATTACCAGTAGCCATCCTAACAGATGTGCAGTGATATCTCCCTGTGGTTTCAATTTGCATCTCCTAATAATTAGTGATGGTGCCTGTAAGATTCACTTTTAACCATAAAACCAAAGGGGAAGTTCCTCCACCCCCTGCATCATCTCCCAAACCAGAAGTGGTTATACGCTTTCACTTGTTTGCCTTAGATGCTGTCTTGAGCTCTCAACAGATATTTAGATGAGACCCAAGACTCAGGCCACAATATAGAGACGAGATATGCTGTGAAACGACATCGGAGTTCAATTCAGAGAAGAACCACAAATGGCCATGGCATACATGAAAAATTCTTCACCTCATTCGCCATCTTATAATGCCAGACTCAAATAAGAAGATGACTTTTTTTGTGCTTCCCTATCCGGAAAAGATTTCAGAGGTTGATATCATCACTAAGAGGATGAAAAAATGATCTTCACATGTGTTGTTACTGGAATGCAGACTAAGCCTCCATTCGTGGAAGATAATTGAGCAAGTTCACTATATTCCATTCTAAAGTAGAACTGGGATGTTGCATTCCACAACTTATGAACTGGCCACGTGGTCACCACTAATTGGAAGGAAGAAAAGAAAAGGGAGGATCACAGGATGATCCTCTAGCTCCCTTGGGCCTTCATTTCTGCTCAAAAGGGAATCTTGGGCAAATGTCAAACTCACAAAGACTTTGGTTCTTTCAAGATCAAGAAGCTAAAAAGGAAACCTTTTTCTAATTCCACATCTGGCCTTACTCAGTGACTCCCACAGGAGGAAATATTTCAGGTAACTATTGCTGCTATGTAACAATCACCCCAAAACTTGGTGTCTTAAAACAAAAATCAAGGTTGGGCTTAGCGGGGTGACTCTTCTGTTCCACATGGTTTGCTAAAGCTAGGATACTCAAATGGCTTCTTTACTCATATATTGCCACCTCTCTCTCTCTCTCTCCCTCTCTCTCTCCCCTTTCCTCCTTCCCTTCCTCTGTGATCTGTCCACTCTGGTAGTCCAAATTTTGTATATGGTATTTCCAAAAGTAAGGGTTCCAAAAGAACACGCTCCTTCCTCAATAAAACAAGTGTTATGGAGCCTCTAACAGCATCTTTCTTGCTAATGTCCCATCGAACGATGCAAGTCCAAGTCCAATGGTCAAAAACAAAGCAATAGGAAGAGACTACACAAGGGTATGAATATCAGATGTGCTTTACTAGAACCAGTCTAACCATCTTCTCCAGGAGCTCCACGAGGGTACCCTAGGAACTTTGAGCACAACTGACCACAGTACAGGTGCCAGTTCCCACACTTTCACCTGTTTTACCTTGTATGTGCCACTTACCCTCTCTGGGCCTCTATTTATTCAGCTGCATGAAGCAAGTAAAAGCACAAAAGTGCATACCTCACAGGGTTATTGTAAGGGTTCAGTCTGATCATGCTTTGCACTGGGCTTTCTTCCCAAGCACCTTGTTATTTTTGCATCTCAGCCCCAACTGAACCCACCTCAGAATACTGTTGCATTGCAGGAAATTTTTTGTACATACTGAACATAATACCAGCTGCACTAAGAGATGACAATAACCATTTCACAGAAGTAGGAGGACATTTAGGCACAAGGACTCCCAATTACTGGGTGACCTCAGACAGGTTGTTTAACCTTTCTGAGGGCAGTTTGAACATGCTGATATGAGTAAATACTCATCTACTTGCCCCAGTGTCACATCAGACACTAAAAAATTTCAGAGATTCATTTTCTGTGGGGGACAGGACAGCAGGACCTGGAAAAGCTCGATTTCTCCGAAAAAGAACCTCCCGAGGGGCAGGACTTGGGCCCCACTCCACTCTGCCAAGCTGGACAAGTTTCCACGAGACCACTGATTCCTTTCACAGGACCCTTGGCTGTTCCTGCAGCTTTCCCAGCAGGGCGCTGGGAGTGCACACTGCACCAAGGTGGGATAGGGGCTTCGTGTTTGAGTCCTTTGAGGAGGGACTGAACTACACAATGAAGGCCCAAATATCCACCCTCCAAGCCAACTCTTGGCTGCCTAAGAGAGACCCTGTGTCATTGAGGAAGAAATACCCCTGCCTCATGGCTGGGACTCAGGGTTAAAGCATTTGCCCCCCAGGCATCTGGGCCTGGACCCAAAGGACACCTGCGTTAGTTGGAAGGCAGAGCAGCATGTAGGGTGAACCAGGAGAGCACTGGAACCAGGGCACCCGGGCTCTTCTGTTTCACCCTCCACCAGTCCCGACCCTTGGTAAATCCCCACTGCCCTGTGCAGCCCTGGGGGAGGGGTGGAATTCCAGCAGATGTTCAACTCACAGCCTCGAGCCCTCAGATCTGTGCACCATACTTCCTCTGCTTCCATAAGTTTTCATCCCTGAAATACTGAGATTCTGGCTATGACTCACCTAAAGGACCAGAGACAGCCCAGTACAGAAGCTGAGAGTGGCGAGCTCTGGAGGCAGACAGACCTGGTGCCAGGGAGTAAGCCCAGTCAGAACAGTTCCCCTTGCTGAGCCTCAGCTTTTCAAAAAATATTCCCATTGGGTTGTTTCAGGTACATTTGGCTGTCTGAGTCTGAGGGTTCCACATCCACCAGAGCCAACCAACTGCGAGCTAAAAGCAGTCCAGAAGGGATATAGTGTCCATACTTGCTATTCTTGTTACGATTTCCTAACAGTGTTGTATAGCATCCGTGTACACAGCATTCACATTGTACTGGGCATTGCAACACACTGAGGAATGATGTAAAGTATGCAAGAGGATGTGGATAGGTAGCTTCCAAACGCTATATGATTTTATATAAGGAACTTGCACATCTGTGGGTTGGGGTCCTGGGATCAATCTTCTGTGGATATCGGGGAGCAACTATGTTAGATGATATCATAAACGCAGAACTCTTGATATTATGCCTGACACATGTGATTGCCCTATGCTTGTAACCTACTAAGAAGCTGCTAAATGTTTTAGTTTGCGACCATGTGCTTTAGTGGTCCCTGATTACGTGAGTCCTAGTATTCCAGCCATCACTGTTCACTGAGGTAGCTGGTCTCTGGGGCCACTGAGCCCGGGTTCTGTGCTTGGGAATGACCCCAGTTGAGTGTAGATATTGATTCTTCCTTTGTCACTGACACAGCTGGAGACCTTGAGTGAGTCATTTCACTTCCTCAGACCTCAGAGTCATCATCTGTAACATGAGAACGGTGACACCCTTCCCTCCTAGATGTGTTGCAGGGATTAGCACAGCCCTTGACACATAATACATACTCAATAAAACGCTATTATTCAACTCAGTTGGGGTCAGCTGTTTTGGTTTTGTTTTTTTAATCATGTTGGGGAGTGGGCGCCCTCTAGTGGTAGAGCCGGCCTGGTGGGGGTGCCGTCCTTCAACCTGGGGGGAAGATCAGGGAAGACTGTTGGGCTTAGATCTTAGAGGAAGAGCTACTTCGGCGTGGTTGTGAGTTCCAACTTAAGGCCACCAAGGCTGGGCCCAGGACAAGTGATCTGAACGCAGGTCTTGCAGGGAGGGGAGAGTGGAGAGCTTCAGTTTAGCCCTTGTGAACTCAGCAAAGAGGGAATAAACTGGCTGTCAGGGAGCTACACGGACATGGAGTGACATGAGGGAACAAGGCTGCTCTCCTCTCCCTTCTTCCATTGTGATACACACTCCACACCCCTGCACCACTTTGCAGATGCATAAAGGGAGGCCCACACAGGTGGAAGGACAGTCTCCATTCCCACAGGACGTCCCAGGTAGAAGGCAGGCCAGCCAGCACCTGGACGCCAGGTCCAGTGCTGTCTGCCCTATCGCACAAGGTCATCTTGGCCAAGCTAAGCAACGGGAAGCAGAGGACATTTCACTGAATCATAGAGTAAAGTTTCGAAGAAGGGGAAAAACCAGCAGGCGAAGTTCCCAGGGCTGGAGCCCTGCCCAGCTGGTCTGGGGCTCGGGGAGGGTGGGAATGACGCAGCCTGGGCCTGTGCAGGTCTCTGGAGCACCATTCGCCGGGAATCCGCAGGCAGCGGCAGCCAGGAGGACGGTGGAGTCTCTGGTAAGGACTCCGTGGGCTGCCGTGCACACATGGGGTACTGCGTGTGCTTGCGACACCTCGTGTCACAATCAAGAGGACCCGGTCCCTGATACATGCACATACAAGAAGGCACCCACCTGGATGTGCCAGGAGTGGGCAGCAGGGGTCTCCTCAGCAAGGACAGGGTAGGCCTAGAGCAGAGAAATCGCCAAAGACCCACGAGAGGGTGGCCCCCAGCAGGCGTCCAGGTCCAGCTGTGGGCTGAGGCTGAGGGCCCGAAGCTGTGGGCACAGCAATTTGCTTTCCCACTCAGGCGGGACCCCTTCCTGTGCTCCAACCCAGGAAGGCAGGCCTGCCATGTGTCCTGGAAACTCTTTCACGACTTACATACAGCTCAGCTAAATCTCACCAGGCCTCTGTTGGATCATCCCAACCTACAGAGGAGGGAGCTGAGGCTGCGAGGAGAAGGGCTGCAGGCTGCGGGGCCATTTCCACCCACCACGACTGGCCTTCATTCTTGGACATCATGAGGTCCTTGAATTAGTCTCCTGGACCGAGAGAGGAGATTCTGTCCAGTCGCTGGCCTCCAGGATTCTGACGAGTGGCAAAGCTCCCTTATGCCCCAGAAGTCACCAACTGCCAGACTCCAGTAATCACGTACTCCTACAGCCAGCTGTGGGATGAAGGACTGCGTGTCACAGACTGGACTTCCTTCTCATCCCGAGTTGGCTGCGTATTTACTATGAGACTTCAGACATGTCATTTGCTTTTCATCTTCTCAGGTTCGTGAACAGACAAAGAAACATCATGTCCTCTGCAAAGAACATCTACGGGGAAAAAATGACAGCTACCATTTATTGTACCTTTTGGGGTCAGGTCCTACCTAGTCATTTCCACAGCATTAATTGACCTGAGCCTCTGAGACAGTATTACTAATAACTCCATTTGCAGAAGAGAAGGTGGGAACAGGCAAAGTGGGGATTTGAACTCAGTCTTCCTGGTTCCCAACACTAAAATACACTGTTCATTTAAACCGTACATGAGGCACATCAAAAACAGTGTGCTGTGGGGCTGGGAACTTTCAACAGAGACCGCAAAGTTCCAAGGATAGACTGAGCAGCCAGTGACTGTCCCTGCCAGAATGGATTCAGACCAAATAAATACTTGGGAGACCAAAAAGAAGCAGCTCAGAAAAGGGCTCTGGTTGGAGCTTGAGTCCCTCACCCAACTGTGTCCCCTTCAGTCATTACTGAGGCACTTTTCTGGGCCAGCCAGGATCAGGACTGGACCCCCAGGACAAGCAGATGGCCCATCCAACCAATGGCCTCCTCCAGTGGGAGGAGGCCCTGGTGTTTGCTGTGACGGTAATGAAGTAGGAAGGCAGGGCATCGATTCCCCTGGAAGGGCCAACTCGCTGCTTGGTAGAGGCATTTAGCTTGGATCCTATGGCCTTGCACAGCCCACGAGTTGCCCCTTTAAGAGACTGGCTGGCTCCTTTAAGAAGAGAGATGGGTGAGGCCATTTCCTACCATGTACCCCTCCAGCTGCAGCTGCAAGATTCCTGGCTTTCACGCCCAGGCTGAGCAGGGGCTGGGGAGCCCCCCTGCTCCTCCTCTGACCTCCCAGCCACCCCTCCACTCGTCCCAGCCCCGAGTCCCCATGCCTTGGTCCTGGCCCCTCAGCAGCCCGCGTCGCCTCATCCACTCCTGATCATTCCCTGGCTGCGACTCCTGGCTGTGGCCTCCGCAGCCCTTCCCTTCCCACTCCGTGCTTGGCAGAGGGGTGAGAGTCTGTTCTCTCGCTGGGGCCCAGGGGGCCAGCAGAGGCCAATGAGTGCGAAGAGGGGTGGAGGGCAGGGCTGCCTGAAGGGAACCCCCTTTCCCAAGGAGCCAGATATGCCTGCTGCAGGGATTTGGGGTGAGTGCCTGCAGGAAGCAGGACCAACCCAAGCCGGAATGATAGAAAAGCAGCAATCATCACAGAGGGCTGAGGCAAGTGGTAGGCTTCTAGAAGAAGCAAACCTGCCACAGAAAGTCCAGACTCTTGCAAGAACAGAAAGAGCCCATCTGCCTTCAACCAGAGGAGGACACACAGTCACAGTCCAGCTGAGCACCTGCTCCATGCCTGGCACCTTGGTGGGCACTGCACAGGCCTGACTCCAGGCCACACCTGTGCCCATCACTTCCCCTCAAGCTCTCAACCAACTAGGAGAAAGAGTTAGAACCTGAGCTTGGGAGGCTGGTAAAGGCTAGGTTCAAATCCTGGATCCACCATTACCGTCTGTGTGAACTTGACTCTCTGGGTCTTATTGTCCTCACCTGTTAAAATGGTGATAATGGTACTCACCTTGTACACCTAATACATCAACAAGTGTCTGGCATTAGGGTGCACTCAGTGTTTGGGCCCCCCTGTGGGCCTGCTTCCTCTGCATGTGGAGTCCCAGGTGGGACTCATGGCCTTCCTCAATAGGGAAAGTCACTCTCTGCTCTGCCTGCATGTGGCAGATGTCCCACAGAGAACACAGGATGATACCATGGCCTCTTGCAGAGAGAACCAAGGATTCTGAACACTGAGGCTCCCTGAGACCCTCCTCCAGGACATCCCTGTGCTGTGACCTACTGGACTCAAAGTGAGAAGGAGAGGGGCCACTGAGAATGGGATGAGCTATCTCACATCTGTGCCGGAAGCTTAAAGTCAAGTATGTGCCTGCCACTGGTTAACAGGACCGTTGACCTCATGAGCCTTGTCCTGTCTGCGGAATGGAATGCACAGGAAGGCCCCAGAAGGCTCCCTATAGGAGGGGTTTTAGGCCTAGAGTGAGCAAAAGCAAGTAAATGCAAATCCAGCCCTCAATGTTGCCTTTGCCTTTGTTTGCTTTATTGAGTAAAAGAAAATACTTTGAACCTTTTGTGATGATTTGGGGAGGAAAAGAGGGGTCAGGAGAAGGCTTTATCCAAGAGAAACAGCCTCCAATGAGGCTCTTGCCAAGAAAGCCAAGAACAAGGCCAGCAGGGTTCTCCGAACACAGCTGTGATGGCAGCCTGAGGGAGGCAGGAGCCAAGCAGATGGGACAGAGACCCCTGGACTTCCTGGTCCTTCTAGACAACAAGCAAGGTGCTTCCTGTCAGCAGCGCCCCCCTGTATCCACCTAGAGACCCCAGTTTTCCCATCTATTTGGCAGCTTCATTCATTCCTTTATGTGCCCACTGACTCCTTCATTCCCTCTTTCACTCATTACCTCACTGGTTCACTCATTTGCTCACTGATAGACTCACTCAAAAGTCAACAGTCAAGACCCCTGCCCTAGGGTACTCCTGAGTCAGAGCAGGACAGACTCTGACGGGGAGCCCAGCTGAGGCAGGAAGAGGCCAGAGGTGGTCAAGGACCTTGCAAAGAAGGGGGGTGGGCCAGTGAGAAAGGGGGAGAAGGTGAAGAGGAGGGCAAGCACACATGTGTGTCAGATGGAGTGAAGAGACGAGGGAAGGGTGGAGCAGAGGGCATTCCTGTCTCCAGCAGAGCATGGCACAGATCCCCCAAAGACAGCTGTAAACCCTAACTAACTACTGCGTAGGCCAGGATTCCCTGGAGTCTCCCAACACTTCCTCTTGGCCTTTTCCATACTTCCCTGGGAATTCTAGGCGGGCGCCACTGAGGACTTGCCCAGTCCATCCAATCTTGCCTTCACCAGCAAGACTTCTCAGCCAATCATCCTAAGAATTTCAGAGGGTAATCCTCCTCTAAAGTGGAGACACAGGTTTCCAAGCCTTGAAGTGTCCACCTTGAAGGTTTTTTTCAACCAAGTATATGATTATCCCCAGGTAAGTCACAAAAGCCTCCTTTGCTTCAACTCAGCTCCTGACAACATTAGAAACTGCCATGTCAACACTGCAGTTGGGAAGGCTGGTTGTCACCCAGAGCATCAAGGGAAAAGATCAATATGATAGATGAGGCACTGGGGGAAACTTCCCTTCTGATGCCACCATACTCAAGACCCTGTCTCAGATGCTGTGAGGTATCTAATTACATCTGGCGCTGTTGCTCTGTGACATCTATTAACCTCAGCAGCCATGATGAGAATGCCAGGAAACCCCAGAAGTAGAAAATGGAAGAGAATAGGAAGACCAGAACATTGAAGTGGTCTACAAAGACTCCAGGAGAAATCTAAGAAGTTCAGTGGCAGAGAGGTTTTGTGAACATAAAACAAGATAATGAATGTGGAGTATTGTTCAGCAGATCTGCAGGTCCTATCTTGAACAAGAAGACTTCTCCTGGAGTAAAACCTTGTGAAAGTCATGTGTGTGGCAAAATTCTCACTGGTCATTTATTTCTAAATGCATTCCATAGAGCTCACACTGGACACAGGCCATATGAGTGTGGGGAACATGGAGAGAAAGCATGTAAGTGTAAGAAATATGAGGAAATCTTCAGTTATCTTCAGTACTTTTAGAAGCATGGAAGGACTCACACCGGAGAGAATTTTTTTGTACGTAAGCAATGTGGGAAAATCTTTCGTTCTTTCAGTTATATTCAAATGCAAAAAATTCACACTGGAGAGAAACTACATATATAAGCAATGTGGCAAAGGCTTTGAAGATTCCAGTGCTATTAAAACAACATGAAAGAATTTACAGTGGAAAAAAACCCTGTGGCAAGAGGGCATCTGGGGACAAAGCTCAGTGATTAGAGTGCTTACCTAGGAAGCATGGGACCCCAACACCACATACTCGTGGGATGTGATGGCACACACATGTAATCCAAGCACTGAGGAGGCTGAGCCCAGCGGATGGCCATGCATTCTAGGCCAGCCAGGGCTACATTGTGAGTTTAAGACCAGCCTGAACTACAGATTGAGAACCTGTCTCAACAAAACAAAACTCTGTGATGTAAGATATGTGATAAAGCATTCTTTTCTCTGAATAACTTTCCAACACATAAACAAGCTCATAGTGGATGAAACTATAGATGCAAGCAATGTGGGAAAGCCTTCCATTCTTTAAGTAATCTTCAAAGGCATGAACAAATGCATGGTGGAAAGAAATCACATATATGTAAGCTATGTGGGAAAATCTTCTGTGCTCCAAGTTCCTTCAGAAAATATTTTTAAAAGATACTGCAAAGAATGACTATCTATGTAAGAATGCCTATGTATGAAAGCCTTTAGTTCTTCCAGTTACATCCAGACACATGAACAAGTTGACAGTGGGGAGAAAATCTATGTATGTTAGCAATGTGGGAAAGAGTTCTGTGACCTTAGGTTCCTCAGAAAACATGAAAGGACTCACAGTGGAGAGAAATCCCATGTATGTAAGCAGTGTGGGAAAGCTTTTAGTTTATTCAGTTATATGCAAATATGTTTGTAAGCACATACTGCAGAGAAACTCTATGTGTGTAAACAAGTGAGAGAGCCTTAAGTCAATCTCGTTCCTTTTAAAAATATTGAAAAAATCACACTATAAAGTAAGTCTGACTGTAGAATGTGGGAAGTTCCTATTCACATGACAAACACAAGACAATTTGGTGGAGAAAAATTCTACAATGTGAAGTTTGTGGGACTGCATCCAGTCCAGAATGCATCTCACTTCAATTCACAGATATTTAAAAAAATGTAGAGAAACCTTAAATAGAAGAGGTGTACAGAATTCTCCACTTGAACTTTCGGTCAAGATGACAGTTGTGTAACAGGGCTGCACAATGTCTCCTTGTGGACCCACTTAAAAAGTTGAGAATATAGTAAAAAAAAAAAAAAAAAAAAAACCTGCCTGTTCAATGTAGAGAATTGAAAGGACACCACAGGAAGGTCAGAAACCTTGAAAACACATTGGAAGTGGAGGTAAACAGAAGTCCAGGAAGCAGCCCCAGGCTGACTGCAAAAGGCTGTGAGCCACTGGCATCTGCAAATGGAGGAAAGCCTGCCTGGAGCCTGGAACCTCTGACCAAGCTAGGAAAGAAAAGAATGCCCCAACAACTGAGAGGAGGCCACTGGAAGGCCAGAAATCCCAAAGACACATTGGTAGTAGAGGAAAGCAGCAGTCCAGAAAGCAGTTCCAGGCCAAATAAGTACATCCCTGAGCTGCTGGCATCCACAGATCGAAGAAAGCCCAGAGCCAGGAACTTCAGATCAAAGTCAGTATAGATCCAAAGGAAGTGAGAATTGACAGCAGCTGGTAGCCCCAGCCTAAAAAAATTTTTAAAAATTAAAAAAAAATTTAAAAGCCTGCAGGTAGTGCATACTACAAACACAATACAAGCTCCCCCCAGTAAAGCTCCCCCCAAAGCTTAGATCAGAAGCAGTGCTAGACAGCCTTAACAAGCAGAAGCCATCTTTAAAATAAATAAATAAACAAGACTGAACTGTTTAAAGTAAAAGAAAGCTTAGAAGAGCACATCAGGGTTTGGGGGGTGGGGGGAGTCACTCTTAAACCGTGCCTAGGAAGAAACTGGCAATTGTGGAGAGGAGAGAAAGGCTACTGACCTCCTGAATGGCTCAGGTGTACTGAGAGTACCTCCAAGGATGTAGAGCCTCACCTTCAGGGTAAGGAAGCCAGAACAAGCAGGAGAAATTTGCTGAGTAGATGGCTGTGATCATGACACCTCGGAGGCCATCAGTCTTTTAGGTCCTCCTTCACTGTGTACTCCCAGCACAGAACTCAGAGGAATTTCAGCTCCCCCCACAGACCCTCATACTCATTCAAAGAAGCCCCTTGACTAGGCCTTTAAAGTGAAGTCCTTTAATAACAGAAACATGGGGGAAAGACAAGGCACCTGGACACCCACGGAGACGCCTGAGACCCCAGAAACTAATATCATGGACCCTGAAATGATGGAACTCACAGGGAAGGAATTCAAAGAGCAAATGAGCAAGTCAAACAACTACTTCAAACAAGATACTCTCAAAGAAATGCAAGCAACGATTAGCAGGCTTAATGAGGAACTTACTAATCAAATAGTGGTTCTAATGGATACAAAGCTTACCAAGCACATAGAAGCCACAAAGAAAAAGTTGACTGAGGTAAATAATGAAATGCAAGATATGAAGGAACATTTTGATAGAGAAGTGGAAATTTTGAAAGAAAATCTAACTAAAATTCAGGATGAAAAATACATTTGAAAGCAGAAGTCATTATGAGGACAGAATTTCAGACCTTGAAGACAAGACTGAGGAAACAAACGGTATAATTAGGCGCAATTCCAAAATTTGAAATGAGCTAAGTACCTGGATACAGCAGCTTATGGATGATTCAAGGAGACCTAATCTCAGAATTATGGGTATGGGAGAAGGAGCAGAAGACAGCACCAAAGGCATAAAGAATTTATTTACTAAAAGCATGCAAAAAAATTCCCAAATCTAGCAAAAGAAATTAACTTCCAGGTACAAGAAGCTTATAGAACACCAAATAACCTCAGCCAACAACAAGACTCGCCATGACATATCGTAATCAAAACCTCAGAAATACAACAAAAAGAAGGAATATTGAAAGCAGCAAGAGAAAAACAGACATGATTCTACAAAAGCAAACTCATTCAAATTACTGCAGATTTCTCAATACAAAATTTAAAAGCCAGGAGAGCTTGGAGCAAAATCTTTCAAGCTTTAAAAGACAGCAAGTCTCAACCCAAGTTGTTGTATCCAGCAAAATTATTCCTGAAAATTGAAGGAGGAGTAAAAATTTTTCATGACCAAGAATCCCTAGGAAAATTTGCAACCACTTCTTAGCATTGCAGAAAGTACTTGAAAGAATCTTTGACAGAGGCAGAAAGACAAGCAGCACCAAAGAACATGGAAGAAAGGAAACATTTAAAGAGAAAATGTAACAAAAAGTAGATTGGTATTTGAATCATTTGATTGATATCCTTCTAAAACAGTACTGGCTGTTTCATAAAATCTGTGAAAGTTTCCCCCCTCCCGTAAATATTAGTTTTAAATATTATGTTAGTTTGCAAAACAATTGTTATATTCAACCTGGGGAATTGCTAAAAAAATCTTTAAAAATATGTATGCATGAATTTATGGATGGATAGGTAGATAAAATTATAAACCAAATCTGACAAAATGTTAGTAATTAGTGAAATGTGAGTAAATAATTTTTGAAAGTTAAAAAATTTCTGAAATAAGTATGCCATTTTATCTATTGCTTTATGTGTGATATGCTTATATGGTATCAGTTTAAGTTCATTTAATGTAGCAATTCACCTAATGGGTCTTTGATGTAAATTTATCCTGAGAAAACTGACTGATGTAAAGATAACCTGAATGACTTTTGAATACACAAACATTTACCTTTCAGTACTCAGCTAAGAAATTTGAAATTTAACTTCTCTCTTTTTCTTTCTCACATTTTCTAGCCTTACGAATTACGAATCATCCCAATAAAGGGCTCTGCTGGACTCAGAGAAGAGGCATCAAGATATGGCCACTGCAGCCCATTCTAGGGGCGGGAAGCTGAGCTACAGAGTGGTGATTTGAGGGGTGAAGTGAGTCAGGCATAGAAAATTAAATACGCTGAGTATCGCAGGGTTTCCCTGATTTGGGTAACCCAGAATGCTGCATTTTATAGAGCCAAATGGGTGTGACAGTGGGGGATGGGAGAGTGTGGGAGGGCAAAAAATGGGGAGGGGAAGAGATTGTAATGTTCATATGTATGTACACAAAATACTCAAGTTCATTGTAAGCACTATGTATTGCATATATTTAATAAAATGACAGGAAAAAATCCTTGTAAATTAAAATGTAAGACAATTGTCCACAGTTAACAAATAGTATTCAAGACCTGTGAAAATTTCTGTTGTAGTGGAATCCTATTTGATGCAAAATAATTCATGTAGAATGCTCCAAAAAATGTATAACATGATGAGGTGATATAAAGCTATATAGTGTTTGTTCTTAGAGTAAATCTCTGGATTGCATAGGGGTTGAGTCCAGGAACTTCATGCTGAGCTACATCCCCAGACATTTTTTAAAATCTTGAGACAGGGTCTCACCGAGTCACTAGGTTGCACAGGCTTGCAACTTAAGGACTGGCATAGAATTTGTTCTTTCCTTAAACTTACAATCCTCCTGTCTGTCTCCCAGAGTGCTGGGATTTGTGTGTGCTGCCACAACTGGCTTGATTTTTATTATAGAAAATACATGTTGAAGTGATACAAGTTTGTAAGTTTTGTTTAAGCAATGACGTTAAGTAGTATCTTTTAAAGCAAATCAGGTAATAAATTTTTTCTCTTTTCAAAAAGATACGATAGATGAGCTCTCTATTTACTCTCATGCATAGCAGAGCAAGGGGGATAGGAATTTAAGCACCACCTGTGCCTCTTCAGGGCTCTTACGTCAGTCAAGCAATCTCGCGAAACTTCAGCATAAGCGAGGACAGTCATGGCTGTGGTTGTAATAAGAGCAATTGTTCATCAAATGCTTACTACTTGCCAGGCTCCATGTTAAACACATGAGTCTGTGAAGCAGGCCCTTCTATTCTCATCACTTTACAGGTAAGGATACTAAGCTTAGTAACTTAGTAAAGTAACTTGCCCAAAGTGACCCAAGCAACAAAGGAAAGAACAAATTCTGAGCCAACCCTTCCGACTCCAGGGCTTACCTGTTGGGCTGTATTGCATAGTGTGTTTGAGCATTCCTTGACAAAACAGAACAACTTCTCGTGCTGAACACAGAATGTAATGAAATAAATCTTGTATCTGCTCCCAAATAGTATCAAGGTCAGTGGGTGAGAAGATAATTACAGTTCAGTGTGATTGTTCTTAAATAAGATGAATTATTATAAGATGTTGGGTGTATTAGTCAGGGTACTTGACTCCAGCTACTTTAACAACTAGCCCAGGATCTCAATGGACTAACGAGACATCGCATGATGCAATGATGCAATGCGCTGGTGGAAGCTTCTGCCGAACACAATCATTCTGCGTCCCTGACTTCCTTGAAGCCTTCTACTGTAACCCTGTTATGATTTAAATCTAAAATGTCAGGGCTGGAGGAATAACACCACCATTAGAGCACTTGCCTAGTAAGCTCAAGGCCCTGAGTTCAATTCCCCTGCACTAAATAAGCTGAATGTGGTGGTACATGCCTATAATCCCGGCATTTGGGAGGCTGAGACAGAAGGATTGCTGTGAGTCGAGGTCATCCTGGGCTACATAGTGAGAGTGAGACTCTGTCTCAAAAAGAAAAAAATATATAAAATGTTCCCCAAATATCTCACGTATTTGGAAGGTGACTGAATGATGGAAATGCTATACGAGTCGGTGAATTACTCCATTGATGATCATCTGTTATTAGGAGAGGGCACCTCTCTGTGGGCTTGGCTCACGGAGGTGACCTGGAAGTGTATGTTCCTGCCCTCCTCTGTCTATCTCTGCTTCCTGGCTGCCAGGGGATGAGCAGTTTCTTCTGCCATTGCTGTTCCTGCTGTGCAGCTGGCTGACCATGCATGAAATGAGGCCTCTGAAATAGTGAGGTGAAACAAACTTCTGTAAGTTGGGGGTGACAAGAGACTAAGACAGATCCTCTACTGAATGTCAGCCAGTACTCAAGAGAGAGACATCTACAAAGACTGCACGAAACATTTTAGGGACTGGTCCAGAAATTGCATAGCTCACTGGTCCCTATATCACTTACTAGAGCCAGTCACACTGCCAGCACTTCCCTGCAAGGGAGGCTGGAACTGAGGCAAGTGTTTACCTCCAAGAGAGACAAAGGAGGATGGAACAATCTCTGTGAGGATTGGGTGGAGATGCTTCCATTAGGCAAGGATGAATCTGGGTGAAGTGGGCAGGGGGTAGGGTATTCCAAGGTGACCTGGAGTGGGGCTGGAGTTTGGCCTATTACAGTAAGAATAAAGACCCTACCCTTAGGGTCTTTCTAACCAAAGGCAGAAAGACTCAAAGCTCAGCTTCACTCTGGTTCTGCTTGTCTTGTGAACACAGGCGGGTACACAGCCCTGCAATTTCAGCATCCATCCTCATCAGCAAAACAAGACTCAGAGCACGCACGTGGAGGCAAGAGGTCAATCCAGGCCCACACCGTGGGCACTCTGTAGGTGATAACTGTTCTTGCATCCACAAGCTAGCAGACTTCCTGGAAAGAATATGAGGACAGTGTTCTGTGCATCCTACACCATGTGATCAGGTTACGCACACATCCCAGACCTGCAGCCTCTGAGTGAAGGAGAAGGAAACTCCATGGAGAGGTTGGAGGGTCTGCCCATGACGGCCTCTCACCCAGTAACTTAAAGATCCTCCCATCTCAGACTCTCAGAACTCAAACCGATCGTGTGGACCAGTTAGCAGATGGGAAAGGAAGCCAAAGGAAGGAATTTTCCCAAGACTCCAAAACAGAACTGGCAAGTAGGATCCTCATATTCCAACTCGAATTAACTGGTCATGACTATCTGGAGATTTCTGGGGTTTTATATAGGCTCAGTGAGAAAGAATGCCAGAATCAACTAGTCATGCCTGGGGGTTGTGGGTGGGTGGTGAGAAATATACAATAGATGTTTACATTTCTGCAGGAGACCATGACAAATGCATTGGTCCTCCTAATCAGCCTCTACTGTATCCTTAAAATATTAAGCAAACTTTATAGAAGATGGTTCCAGAATAAATCAAAAGAAGTCAGAGCTGGGTTGTAGAGTCTATTGCAACTTTAGCTCGTAACCATCACCCAGGCACCATGACCCCAGAAATGCAATAAGTGGCCCAAGTATTCTATATTAGACGGGACATTTGTTGATGTCATTTCTCTTTCAGAACTAACAATGTCCCAGTTTCCACCTGAGGAGTCACCTAGCCCTGTGGCACACCTTCTATTGCATCTTTTCTGAGTTTTTTCTCATTCCATCAAAACTTAGAGCTTGAATCTTAAGTAATGGAACAAATAGACAGGAAGTTGTCAACTCTTATCCACTCAGTGGTAGCTTCCTGTCCAGATGTTCAGACTCAGACTGGAGACATGGCCCCTCCCCAATAACAGATGTTTTCACAAGACTGCCACTGTCTGGGTCTCCAAGTTTCTTAAGAGTAGGAGAGAACTTGCCTAGGTCACTGATGTACCACCCAAATTTAGCAAGCTGTCTGCACATAGGCAGTCAATAAATTTTGCTATTCTTAGATGATCGATTGAACATAAGAAAAGCATGTATGTCCTGAATCAGAGGACAGGACCTCTCCCCTTTGCCTTGACCTTGGACAAGCCTGTTACCTCTCTGAATCTCAATTCTCTCATATGGAAAATGGAAACAATTACACACATGTAACAATTATGCACAAATCTCAGGATTGTTGACAAGTTTAAATGAGATAATGGATGTGAAAGTGCTTTGGAAATTGTAGATGCTGTGCAGAGGGTAAATGTTCTCTCAACACTAAGGTAGAGAAGTTGCTAACAAGCCTGGACAAAATGAACAGCAAGCCCACCCTTGCAGAAAATTGGGTCAGAATTAAGCAGGTGTTTTGTCCAAATATATATATAGTTTTTAATTCAATGTCTTTGCTAAACTGAAAGTCCCAGAAAACCTAATTAAAACCAAATCACTCAATAAGGAGAATCTGTTGACTTAAGACACTGGAAGGATTTTGGCCCTGGCTTCAGGTAAGGCTTGATGTCACCAAAGACTGGGTTTCTAAGCATCAAAGATTCAGTGTCTAAACACTGATGGCCCAGTTGATGGCCCAGTTCCTGAGAACTTGGTAAAAACTTAGGACATTTTTACTAAAAAATTAAATAAACTTGCCCTTATTCTGACACGCAGAACAAATATAAACTTTGATGATTCAGGAATCAGGACCTTTGGTTACATGCAACAGAAACTAATTTAAGCAAAATAAATGCATTGGAAGACGTGATCAGGAAGCTGTTGAATGAAGCTTAGAAAAGAGTAGATATCAATGATTGTCAGGGCCAGGTCAGGAAGGGCCTTGTAACCCTTGATGAGAATCCCTAGGTCATCAGGGAAGCCCAGGAGTGATAGGATTTTGTTTAGATTTTAGGAAAAAATCCTCTGACTGCAGCAACCAGAGGAAGGCATAGACAGGAGACCAGAAATTGTCGTTGTGGTCCAGGTAAGAGGTAATGGGGGCCCAGGTGGGGCATAAAACTTGAGAAATACTAATAAAGAAGAATCAACTGGACAAGGAGATTAGATGTGATAGGAGTGAAGAATTACAAGTTCTAAGCCTGGCAACTAGACAGGCAATGGGTCCACTGGCTCGAACGGGGGAATGGAGAAAGCATAGCTGCCCTCCCACAATTGGGTCTCAAACAGGACTGGAACAGCAGGCGCCATTTGTCCTATACAAGACCTGAGGCAGGCAGCCAGACTAGGGAACTGAAGCTGGCCAAGGAGGGTCAGGCTAGAGAAGAATGCCCAGTTTGGTATCAGACGTCAGGGTAATTCCAAACTCTTTTGGGTAAAGAGTTGAGCCTCTAGAGCCAAGTTCTGGAATGCTCTTTGCCTCTGGCTTCCAGCCACAGGCATCATCTGCACAGAATATTCAGAGATGTAAACATGATGATTTCATCAAGGTCCTCATGTTAGGGGACACATGTGCAGGCGATGGCAGCCCATCAAACCGTGGAAATTCTGACCCGGGAGGTTGAGACACAACAATGTGGCGGCTTCCCTCCCCCGCATCCCCTCTGGCCCGTGCCCAGTTCTCAAAAGTGGTTAATTAATGTAATGAATTATGACAAACGTGGATGGCGCCTCTGATTTGCTGACAGCTGATACAAACAGAGGCGGTGGCCAAGAATCCCAATGCGTACATTACACACACACACACACACACACACACACACACACACACACACACACACAACTCCACCAAAAATAGCTTGCACTAGGGTTTGTCATCCAGCAACTTTTCCATCTGTACTGGAACATGCCGCTCAGAGTAAAAGAAGGGTTGGAAATATGTCATCTCTCCTCCTTTTTTTTTAAATTACAAAGCCTTTCTTCTCTTCCCTATGATATATGACAAACATCCATTGGCTACCTTTTACCAACTCTGCTTTCTGTGAATAGACGTGCATTCTCTGAGGACCTACTATGTGCCAGGGCTGTACATACAAGTCAGAACTTCTTTCTTGTAAGCAACAGAACTCCAACTGAATCAGCTTAGAAGAAAGCCACGTGGATATGGTGGTAGAAAGGACCTTGAAGCATTTCATATAATCCACTAAAAATTGAATACCTAAACCAAAAGATAGGGACCTAGCTAGGCGCAGTGATCCAGATCCCACAGAGCTGAGCTTCTAATGGAGAGAGAGAATTGATTATCATAATTCACAGGTTCTGGTTTTTTTTATTTGCCCACTTGCTAAAATTTATTTGCAAACCCAAAATAAATATTCATGGCACCTCTACCAGCATTTGTGGACATACGTGGAATGGCATAAACTTTGTGTCACCTGATGCGAACATTCCCAACCAAGGCCCAGCAAGGCCACCTTCTGCCTTCTTGTTTCACCTCTCTCGCTGTCAATACATTTTCTTTTCAAGATCCACTTGATGCCACAATTAGCTCGTTTTTGTGGGTTGGTTGGTTGGTTGTTCTTGGCGATGTTGCTGTTTCAGGTGGCCCCTAAGCACAGTGCTGTCTAGTACTGTCTAGTGATCCTAGGCACAGCAGGCTGTAGCATGCTTCACAGAGAAGCACATGTGTTGGATAAGCTCCAACCACACGGGAGTTACAGCCTTGCTGACCATGCATTCAGTGCTAATGAATCCACATAATATTAAGTAAGGTATTTAAAAGGAACACATATACAAGCAGGTCATGTATGGATCTGAGTTGATAAAAAGGGTGTGACTTGCAGCTCACAGGAACCTAACCCTATGTTTTCCTCGGTCATTCCTTATTTACCAGTTTCAGTTATGGCAACTTTTTACAGCTTGACCCCACTGTTAAGGAGAATTAGCTGTAGTTCCTATTTCTTCATTTCTAGGCATGCCTCCTGTACTCCATCCCCACGTCGTTGGAGGGGTCCTTAGTAGACTGAGCCACATGCCTCATAGCCTCTACCAGTAGAGGAGCCTTTCATATTTGAAAACTCCTGGACCAATCAACCGGAACTGAGGTAGAAAAGACTAAGTATACAGCACCTCCTAGTAAATCCACCTAGAAATCAGAAACATTAGTTCCTAGAAGAACAGAAATTTGTTCTCATGTGACTGGAAAGAAGACTATGCAGACAAATATATCATCATCCACACATAGGCACACACACGCATATGTTTATTTTATCTCATTGCACACATTTTACAGTATCCAAAAGCCCCTGAACATGACCAACTAGTTCTCCTCAAATTAACTCTTTATTCTTTGCTCATATGTACCTAAAAGGAAAATTTGTTTTTCTTCTATATATAGAAATTGATCATCAAAATATACTCGTAATGTTAAAATGAAAAGCAAATGTTAGTCCCTGTGTGGTCCGAAGGCCTCCCACCTCAAGCTGAGCACGTTAGTTTCTGCCTGGGTCCCTGCTTTGGGAGCTGTGCTCAGAGGGGACCACATCTCAGCAGAGGGACTCGGTCACATTCCGCATCCAGACTCCAGTTGTTGTATTTCCTTCCTTTGAGGTCTGGAGAAAAAGCGAATTGAGAAAGAGAAGCCTCTGAGAGGAATGGAGGAGCCAAGAGAGCCGCGAAAGAGAAGGGAGGTACTGACCTCGCCCCTCAGACAAAGCTAGACCTGCTGTGAGCATCCTGTCCTCCTGTCTCCTCGGCACCTTTATCTGGACTGTGTCTGCTTCTTGAAATAATCTGTCATCTTTTGTTACTCATTCTTCAAATTCTAACTCCTATTCCCATAGATGTGGGGAAGATTTCAGCAACACGTAACATGCAACCCAACTGGGAGGAAACTAAATACAAGAAAGTTGTTATTTCGTAATGAAAAAACCAAATGCGGCCTAATTCAGTAGATGAGAACGCAAGCTTCTTCCATCTGTTTGCTGTGCTACCCTCAGGTAATTGCTAGCCTCAAAGTGGCTACCACAGCTCCAGTCATCACATCATCATCAATTTCCAGATTAAGAAACAGACTCATGACTTCCTGAATCTGCTTCTAAGAGCTAAGAAATCTTCCACAAACTTAACCCACCCCAATGCCACAAAATTCCCCTCATAGCTTATTGGCCAAAATACCTCCATAAATGTTTATTCTTATGCCAGTTGCTGGCAAAGGGAATGTAATTAAGCGTGATCGGGCAGGGTGGGGGGTGGGGGCACAGCTTCTCTGAAGTGTGTGACCCTATTGGGGAGCACAAAACCTGAATTGAATCTGAGTTCTATAGTAAGAAGTCAGTTATATTATTTTCTTTTCAATATTTCCTATTTAAATATCTAGCTTCAAGGATCGAATTCAGGGCCTCATGCTGGGCAAGTACTGTACCACGGATCTGCACCCCAGCCCCCAATGTAACTCATAACCCATCTGTTTGTTGATGTGTCTTTGTCCCTAACCTGTGTGACCCTTCTGAAATGGGCTAGGATGGCTCTGAGGCCTAAGCATTTGGCCTACCTAGAGCTGGCAGGTGCCAGGGTAATGTTGGCTTCACTGAATTTCCTGGACTAGACTGTGCCAGCTAAAGGGACAGAAGAGGTAGAGCAGGGGAGGAGGACATGTGGAGGAGGAGAAAGGAAAGCTAAGGGAACAAGAATACCCAGCAGGGAGTGAAATACAGGCTTCTGCTGGAGACAAAACATAGGATGCCTGGAAGGGCCAATTCCCTAGCTGGGCCTGACATTCTATTGTGGGAAACAATCATCTGCTAGTTTAAGTAGACCCTTTTACCTGAATTATATGTAACAGAATACAAAGGTATTGACTCAGCCTGGAGAGGGTGGCCCAAGTTCTCTGCACCAGCAGGCACTAATTGCTCTGGGGCTTAGGTCAAAGGTTATTGCAGGATTAAAATTGCCCATAAAATAAAGGCAAGTTCTCCACCACTGAATTAGCTAATTGGTCCTCTCCTGTGCAGGCTTTACCCTGGCCTCATTTCTAATGGACGCATTCTCCCAGCTAGCAGGTCCCCCATCCAACAAAGCCTCTCCCTGCTGACCTAAACCCTCATTACACTCAGCCTCCCACCCCCAGCCCGCCTGGAGATAGAGAAAGCTCTAGTCTCAAAAAGCGTTGCAGAATGGCAGAGAAGGAGTTGAAATAATTCTGGTGAGGTTTTTTTTTTTTCTTCAAAATAATCACATTACATGAACATGTAGTATGTTCCGGGCACCATGCCAAGAGCTTTGTGGCTCTTGGTTCTTTTTAACCCTCAGTAAGTCCTGATCTTTTCCAAGGAAAATGAGGAACAGCTGATTTCAGATAGGAGGTGGAAAATGGACAGTCGTTTGGACAACCTGGGACATGTCTCCTACCAGAGAGCAAAGCCACCAGGCACTAGGACAAAGGCGAAAGGACACGGGAGTCACCCAAAGAGGTCCTCCCTGGCCAGAGATGAACAGAGATAATGACTGCCATAGATTGAAACACAATTTATATCCAAAAGTTCTTGGCTATACTTAGAAAGTGGACAGGTCAGCTTTGGAGGGTGTTAGTTAACTACTTATTCTGAAAACCAGTAAATAAGGAGAGTCAGGTGCTTGTCCTGCCTTTTGCGTCTGACTGATTCCTTGGGGGTAACTGCATTGCTGAATTGTGGGGGAGTTTTGTATATAGAAGAATCACAATCAATAAACAGGGAAGAAATTACTAGAATTCAAAAAATCATAACTTTGCCAGCTCTCTGAAATAACAGATCTGGGCCCAAGTTTTTCAGCATCGGTACAAGAGGCAGTAGGGCTGGCAGCTCTGCTGTGAAGGCTACCCTACAGGGTCCAGAGTGGGTCACATCACCCCAAGTTCTACCCAACAGATGTCAGTTGTGACAACAAGGCATCTCCACACATTGACAAAGGTCCTTGGGGGCCAAAATCGCACAGCTGAAAACTCCTGGTCCAGGAAACGGTGCTCAGTGGCTGCTGGGACCATCAGGGGAAGTACCTGGAACAGAATCACTCTGGAAGCCACCCAAAGTCAAGCAACTGGAAGGGAGGCTTGCAGGGGGCCTGCTAACAACATAGCACCAACTTCCACCTGCCTTAGCCCCAGGTGGCCCCAGCAAAACAGAAACCAAGGCAGTCTCCCCACCCATGGCCCCTCCTCCAACTCCCACTTTTTGCAAGGAAGCTGCAGCCCCTGTGTTGGAGTTATCAATCCTCCCGATCCCTATTCCTTCTGCAGACTGCACTTGCTCTGAACCAAGCCTGCTTCTTCCTGGGATAAGTTCACCCCTTTCTTGCTTTTTTTTTATTTCTGCCAATATCTCCTCCCTCTTTACGACTCAGCTTTAATGCTTTTTCCTCCAGGCAGCCTTCTCTGACTTTCCATCGAGGCAGTTATCACAGCACAGGTTCCTTGTTACCTGCCTTTCTCAACAAGACTTGTCAGGTCAGAGTGTGCACCAGGTGTATTGGTAGCTCTGGGGAGCCTAGTGTAGAGAAGGTACTCAGGAAAATGTTGCAAGCAGGAAGGTAGGAAGAGCAGGGTGTGGAGGGGAATGCTTGTAGTCCCAGCATCCAGGAAGGCTGAAGCAGGAGGATCGCAAGTTTGAGCCCAGTCTGGGTAACTGAGCAAGACGTCTCAAAATAAAAACTAACAAGGGCTGGGAAAGTGGCTCAGTGTGAAGGCCCTGAGTTCAGTCTCCAGTACTTGAAAAAAAGAAAAAGAGAGAAGGAGAGAGGAGGAGAGGGAGAGAGAGAGAGAGAGAGAGAGAGAGAGAGAGAAGAGGAGAGGTAGGCAGAGAGGAAGGAGGGAAGGAAGGAAAACAGGAAGGATGAGATGGATGAAGGAAGAGGGGGAGGGAGGATGGGGAAGCATGACTTGATGTGCCCAGTATCCGTGTGGCCATATGCAGGATGGTCGTCAGAGCGCAAGTGTTGGCATGTGCTGGGCAGGTGTGTTTGAGTGGGGGAGAACTAAGAAAATGGACAGACAGACTGACACCCTCCACCCCTGGCTGAGCTGCCCGCCCACCTCCAGGTCCTCCACCTGCCATGATCTATTGCTGTAAACCCCAGGTGCTTTTGCCCCTTTCCACCTGTGTGTGCCTGAGCTGCTCTGGCCCGTTTCGTTCTTGCTCTTAAGCCTGTACTGAGCCTTTTAGAGTTTCCTCCTCCCTTGCCCCAATCCATTCTCAGCCAGTCACCCCTTCCTCCACACAGTAGAAGCTTCTGGGCTCTCCCTACACCCTCTTCTCCTCCTCCCACCGGTTCACAATGTTCCTCTAGGTGCCCCCAGCTCCCGCAGGAGGTCCTCCCATTACGGTTTCAATCTGGAATGTCCCCCAAAGCTTCATGTATCTAGATGTTGTGAAATACCTACAGATTCCATGGCTTTTAAGAGGTGGGGCCTGGCTGGAAGAGGCAGATCCTCGGGGCTTCACTGTGAAGGAGCAGATCGCTGGACCTTGGGTGGGATGGGCCTGGGGCCGAGTCACCGGTTCTCGACCTGGAAGGCTACATGCTGGCTCCGCCCGTCCTTGCTCACTCTGTATCCTGACTGCCATGGGGGAGCAACTTTTCCCCTGGCCGGCCTCGCCAAGTGCTTTGCTCTTGCCGTCCAGCCATGAATGGACTGAGACCTTCCAAACCTGGGAGCTAAAATGAACCTTTCCTCCCTTACGCTGTGGATCAGGTATTCTATCCCAGCAGCAAGAACGTAACTAAAACACCCCCAAGGGACTATGTGGAAGATGGCCAAAGCTAGTAGAGGGAAAAGACTGCACACCTGTGAGGAGTGGGCAGGGAGCACGCAGATGCGGGTGGCACTAGAATGGGTCTTGTCAGGTTTTTTCATGAGCCACTTTCAGAAGTTTTGGAAATTACATAATATATATGTTACAAGCCATATGATATATAATCAAGTTCACCTACATGTAATAAACTCAGAATGAAGGAGCAATGACACATGACAGAAAAATAGGAGATATACATCATAGTTTTCTTTAATTAACATAGTTTTATAGTAGCTAGTAATTTTTCTGCAAAAGTTGAGAATATTTTCCCTACAAGACTGCATAAATGTTCAACAAGAAAATATAAAACACGAACTTCCCTCAAATACATGATTTTTTTTACTCACATGGAATCTATTAAAAGTAAACATGGAACATTTCACCTCTTCCACTTTGAAACAGGACAAAATATTGCACCAAGACATGGACTATGGAAGAGACGGAGGAGACAGTGCACCTGTGCTTCACCCACATGCTATTCCCTAGGGTGCCCTTTCCAAATCTTAACTATGAAAATTCTAAGGCAGTTTGATTGGTAAGTAGGTAGACAGGTGGGTGATGCGTAGATGGAAAAATGGGTGGATGAATGGATGGATGGATAGACAGATTGATGAATAGACAAGGCATGGGACTCAGCCAAGAGTCCATGAACCCAGAACAAAATATGGGTTTTCCTGCTATCTCTTGGAAAAGCAATACCACCCCCCCCCCCCTTTAGCAGTAGATGTGCTCCAGCATGATACCTGGTATCTTATGTTTTCATTGCCATGACTAAAATACCTGATGTTCACAAATTAGGAGAAGAGGAGTTTATTTTAGCTCACAGTTTCAGAAGATCAGAGTCCATTCACAGGTAGGCAGCTGGAAATGGTGGAACTGCATGACGGCACTGGGACTGGTGCCAGAGGCTGGAGCCACAGCTGGAGCTGGAGCCAGAGCCAGAGCCAGAGCCAGAGCCAGAGCTCCTCACTGCAGCCAGAATAGAGACAAGCCTGAGAGGAAGGGTAAAACCAGCACATGTTCCTTCAAGTCAAGCCCTCAGCACCCACCCCTTCCAGCCAGGCCCATCTCCCAACACTACACAGTCCCCACAGGTACATAAGGCTTTGGGGGATACTCCAGATCCAAACCACCGCATCTCATAAACAAAGGAGACAAAATAACAAAAGCACAATTGCCAATACCCACACCATCTGATGGCAGAAGTCACCAGAGTTCAGAATAACTCAGACTGGACCAAGACAAGAGTCATGTTTTGCCCTTCATGATCAGATCAACAACAGAGAAATGCCGAGGTCTTTACCACAGATGTGAGGTGCCGTAACTCAAGGAGCACATCTCATTGAGATCATCACACATTCCGTAATCTGGGGATCTTCTGCAGCCTGGGGGCAACATGCATGGTGGAACGCAGGTGGGCAGGGGGTGTTGTGAATAGACAAGGAACATTGTGAGAAGGGGGAGAAAAAGGAAGCCTGCGGCTACAGGCACATTCCAGAACAAGTTAGTTAGGAAGCAAGCTGGAGGTCTGTATGTGGTTTCCCATGGGCCATTGTGTGCACACACCTCCTGGGAAGCCACCGCGTCCCCTGTGGTGTGAAGGCCTGGGGCTGGCACACATCTCCCACAGCTCAGGACACACTGAAGGCGGGCGAGTGAGCGTAAGAGAGAAGAGCCAGCCTGTGGTCCTGAAGCCTGGCCCTCAGAGTGGCAGCATCTCTAGAAATTTCTTAGAAATGCAAATTCTTGGGCCCACTCCGGGCCCACAGAAGCAGAGCCTGTAAGGACTGAGTCCAGCAACGCTGTTAACAAGCTCTGCAGAGGGTCTGATGCACTCTCCGTGTGAGAACCATTGGCGAAGACTTTTCTTGCTGTGATTATTACTCTGTCCTGGTAACATGACTTGCATATTCTTTGGGATATTCCCCTCCCCCAACCTCAGACTTTCTAGTCGGGTAGAATTGGCTTCTCCCTCCCGGAGCCCAGCTCCAGGGCTTGCCCAGGTACACTGCCCTGTCTCTGTGATCAGAGGCTGCTTCAAGAGTACACAGAGGAGCCAGTCCTGGGGCTTTCACTAGGGTCTCTGGGAAAGAAGTTATTAAGGTAGTAGAAGAAGTCAGTTGAAGTTATTAATCTAGTAGGATATAAGCCTAGAATGATACACACACACACACACACACACACACACACACACACACACACCCCTTTCTGAGAATCTTAGAATAGAAAGCAGGGAAGGGAAGCTGAGCACCTGGATCAAACTCTTCCTGAAGCAAGATACCCCTGAAATATTTTTTCTGTTATATAAGCTAATAAATTTTATTATAGGCTTAGGTCAGTTTCCATATGTTTCTATCTCTTGTAGCCTAAAGAATCCTGAATAACACATAGGAACCGAAGTGAAGGTGCAGGAGAAGAAAAGGAAGATTCTTTTTAACCTGGCAGACACAGTTTTAAATCCTGGCTTTACCACTTAATAGCTGTGTGACTTCGAGCAAATCTCTGCCTCTCTGTCAGTCCCTGTATAAAACAAAGATAACACTAGATCTCTGTGGGAGTGTATAGAAGGGACTGCTTTGTGGTTAACCGCCATGTGCAGGATTTGGGAAATCAAGAGTTCGCAAACCTCCTGCCTCAGCCTCCCAGAGTGCTGAGATTACAGTTCCTCAAAACTAAAAATGAAACAAGGGAAGGGACTGCAGGTCAGTATGAAGACCCTGGTCTCAACCTCCTGTACCATGCTGGTGAGGTGGAGGAGGGGTAGCACCTTAGAGGATCGTGGTAAGAAATAAATAAGAGTTTCAGAGAGAAAGACCCCAAAAGACAAGGCTCCGTGATGACCATTAGCCCTGTTTGGGAGTAGGCAAACAGGCTCAGAAGATGATGACAGCCTTTTTAAGTTGACTGGCACTTCCGACCCAGCAAGAGGGTAAGGGAGGCTTGCAGCTGCAGTGATCAGACGCAGCAGAACAGTGCAGGAGTTCTCCCTCCAAGTAGAGCTGGACAGAAATTCTAGCAAGTGCTAATTGGGTCTGAGATGCTGCCCATGGGAGGAGAGGGAATGCCTGGTTAATTACAGGCCTCCTCTGCAGGGGGCCACAAGGGCTACCTGCACCTCCCCTTCTTGCCAGAGTGGGAAACCTCAGCCAGGAAGTCAGGCAGGTCCCGGGACAGGGAGGCTGAGCCTTGCCGACATCTGGTCCCCCACTCCGCCTAATGTTTGTAACAGACCCACTGGCTAATTACATGGTTGGGGCACACCCTTCACATCTTTAGCACCTAATTCACTATTGTTTCTGTGGAAGCCCCAATCCTGCTTCTGGAGAGGAAGGGCTCTGCCCGGTTTATGGGGCATCCCAGCCTGGGCTGGCGAGACTCCAGCTAGCCAGGCAGCCAGCAGGGCATCCTCTGGTATCCTGCTCTCAGCCTGGGGCTGGGCCTCCCCTACCACCTGCACTAGTCACCTGGTGGGCAGCAGCACTCCCCTAACCCAGCCTTGACTACTTGGCATGACAGGATCCTTCCCACCTACCCCGCAGGGCCTAGGGACAGGACCCACTTTCCAGCCACGGCGTCACTACCGGGGAGCACAGAGGGGGAATGCTCAGGACCAAGGCAATGCTCTCTGCCCTGCCCGCTGCCTTTTTGATCACAGAGGCAAATTTGGAAAGGATGCTAAGAAGGACTTGCTGGACACGGAAGAGGGCACCTCAACCCCCCTACTCACTAAAAAAGCCCCAACATCCCCGTCTGTCATGTCCCGCCATGTCTGTTTTCACTGGTGTGACTACTGGTCATCTAATAGGCTCTCTCGTGGCTTGCTGTGGGACCTAAAGCAAGTCACTTCCTCTCTCAGGGACATGGTTGCCTCCTCTCCGGGGTGACGAAGCCCACTGGGGCATAAAGCAGCTGCATGAGGCTTTTCCAGCACCATTCCTGCCCAGCAGAAATAGTCCCCAGAGACTCGCTGTGGTCACTTTTAAGCATTGCAGCAGCTCCACAAGGTGAAAACGATCAGGCCTGTGTGAAATACTGCCCCCAAGAAATGACGTGACTTGCCCAAAGTCACACAGAGGAACAAGTGGCCAAGTCAAAAACTCTTGCACCCTCTGTCCTAAATGTGGGCACCCTCTAAAACACAGATGCCCTGGAGAACCCAAAGGGTCAGAGAAGAAGTGGCACCACCTGGGAGTGTGGTCTCTGTCTGCTTACTCCCGCTGGTGGGTTGGGAGATGGTGATAATCAAGGCCAAAATGGAGGTTGGTGGGAGAGACTGGAATCCTAGACAGACACCAAGTGCTCCAATAACTTCAGCTCTAGGTCAAGTCACAGTTCTGAAGCCAGACAGGCCTCAGTTCAGATTCTAGCTCCTCTTATCTATAGTTCTGTGATTTCAAATAAATGACTCCGGCTCTCTGAGCCGGTGCTATAAAATAGGGCTAATGATGTCCACTCCAGGGGCTGCTTGGGCGTATCCAGTAGGATTGGCTTGGTATCCTTTAGGAGCTCAGATGTTGTCTGTTTGCACAGGGTTCTCTGCCCAGTGGGACTGTGGAAGCCCGTCCTAGCCACCTCCTCCAGCGAGCGTTCCTAAGGAGACGTCAACCGTGGCTGGGAAGCCTTCCTGCCAGCCCACGGTGCTTATCATTCACATATTTTTCATAACTCGGGAAATGTCCAGAACATTCTGTCTAGAGTAAACAGCCACTGGGCCCACATTTTCCCACGACAAGAACTCTAAAGAGACAAGACCAGGAAATAGCCTCTAGTTCTACAGCTTCTGCCCCCAGCCCCACAGATGAGCGAGGGCAAGATCTCAGGGCCCAAAGCAGTGGCAGCCCAGGGGCCAGGTGTGGGCAGGGCAGAGGCCTGAGTGCATGCTGGGGGCAGGACAGCAACAGTCAGTAGCCGGAGGCAGTGCAGGGCACGGTGGGGGCCCAGATCAACCGGGTGGTCTGAGGCTGGCTTCTGCCCATCCTTCTCTTAAAAGTATGAGGTCCATCACTCAGGGCTGCCCATCCAGTCCCTGTCTGGTCCACACCAGAACCCAACCTGCCTGGCCAGTTCATTTTGCTCCAGCCCCACTGGCCTGTTCCTTTTTCAGTGGCAGGCTTTCAGAGATCAGCACCCTCTGTTCCCTCTGCTGGAACGGTTTTCCCCTCCGTGTTTATAGGATCCACTTTCACTTCCTTCAAGCTTGCTCAGAAATGCTCCCCCTCTAAACACCTCCTTTGCCCACCTGTCTAAAACAGCAGCCACCCCTCCCATCCCTCTCTGTCATCTTGTGTGATTTCTCCTCGTGGTTTGCCACTACCTGACACTGTGTGTACTTGTTGCTTGGCTTTGTGGATCTCCCCAGGGGAATAGAAGCTCCAAGAGCACACGGTTGTCCCATTCACTGCTGTATCACCAGGCCCCCAGCAGAGCACCTGGCAAGAGGAAATTCACCATGTAGCTGTTCGGGGAATGGATAAATGATAGGCTGACCGCTGGTTCCACACGTTTCTAGATTGTGTTGCCTTAAACAAGTTGTTTTATTTGTTTAAGACCTTCCATGCGAAAGGTAGCAGACACCTCATAGATGTGTGGTTTCAATTAAATACAATAAAAGAGAAAGTGAGCAAAGCTGATGAGTGCTGGGGGGTGTGTCTGGATAAATGCTCCCTCAAAGACCCCTGAGGGCTTTACTGGAAGGAGGCAGGGCCTTGTGAGTGACCCAGGTCATCAAGGCACACCTTGCAGGGCACCGTGGGACCCCTACCCTCCTTCTTCCTATCTTTGTTGCCTTACCATAGGCCCACAACTCTAGGGCCAATTGATCATAGGCAGGAACTTGCAAAACTATGAGCCAAAAGAATCTTTCTTCTCTTTATAAGTTGATGGTCTCAGGTATTGTGTTACACTGACAGGAAAATGACCAATACACTAGGATTATCCCCATGGGATAATCAGCTGTTGCCTGCTCACTCTGAGTCTTTGGGCAAGTTGATGATTTTTCTGAGCCTCAGTGTTTTCATCTATCAAATGTGAAAATGAGAAAGCATCTTTCCCCCACAGACTTGCCACACCATGCCCAGGCAGTGGACCCAGAAAGGCACCTGCGGGGCGTGGTCTGGGACACAGAAAGCACTCACTAAGTGGCCCCACCTCTTTCTTTTTTCAGTGATGTTGGAGAAGCAACTCAGTGTTTTAGAGACCCAGTTTCCTCATCTATAAAATGGCAATAATAACAGCACCTCTTTAGGTGTCACTGCGACATAGTGAGGCTGGGCACCTAAACATCTTCACGAAGCTCCAAGGATATGTGCTGTGCTGTAACCGGCAGACGGGCAAGCTGCTGACAGGGAGGCAGGGGCCAGGGATAAGGAGAGTGAGCGTCACCAGGAAGAGTGGTAGCGGGAGTGTTGCGCCTAGTCAGGCTGCAGAGAAGCTGTGGAAGGATCGCACGGCACTGAGAGGCGAATTCCCCCCTGGCCAGCAACCTGCAGAGGTCTTCCTGCCCTCTGCCCTGTTTCCCTCCTGTCCTCAGGACCTCAGGGGTCACTCTCCCTGGCCAGCAAATCTTTCTTGACAGGAGTTTTCAAGGGAAGCAAGGGACAGCAGCAAGATCCAGAGAAGGAACCGCTACCTCAGTCCCCCTCTGTCCAAGGAAGAGACTTAAATTGGAAATTAGATGGTTAAATAAGGCCAGAAATCGTTCCTGTCCTCTAGCCAGACTGATCAGACCTAACCTCCTGCAGAGTAGGGGACTTCCAGCCTTCAGTGTTTTCTCTGAAGGATGTGTCCTTGGAAGTCAAGTAGGTCATACACCTCACCCTCCTGCCTGTGAAAGCTTGAGGGCAATGATCCTCAGACTGTCCTGGGCCCACTGACTATATTCCTTAGCCCAGTCTGTGCTTGTTGGCGAAACACAGGTACACGGGTGACTTAATCGATCTAGCCCTACACTTCAATCTCCAGGAGGCACGACTTTTTATTTATCTGTTATGTTCTTTAATAAAGTCCTGGTGCCCAGAAGGATGCTGGCCCTTAGTAAATACATGGATTTACCATGAAATACCAGGTGCTAAGCTCCCCGTGGTCTGGGATTCCCAACCCTGCCCCTACCCATTCTCTTTGATAAATCCCAGGGCCTAAAGTAGAGCCTCAGCACAGGGGAGGAACCAAGCATGCGAATGAGTGTCTGCGCCAGTCACCAAGAGAGCGCCCCATGAGAATGCCAGCTCTCTGCAGGCGAAGAGTTTCATCTGCTCTAAAGCCACCTGCTCAGTGCCCAGAAGGGTGCCCGGCATACACTGAGTATTGAACGGATCTGGGAAGGAAGAAAGGAAGAAAGGACCAACGCTCCAGGCCTCGGGGTGAAGACTTCAGACCGCAAAAGAGGAAACACAAGGAGCCACCCAGTCCAAGCCTGATCCCTCAGCCACCACTTGCTTCAAGGTTTTTTTTAAATAATTTGTCAGTCGGTTTTAATTGTTGAGGCAGTAATACTTGGTTCATGAAACTGCAATATACAGAGGTGAAATAAATAGCTTATATATATATATATAATATATATAATATAGCTGGTTTTAAAATATTCCCTTATCATTGGTGTACTAGGTCACGTGAGTCACGGAAGGTCCATAGCAGCATCCTCCAGAACTGCGGGCAAGGCAGGGTCACCGTGATTGGACGAGGCCGTCTGTCGTCAGAAGGTCGAGGCGCGGAGAATTCCGGGGCACGCCTTCCCTGCGCGGTGTCTCGGGACAGCTTGCAGCGGGCAATAAATAAGTGACTGCAAACCAGAGAGCGATTTTTGTTGGAGTCGGGGCAGGGATGGGGGAAGGGAAGGTGAGGGGTGTTTCCTGGGGAAGAGGGTACTACTTTCTCTTTGTTTTTATTTTTAGTTCTTTTTTTCTTCATGTAGTTTTGCTTTCAGAACCTTTGGGAAAAAGGACTTTGGTTTCTCGAAGAGTTGGTTTCCTGTCCAAGTCCTCCTCTAGGACGAGTTCAGAGCTGTCTACCCCTGGAGAGAGGCGAGCGCCGGTAGGCTGACAAAGTCCCTTCGGACGAGTCCTCTGCCATTGGGAGTTTCAAGTCAGTAATAAAATCCATATCGCCCCTCCCCCCAAGAGTTTTGGTTCAGTTTTTGTCTTCTTTTTAACACAATGTACAAAAATAAAGCTTCTTCCTTATTTTTCATGTAAAAATATTCCTCTGATGCAGTTCTCTGGGAGTGGGAATGTGGCCGGAGTGGCCTGCAGCGGCCACCTGGGGCGCCTAGCCAGGGTGCGTGGGGCGGATGCGCCGGGACCGCTTGGTCACTGTCGTGTACTTAAAGGGCTTCTGCAGTTCGGCCTGCCCCTTGGGGTAGCGCTTCATGAAGTGCACATCCTGCTGGTTCTCCCGGGTCTTTGGGCCCTTGCGCGGCCTCCCCTTCTTGGTGAAGCCCACATACCAGCCAGAATACTTGGCCGACATCAGGGCTGTGTAGTTGTTTTCCAGAACCTTCTCGATGAACACACACTCTTTGCTGGTGCCATCAGGCTGCAAGGGACAGAGGAAGAGTGTTAAAGACTTAATCAGTGGTTCTTGTTAAAGCACAAGAAGGCCGGCTTCCTTTAGGACTGCTGTGGTAAGTACAGGGGATGTGGCAACGGGATTTTGCAGGGACAGACGAAACTAGACTCGACTCCCACTACAGAACGGGCAAGTGAGAGCCTGTAGAGCAGTACGAAGTGAGCAAGCAGAAACACCATGGCTCAGAGAGTGTGCATAAA
>PVKB01000187.1:39111-299111 GCA_004027205.1 Ctenodactylus gundi | reverse complement strand
AGGCGGCCTTGGCGGCGGGGGAGCGGCCGAGAGGACGGGGCTGTGCTTGTGACCCCGCGATGGCCCCCCTGGGGTCAAGATGCCGGGAACCGCGCAGGGGGGCGGGCGGGGCGCGCCGCGGCGTGGGCACTGGGCACGGGTGCCGCCAGCCCCGCCTTTAGGCAGCAGGAGGAAAGCAAGCCTCAAACTCAAAGCAGGTTGGGCCTGGGAGGCGGCCCGGGCGGGCAGGAGAACAAAGCGCCTGGCGAAAGCCGGGGCGGGGCCGGCCGGGCAGCCGCAGGACACGTCCGGCCAGGCCAGGGGACCCGCGCCCGTGCCGGCTCCCAGCCCCTGCCGACCCCTGTCGCTGGCCGGCCAGCCTCACAACAGCAGAAAGTGAATCACTAATTAAAACCACTCCTCGCATCGCCAGCCGCACTCTTCAGATTGCTATTATTTTGCACTGTGAGCAGCTTCGGCTGGTACCGGCAGTACGGGTGGACTCTTCTCCCTTCCAAACTGCTTTGAATTCTGCTAGTTCCAGTGTGGGATCTGGGCCAAGTGCCCCGCACATGCCCACGCCGCGGCTTTCCCATCTGTGAAATGGGGACAGTAGTAGTACCAACACCCTACGGGTTTTTGGGAAGTGTTTTTAATGCTTGGAAAAGTAAGTATTCAATTAAAGGCAGCTGTTAACCATTCATGTGACAATTGCTTGGCCAGGTCCCTGGCCTGTCGGAGAGGGGTAAGAGCTGGGGCAATCACGAAATCAGAACCAGCTTCAAGCAGCCTGACCACCTTTTCTTACCCTAGCAGGTATAATGAACACAGATTCTTCCCGGGGTCTGTCCCTGAGCTGGGAAGCACACGCCCACGCAGCCCCCCCTCGGCCTCCCCCCCGTCCTTCAGCTACACAGGCTGAATGTGGGGGCGAGGGGAGTCCCACAGCGACAAGGGGTCAGAGCACAACTTCACCCCAGAGCAGCTACCCCCACCACGCTCCACTCCGCCCATTCACAGGAAGCAGGTGCGTGATCTTCACAAACAAGCACACCCAGGGAAAGAGGGGTACAGGAGGCAGAAGGTGGGGTCCTTGGAGCCCTCAGCCCAGCCTACCCTACACCCTAACTGGTTATATGCAGCTGTCTCGCTGGCTCCAAAGTAGTAATACAATCTTCCTGAACAGCCAGACCATGAGGCAGCGGCTTCCAGAGGCCGCGCTGTAAACCCCTGGACAATTAAAATAATCGCTGGGCCACCGCCCTTGGCCCACAGGCTGCTTGTTCCCAGACACCCGGGACACGAGGGCACAATGCCCCAGAGCCTGGTCCTGGCTCTTCACTAGCAACCAACTCAGAGCTCCACACCAATCAGGAGGCCGGGCCCCTGTGTGTCCCCACGGCTGAACCCTGATCCCCCGGCCCAGCTAGCTGCCGGTTCCCGGCCAGAGGAGGCAGGCCCAAAGGAAGAGACGACTGGGACCGATCGCGCTCTCACACATTCACATGCTCACTCAGTTGCTCGTCGGGCCTGTTCCCACGTGAGGCTGCCAGGACCCTGCACTGGCTGCTGGGCTCCCTAGAGCCTGGGGTGAGTGGCCCCAGTCCCCCCAGAAATGAAGGCCATCACTCACCTTCCCCACGAGCTTGCCTTTGCGGTTCATACACAGGTAGAACTCCGTCTCCTTGCCCTTGATCCGGACTTGACTACCGAAGGTGTCTGTCTCCACCAGGAGCTGGGCTTCGAAAGGCAGAAGAAGAATAAGACATGGTTTTTAACCAGGGGCAATAGCTTAGTCTAAACACTCCACGACATGGCCCCTTACCGTAGCCCTGCTGCCCTACTCCCCCGAAGTCAAGGAGCTGGAGGAATGGTTCAGTGGTTAAAGCACTTGCCTATCAAGCGCTATTATCAAGCGTTAAGTACCGGAGTTCAATTCCCCACCACCACATAAGCTGAGTGTGGTGGCACAAGCCTATCATCCCAGCACCCGGAGGCAGAGGCAGGAGGACTGCCATGAGTCCAAGGCCAGCCAGGGCTCCACAGTGAGTTCAGGACTGGCCTGGTCCTCAGAGCGAGACCCTGTCTTAAAAATAAATAAATAAATAAATCAAGTGTGGAGGGTGCCTCTACCGGGACCCATGGAGAAGGCTCCCCTCCAGCGGGGCAAGCGAAGCCCCCCTGCACCTCTTGGCTCGGCCTGTGACCCAAAGGGCTCCAATCAGAGTGCAGTTCTGTCCCTTGTGGTAAAACACCAGTGCATCTTTGTGTCTTCTTCCCCTCGTCATCCCTGTCACCTCATGCCCAACTCCATTCCCTACAGCAGGACAGACAATCAAACAACTCAGAGTAGCAGCAGCCTCTGGATGAAGGTCAGAAGCAGGCAGGCAGACACAGACAGACAGATATACACGTGCACACAAACACACACACACACACACACACACACACACACAACATGCCTTTGGGTTATCATGCTGTTTAGGTCAGAGAGGCATACATCTGAAACCCCTGTCCCTGCCCCTCCGGGCCCTCTGCTTTTACCATCTGAAGCACAAAGATCCTGGGACAAAAGCCCCTGGGAGAGGAGACTATATTTTCGAGATTCCACTTTCCCTAAATGAAGCCGCCAAAGCAGGAGGGTAATAAACTCCCAAGAGCCCAGAAGTTCCAACAACCAGGACCCAATTTTCTCTTATTCCTGGTAGGACATGCCAGGCTAGATCATCCGCACTCCACGGTGTCTCCCTAGGGACGGGAGCATCCGCAGCTGATCCCCTAAAGCCCTGTTTGAAAAGGGGACCAAAGGGTCAGAGGGCAACTGACCCTTGATTAGGCGTGCTGTGTCCAGACCCCTCACTCTCCTTCTGGTACTGCACACTTTTCCCCAGTAGGGTGCTGAGTGACTTTGGGTAAGCCCTGCACCCTCTCTGAGCTCTCTCTTCTCTTTGGTCTCAGTTCCGCCACAACCACTCCAACTCCCCCACAGCTGCTTTCTTTGGTTTCTACTCTTCCAATTTTCCAGACCCAGCACCTGCCCCTTCCTCACCCACAAAAGTTTAATTTCAGTGGCAAGGGACTGCTTCTCCGTAACAAAAATCATAGTCCTAGATTCCTCAGTACAGTATCCTTGGAGCCACAAAGAGTGGACCTCAGTGCCCCTAAATTGCACTAGGTATGATTTTAATAAAAAAAAATTTACAAATACAGACCCTGGTGCCCTGCTGTGAAAATTGAAACCATCTGGAACTCAAGATTTCCAATAATTAATCTAGCCCTCCTTTGACACCACTACTAATTAAAATATGATACCTACATTTCCAAGGGGGAAAAAAAAGAATTTACATAAAATTTAAAGATCTAACAAGAATTCAGTAATTCTGGAAACAAGGGGAGGTACATTCTTCTCTCCACCCGATGCACCCCCCCCACACACACCTCCAGTCAACACTAAGTCAAATAGTAGCTAGTTCTGACACAGGGCAGGTAGGCTACAGCCTTGGCCCTCTCTTTTCCCTTGAAGGCACACCCTCCATAATTTTCTCTGTTTGCTCCATGTAGGAAAAGGTAAGAGCTTCGAAGTGCACAGACGTGGGCACGACTCTCCACCCTCTCTGCCAACCATTGGATCTTGGGCCTCAGTTTCTTCCCCTACAACATGGATAGAGTCACCCTGATTTTCCAGAAGGGTCTCAAAAGATTATGCAACACAGCAACACCCTGCTCTCCTGCCTGGAAAGGGACGCTCCCTAACTGTGGCTTAAGTTCCCTAAAAACTACAAAACCAAATTATTTTCCAGAAGAAAGAAAGAGTAAACAAACAGTGGGAAAGCCCAGGTATGTACACAAGGCTGGAAAAGAACTTGCTTCTCCAGGTGCAGCCCTCTGATGTGAACTTGCTCAGCATCCTCCAGGGTGGCAGGCATCCCACACCATGAAGTATTTTAGAAAATGCCCCGGCCAATGCTGGGGTAAAGGCCTATCATCCCAGCGACTTAGTAGGCTGAGGCAGGGAGGTGACAAGTTTGAGCCTAGCCCAGGCAACTCAGCAACTTGGCAAGACCCTGCCTGGAAATCAAAACTAAAAAAAGGCTGGGGATGTGGCAAAAGTCCTAGCTGGCCGTGAAGGTCTTGGACCCCATCAGATCTCTTGTACTAAAAAAAAAAAAAAAGAAAAAGAAAAAAAGAAAAGAAAAAGAAAGAAAGAAAGAAATGCTGGAAATGAAGGTCAGTGGTAGAGTGCTCCTGAGTTCCATCCCAGTACCACACACACATGCAAACACACACACACACAAGGAAAAGGACGGAAGGGAGAAAGGAAGGCCCAGGCTGGGGCCCACAGTCTGTTTCTCTTCCTTTTTCCATTAGACCGTCTTAGGCTGTGTGTCTCTGGACAACCCAGACTCTTATCTGAGCCTCAGTCTCCTCACCAGTACTGGAGGGAGAGCATCCATCCTGTTCTGATTATCCTTGGAACTCAAGAGTAGGGTCTGGGAGAGGGGCAGAGAAAGGAGATTACAGCACGTGGGAGAAGCCCAGAACCTCCCAAGTGAGCCCAAGAGGGCCTCTGCTCTATCTGCTTCTTGCCAGCATACACCTAGGCATCTGTCCTCAGAACAGCCCCTACTATGTGCAAGGCCTGCCTCTCATGCGAGCTCAGGAAAGCCGCAGATCTCATGAGCCTAGGTGCCTCTGTCCCCATTTTCCAGCAGAACTGAGGTCTGGACTAGGAGGGGCTGACATCAGGACTGCCCGCCTCTTTCTGCTGCTCCAGGAAGAGCCCCACATGTTGCCGCAGCAGCACCCCCACCACTGTGCGGCGAGAGCCCAGGGCCCGGCTTGGGCTAAAGCTGTCCAGAGCACAGGAGGCTGAGGCTGTCCTGCACTGGCACCTCTGCTGCGGCGCGGGCAGGGTCTGCGCCTGACACCGCCCCGTGCCAGGAAGCCCAGAAGCCTGCTCCTCCCACCCCAACCTCTACGGACTGCAGCGTGCTGCGGAGTGACCTAGACTCCACTCACTGCATGACATCATGAGGAGGGAGGTGGGCCAGAATGATGTAAAGTCTTTGGGGAGTAATAGCAGCCACAGTTCTCAGAGAGAAGGGAGAGACTGAGAAAGAGAGGCAGATGGACAGACTGACTCCACCCAGCCAGGTTTTCCCCAGGGCCTGCCTGTTCCTTAGCATCACTCCCACCCCTCTCATGACCCAAGTCCCCAAGATGCAGCTCTCAGGAGACAGTCCTCAGCCCTGCTCAGTTCCCTTTTAGGGCTGCAACAGGCCAGGCAGAAGAATAGGTGACATTATTTCCCTCCTCTTTGGCTTGTGCAACCCAACAGCCACCTCCCTCTACCACTCTGGCCCAGTCTATCCTCTCCACACTCAGCCAGAGGAATCCTTTTAAAAATATCATTTAATTATGTCTCTTCCCTGAAGGAAAAAAAAAAAAAAAAGCTTCCTAGAATCTCCAACTCACTTAGAAAAAATTTCAGCTCCTCAGCCGCAGGAGCCTCCTTACGGTTCCTCTGCTAACACACCATCCTGCCCCAGACCCTTTGCACTTGCTATTCATTTTCCTGGATGTTGCCCTGCCCAAAGCTGCTCATAGTAGCTTATCTCCCAGAGAGCCACCTAACTGTTGCCTTTTCAGAGAGGCCTTCTCTGATGATGCTGTCTAATATTAACATCACCTTCCCCAGGCCAGCCTACCCCACTGCCCGGTGCCATATTCCTCTGCCCTTTTCTCCAACCTGGTATGGCTTATGCTACAGCACAGATAAGTGTCCCCAAAATACCATGTGCTGAAAACTTGGTTCCTCACCTGTGGTCCAATTGAGGCATGGTGGAACATTCAGAAGACAGGGCTTAGAAATGGAACTCAGGTCACTGGGCACATGCCTTTGAAAAGGATACTGGGAGGTCGGCTATTTCTCAGCTTCCTCTTCCATGCATGCCCCACCGTGATGTGTGGCCTCATCATAGGCCCAAAAGCAATGGGCCAATCACATACGGACTGAAAGCACCAAGTCTGTGAGGCAGAAGAAACCTTTCTCCTTCTAAAGTTGACCAGCTTGGGTATTTTGTTATAGGCAGGGAAAGCTGACTGGCACAACCTGTTCTCCTTATTACTGTTTGTCTCCACTTACCAGAACGTGGGCTCTACAAGGTCAAGGACCTATCTGCTATTCACCACTGGGATTTCCAACACCTAGCCTAGGCCTGCCTCAGAGGAAATGGCCAATCAGTGAGGTTTAATAAGGGCCTGAATAGCCCTGCGGTGTAGGTATGAATTAGCTGGGCATGAGACACACACCTGTAAGCCCAGGACTCTGGGAGGCTGGGGCAGGAAGATCACAAACTGGAGCCCAGCCTACGCAATTTAGCATCTCTGTGAACCCTACCTCAAAATAAAACGGGCTGGAGATGAAACTCAGTATGAAGGTCTCAGGTCCAATTCCCAGTACACACACACACACACACACACACACACACACACACACACACACACACAAGAAATGATAGGAGAAAAAGGAAAAGACAGGAGAACTTCTCTTTAGAAGTTCAGGGGTATGAGGGGACCTATCAAATGGCAGCCACTAGTTGAAAAGGAAAGAGTTCAAATCCAGCCTCTGATCCTAGTCACTGCCCTTCTGCTATCCTTTCCTCTGATTCTGAGAGTTACTTACACCACTTGCTAAGTTCCTGGACTCCTGCTCACCCATCCCAGCCTTGGTGATAAAGGGAAAGCCCTTGCCGTGTGGCAGGGAGGAAACCAGTCTCCCTCTGGGCCAGGACAAGGTAACCCGTGAGGCTTCTTCCAGTCCTTCCTCTCTAGAAGCACAGTACCTCATGATTCCACAAAGCTCCCAGGTCCTGTGCTGGGCACTGTTCCAAACACTTATGGGCACTGTCACATTGAAAGCTTACAGGTGTCCCATGAGGGCACAGCTATTGTCACCATTAACATTTTACAGGTGAGAACACTGAGTCCCAAGAGCACATGGTGGTGGAGCTGAGTCAAATCCAAGCAAGCTGACCCTGAGGACTTGGTCTTAGCCATCCACCCCACTCCTTCATTCTCCCAATGCCAGTCCCTTTCCTAATGAAGTAAGGTGAGACTGAGTGGGGTCAGGGGTTTTCTCCTTGGCTTCACTTTCATGAGGCAGAACTCAGTGGGTAGAGATGCCATCCAAGTAAAATGTTGAGAGTCCATCTCTCCCCTGGCTTCACTTCCACAGGACTTTGAAGAAGGAAGGATTGCTAGTGTCACCTAGAGGAAGATGCCTTCAGGACGAAACCAGGGGATGAGAAAACCATCAGAAGCACCTGGGGCTGGGTTCAGACCACAGCCAGTGCTCCATGCAACAAGGGTAGAAAGTACCCCCCAAAAGCAGAGGAGGACGAAGTCCAAGATAGGGGGCCATGCTCCAGCTTCCCAAATGCAGAGCCCCAAAGCAGGTCTCCCCAGTGTCCACCAGAGCAGTATCCTAGGGTAAGGAGCTCAGAAGACCCACCCATTGTCTAGCATCCAGAAAGGGAGGCAGCAGAGGGTTAGAAAGTTCTTTCTATAAATAACTCTTGTTATCTTTTTCTCAAATTTCTTTTAAATTTCTGGAGTAATATGATAATAAAAATAATAATGAAAACAGCTAATACTTATTTGAGTACCTGTCACACAATCAGGCACTAGATTAAAAATCTGAACAGGGAATGCCTCACTGGATTCCCACAAAACTAGAGGGATCTTCAGCCCGTGGGTCACAGACAGATACCAGGTCTGGTCTTGGAAGGCCCAGGCCTCCCAGGTAGGTGAGCAGCAAGCAGGAGGTGAGCTTGTGAGTGAAGCTCCGCCTCTTGTCAGCATGCTCCTATTAGGTTCTATTGCTGCTGCTGCTGATGATCTGGTGGGAGGCGGAGCTTCACACTCCCCTCCTGCTGCTCCTCACTACTCACCAGTTTCAAAGCTATCCTCCAATAGCCCACTGCATAACAAGTACCCCTCCCTGACCTTGGACGAGGAATGGTCTTCAACTAAACCATTGACGCACCATGGTGTCAAAAAAATTGGGGACTAGTGTATTAGGCAGAATTATACTATTTTACAGATGAAGAAATGTAGACAGTTAACTGAGAGCTAAATTACTTGTCCAGAGTCTCACAGTAGGACCAGAGCTCAGACAAAGGCAGGGGAACTCCAGAGCTCATCTGAGACAAATAGATTCTGACCAAGGCAGTGCAGGCTGAATGAGGACAGACAAAGTGCGGCCCAGCGACACAGAGATGAGAGGTGGCGCTGATTAACTGACCAACTGATTGGTTGCAGTGGCTTCCCCAGACTGACTTCCCAGAGGGCAGTCCAGGCTTCACTTTGAAGACTTTGAGTCTGGAGACTGAAAAACCTAAGGGAAAAACACAGAGAGGTAGCCAGAGATCTGGAGAGAGGCTGTACAGAGAAAGACAGAGACACAGGACCGAGCAAAGCTAGAGAAAGGGTTGTTTTTCCGAAGCCCGGGGCAGCACCCACAGGCCTGCAAGAGCAGCAGAGATCTAGGGGGTCTGAATGTGGCATGCAGGGGGAGTCAGCAGGCAGCAGGTGCCGCCACCCCCGTGCTGACAGAGCTGCTGGCCTCTCTCCAGGCAGCATCCTCCAGTGCAGGCCTGTCCTTGACCCAAAGGCACTGGGACGTCATGCTGAATCAGTCTTCCTCCCTCCCCTCTGAAGGAGGACCAGGTGGAGAGGAAGGAGGAGTAGGGGTGGGGAGGAGGTCTCATTCTGCCCACACACCACATTCTATGGCCATTTCTCCTAAGACACCCACAGTTCCCCTTCTCCTCAGGTCCTCTGAGGAGTTACACCAGCCATGTCGGCTCACCGGAAAAGAAGAAGAAAGTCCACAGCATTGATCAGAAGCATATATGTCATCCTGGCTGTAGCTCTACTGCAGCCATTTCGGAGTGGGGGTGGTGAGACGTAGGAGGCCACTCTTCAGTGAAACACAGACTGTGGGACAGGAGCTCAGAGGACAGGAAGTCCAGTCCAGCCTGAGGCAGAAGGACCCTTCCCATGCAGAAGAGGTCTTGGTGGAAGAAATCTGGGTCTCTTGGTCACTACATCCCCATTGTACAAAAGGAAAAGACAGATATTGAGAGCGGGGAGGAAGAACCCTGACTGCCACACATGTACTGCATGCTGAACATGAGAGGTATCAGGCATCTCCCTCAGTGCAGAAGGATCCACTTTACCTTATGCCCCTGGGGAAGATCCCCTCCCCACGCTGAGTTGCACACAGGCCAGAGAGCAGCCATGCGCTCACTGGCCCACAAGCTTCTCTTGTGATAAGCTCTGTGCACTGGGAACACAGTAGTACACAAGAGAAACGAGCCCAGCCCTTCAGAGTATGTGTGCCAGAGACAGAGTAAATAATGGAATACATAATAAGGTGTCAGCCACAATGCTAGAAAGAAACATATACCCCTGAGAGAACAGAGATGGGGCCTCCATGATAAGGGGACTAGTGAACAGAATCCCCAGGAAAGCGAGGGAGCAAGCCACAGAATGTCAGGGAAGAGGGCATCTCAGGGTTGAGGGGACAGCAAACGCAAAGGCTTCGATGTAGACATACTCTGCTTGTTCAAGGGACATAAAAAGGCTGTGGCGGCAGGAGAAGGAGGGGTGTAGAATTGAAAGGAGAACAATTTCTGAGGTGAGGCCAACCCAAGCCTCTGGCTAATCAAAGGATTTGGGTTTTATGCTAAGTAACGTGAGGGCCTTTGAGCAATGGAGTGCCATTTTGGCTTGGTGGATGGACAGGGGGCTGTGGGAATCAGATTCAGAGAGTAGGATGTGCTCGCAGCCTCAGCCACCCGAGCCAGCCCAAGCGACGGGAGGACCCTTCCCATCACCAGCTTCCTGTCACCAGCTCAGCAAGAAGCCTTGCATGACATCATGCGGCATTACCAATGAGCCACCCCAAAGAGCCTGGATTATGCTTTGCAATAATTATCCATTCATCTAACAAGCTTTAAGCAGGGTCTTCTTTCTGCCTCTGCTGGACACAGGGACATGGCAAAAAGCAAAGCAAAGTCACTGCCTTCACAGAGTTCACTGTCTCAGAGGTCAGCAGCTGACTCTCCACAGCAGGACCCTCATTTGGATAAGGATGAGCACAGGACTCAGGGAACAGCCTATAGGCCTAGCATGCTGACTCCTGGGCCCTGGAACCACAGGCTTATCCATGCAGAACTGGAAGAAGCCTACAAGCTACCAATTCCACACCTGGCAGCCTAGTGCTAGAACAGTGTGTACTGCTGGTCACTCAGAGAATCAACGGCTAAGTCAAGGTCATATGGAAAGCTGGTGACCTCAGATCTTCCTACACAAAGTCAGGGCCTAGTAAGAAATAGGAGTTGATAGGCTGTGAGCTCTTGAGAGCTGGGACTAGCGCTCACTAAATTGTGTAGAACTTTGAGGGATCCTAATATTACCTGAGAGGGGACTGGATGCACCAACAAGATAGCCCAAACTGCCTTCTATGCTCTGAGACCCTGCTGCTCAAAATCATATTCTGTCCACCTGTGCCGGACACGCCAAGGTCCCATGATAGGATGGAGGCAGTGCCTTTCTTCCCAGAGGGTCTCTTGTGGAAGAGGAAACCACTCCTGACAGGGACTCTCCATCTGAGCTCCCAACAGCAGCCCAGCCCCGTCTCCAAATAACACAAATGAGTTCAGGTGGTTGTTACGAATGTTCTTGTTTGAACAAACATTTCAACTCCCAGCATACATCATTCTTTCATTTCAGACTATCCTCATTTTATAGGAGGAAAGATGGGATCAGAGAGGCTGCCTCAGGTCTATGGTCTCCTCTTTTAAGTGGTGAGGCCCAGGTTCAACACTCATAGGATTCGAGAGTGTGGAGCACAGCCCTCAAATCCCAGCCCCTACTGCATAACAAGCTGTTTAAATCATTTTTTTCCCTCTCAAGTAGGGAAGATTAGTTTTGCAAATGAGATCAGATAGGAACAGTCAATCATAAGGCTTGTCAAAGAACTACCTTGACAGTCCCTCTCCAGCGCTGGGGCACTCCGTCTCCCTGTGTGTGGGCTCCTGAGAGGCCAGCCACCACCCAGCAGCCCTGCTTGCTATGACTGAGAGCCTTGCCACCTCCCTGCATATCCCAGCTTAAATTCATCAACCTCAGAAGCAAGCAGAGTGGGGACTATGGTCCACACTTGACACATGAAGAGACTGAGCCCAAAACTAGCAATTCCAGCCCAGGCTCTGCAGGCTGCTCGGTGGCAGGGCTGCAGCTGGAACCCAGGCATCCTGCCTCCTGGGCTAGTGCTACTTCTTGAAGCAGCACCTACCTGCAGGGCAGAGGTGACCAGGACCAAGGATGAGAAGAATAGAGGGTGACATAATCCCAGACAGACAGGTGACTCTTCCTTCAGCCTCCTGCTTTCTAAGTGCCCTACCACCTCAGCCTCCAGTCCTCTTACCAATGATCCTCTCCTTGAGAGCCAGACCAAAGCTAAGAAAGCCTGAGGTTCCCACAACAGCCCACTCTTAGGGCCTCTAGGGAGCTGGGGAAGTGTCAGAGACAGCAGGGAGACCCTTTATGGAATACCAAGGTGCAGAAGGCCCGCTATAGCTAAACAGGTATGTCACCAAAGGTTCTGCTGTTGCTGCTGTGAAGTCTGCTGCAAGGGCACCCAGACACCTGGCATGGAGGCAAGGCCTCAGGGTGCCTGGATTTAAACCCAGATCTGACATCCCCGGTGTTAGGATTCTGGGTTCTAGGTTTCACAAGGATTCTGTTTTTACTTAGTGTTTACAGAAATTCTCAGCTTTCATGTTATCAAATGCTGTGGCACTAAATGGGCATTACCAGTCTCGCACTCTTTCAGCCAGCCCCAGCCCGGAGAAGGGGAAGCAGGATCCTGAACTGCCCTGGACCTGAGGCCTCCCCTCCCCCAGGCAAGGCGGGCCCCTGTTGCAGAGCCATGCAGCCCTTCCATCCTACTGCCCGGCATGGCCCCATAAATCACCTTCCCAATAATATTTGTATTGATTATCTACATTGGAAGCCTCAGTTGGCTCCATTGTCTCACTTCCTCTCCCAGGGCTCACAGATGGGGTCCCTCAGCCTCATCTGTGTTTCTAATGGGACATTTAAATGGAGCAGCAGAAGCCCCCAGACCCCGGCTGCCCTAGGTGATGGAAGTTACAGGAATGCATAAGCATATTCCTTGCGAGAGCATGAGTACGCCCTAGAACTCGTGCCAGGGAACAGAAGCCAAGATGGGCTCGCGTCTGAGTGCTTGTTAGAAGTGCAGACCCCTGAGCCCCAATCTCTGTGCAAACGTGGCCTTGGTGACAAGATCCCTTGGCAATTCACATGCACAGCAGCATTTAAGAAGCCCTGCTCTAGTCCAAGCCTCGCATTGTACAGAAGAGAAACTGAGGCCCAGAGAAAAGGCAAAGAGCTTATCTGAGGTAAGACAACAGGTAAAATCCTCCAGTTCCCAGTTCAGGCAGAGAAAACAGGAGGACTAGAGGCTTCTGGAGCGAGAGGCTGGCTACTTAGGGGCGCCTCTCCCTCCCCAGCTCCTGCCTCCTGTCTCAGGGTGTGGACAGATGGTTCAGACCAGCGTCTGACCCTCCTGTACTCTCCCAGCCTGGAGGGGCCAGGAAGAGCTCTCGGGACACCCCAGGAGGGCACCTCCTCCCACCCAGCCAGCCAGCTGCCCCTTCCCTGGCAGCAACTGGACGGAGGATCCCAGGGAAAACCTGCACCTGGGACTGCCCGGCACAGCCAGGCATCTGCAGAGGGGGCCTGGGCAACAACAGCGCCAGAGAGGCAACCGGCAAGAGCAAAGCTGTGGTCAGAGGGAGGGACAGAGGGACAGGAACAAAGAAGAGGAAGGGGCCAGGACCAGGAAAGGAAGAAGGGAGAGAGGGAGGGCAAGGGAGGCAGCAAGAATGATGGGCAGACAGGAGGGGGAGGCAGCTGGCCGGGAGGTACAGGAGCCCAGTGTGGCCCAGCCCTGCCCAGCCTGGCCCGGCCCGGCCCAGCCCCCAGTGCCGCGGCAGCTGCCACACTTGGGTCCTACCATGAGGTCAGTCCTGCCCTGAGGCTGAGGGAAAATAAATGGTGTCCAAGATAAAAGGTCCAAGGAATTATTTGTCTTGTTGTCACGTCCTGACTGCAATGGGCAGGGGCTGGCTGGCCAGCAGGGCATCATTCCAGAGAGGCTGAGGCTGCCAGGCTCACCACACTCACAGGATTCTAGCCATCAGCCGCCTCTCAGCCCCACAAGCTCCCAGCTCTTGTGGGACCGAGCAGGCAAAACCTAGAGGGGCAGGTGTGCTTCCAGCGAGTGGCGAGGGCCAGGGTCTGACGGCAGCCTCAGCGCTTCCTGCCTAGCAATTCTAAACAAATAAACAGCAGCATCTGTCTTAGCCAGGTCCTCTCCATGCTGTGGGAGGATAGAGTCCTGTCCGTTTTGCACACTGTGGGGCAGGACTTGCACAGAGAAGGAATCTGAGTGCCCCCTTCCTCCTGGCCCCCTTGGATATATAGTGTCAGGAGGGTGTGGGGGTTCCCAAACTCCACAGAGGAGGCTTGGATAGTTCCAGGGAAGCGTAAAGAGACCATGGCCCAATGTGTAGTAAGAGCTGGGGACTCACATGTGCCTAAGCTCAAGCTAAAAACAAACACACATACACATGTGAATATACAAGCACACGTAAACACACACACATAAACAACCCCCATACGTACATTGTTGATTTTCACTACCACCACCACCAGTATCCATGAAGGGGAACCTTTCACCCCTCAGTACCTGAAATGACCTGGGAAAGTGAGGGCTTAGGAGAAGCTACCCACTTTAAGGCATCCTCGACAAGCCACTGATACCCATGACAAATTCGACTTAATGAGGCACTTGCCAACCAGAGTGCTTCTTATTCATATTAGCTAGAACTCTCAACAGTCTGTAACTACTGCATGCCCATCCTATGGATCAAGAAACTGAGACCCAGAAAGGCTGAGTGCTAGGTTCAAGCCCACAGCCAGCGCACTGTAGAGCTGGGAGTGAATCCGAGTGCACAGGATGGGGCTAAGGGTCGGCACATACCATACTTGTCCCCGTCCTCTCCACGGGCGCTGATCCTGCGGCCTAGGACCTGGATGTGTTTCCCGCTGGTCCGGCTGTAGAGCTGGTACAACCGTAGCTGCTTACGGCTCACATCGTCCCGAGCCCGCGTCTGGTTCTCCACGTGGATACGGAAGTCCACGTTCTCCTCGGCCACCAGCACCTATGCAGGGAAAGGGGAAACAATGAGTTAGCCACACTCCAGGCCAAAGCAAGGTACCTCTATGGAGGCTGGGGCCAGACTTCGGCTGTGTTCATAACTGCCCATTCCCACCCCGATTTTACAGATGAAGCAACTGAGACTCAGACCATGGGACACATGTTGCTCAGGGCAGCTCAGTCAGGAAGCAGCAAAGCTAAGGATCAGGCCTTTATCTATTTAACTACAAAGCTTCTGATTTTTCCAACATAACCCTACATGAAAGCAAGAAGTATGAAGACAGTTTGTCATGTGACTTTGGGAACACTCGTAGGCCCTAGGTTCCTTCTCAGCATAATGGTGGAGCGGTCCCGCACCCTGATGTCATGCCAGGCTGCTGTGAGGTTAAAGTGAGCAAATGGCAAGAAAAGAAGTGATGCCATATGGGTGCGGGGAGGTGAAACTGGGGAGAGAGCAGCTGTGTGGACCCCCGGAGAAGGACAGAGGCTGGGCAAGGAATCACTGGGGCCACCGTGACTTCCCTGCATCAGCTTCCAGAAGTGCTCCCCAACCCATGCTCACTCACACCCCTAATACTGGCCACATCCCAGTCCTCTCTTGGAGAAGTCTCCATGTCACATCACTCATCAAAATGTCCTTATCCCTCCCCCTTTGGCTCACATCTGTCCTAATCCTCCCGGAAGCCTTCTCTGGACTCCCTTCCTGAGTGCAGCCCAGTCTCCCTTCCTGCATACAGCCTCTCTTCTAGACAGGTTGTACCTGGCTCCCCACTGGCCTCCTGCTGATCTACTCCATTCTCACTCCCTGCCAATCCATCGTCCACCAAACCCAGTTCTCCTTGCCCACTCTTTCCAGACTTCCCAGCATACACACACGCAGGTCCTCACTTCAATCTCCAGGCTTTGCAAGTGAGCCCCAAATGCTTTTCACCCCCTTCTTCTCCTGCCCCTCCCCACCAGTCATACTGGCTAGCCTATCACCCAGAGCTTCCCAACACCAAGCACACTTTGGCCCCAGGGCCCCCTTGGGCCTTGCTCCTTCCTCTGCCCTAGTTTTCATTCTCAGATTTTGACACTCTGACCCCCGCCCCCCTGACCCCATTTCACTCAGGTCCATGTTCAGATGTCCCCTCCTTAGACAAGTCTTCCTGGACCACCTTTCAGAGGCTGTCCCCCACCTCTGTCACTCAACAAGCCTTCCCACACCTTGTGTTTCTAGGACTTACTGACATGACATACTGTCTACGGTCTGATTTGTATCTGGTGGCCCCAACAGACTGGTGGCAACATGACAAGTGAAGCCATCCCTTTCGGTGTGCCGTTGTTTCCCCAGTTCCTAATACTGCAGGTACCTAAACACCTACCGGCTGAACGAGCAGATGAATGCTGACAACACCTGGGGTCTTGCCTTGCCGACGAGGGGTTTCCTATACCTTGATGTCCCGTGTGTGTTCCACCTCATCTTAACCACAAAGCTGGCTGGATAGGTCCCAAAGCCCAGGCAGCATTCTGGATTTGTCTAATGCACCCACAAAGTCTGCCACAACACCAGGCACACAGGACCTCACCGCAGCCTCACACTGCCCGTGGTGGAGCTCTCAGAACTCTGGCTGCCTGAGCATCTGTCTACCCCTCGGCTGCGGGCTCCCAAGGGCAAGGACACGGTACCACCATTGCTAGTCCATGGGCAGCACATGAGGTCTGTCCCCATGCTGCCCTACACATCTTCCACCCCAGCCCGGGCCCACAGATGCTTCAGAAGGACCGTATCACCTTCACAACTGTCCCATGGCTGGAAGCCTCATCCCGTACTGCAGATGAGGAAGCTGAGGGTGCACAGCTGGACACACTCAGGCACAGAGCAGGCAATGCAGAGCCCCAGAGACTACTGCTTGTGCACTCCTGGTCAGAGCAGACATGGGCCACAGGCTCTCCCCTAGTGTCATCAGGAGCTGGTCCTAGATGCAAAGTGTAAGGCATACCACTCTGTAGCTAGGAGACCCACAGGAAACTCCTAGCCTCTTTGCTCCCCGGCTATGAACAATGCAGTGATCATGGCACCCCCTTTGTGGGCGGAAATGATTAAACTAAGAAAGCAACACATGGGGCTGAAGGAATGGCACTGGAGCTGAAGCACTTTAGTAGCAAGTGTAAGGCCCTGAGTTCATTCTCCAGACCACATAAAGCCAGTGTGGTGATGCACACCTGTAATCCCAACAGTTGGGAGGCTAAGGCAGGAGCGTTGCCATAAGTCCAAGGCTACACTGGGCTACATAGTGAGTTTAGGAGCAGCCTGGACTATAGAGCGATACCTTGTTTAAAAAAAAAAAAAAAAAACCGCAGATCTTTGTGTGCAGAGGTACATGCCTATAATCCTGGCACTCGGGAAGACTGAGGCAGGAGTATCACAAGTTCAAGTCTATCCTGGACAATCTGGCAAGATCCTGTCTAAAATAAAAAGGGTCAGCGATGAAACTGGGTGGTAGAGTACTTGCCTAGCACATATGAGACACTGAGTTCAATCTCCATACCTGGAAAAGAGAAAAAGAAAGAAAGGCATTCCTGGCACAGAGTAAATGCTCAATCAGAGGCTACAAATGAAGTTTAGAAAATCAAGCTACAGTCTGGAAGGACAGAAAGACGCTCCTGTATGAAGAGTCCCAACAACAGTGCCATGAGAACAGTTATAAACCCATTTAACAGATGCAGAAACTGAGGGTCAAAAAGTTAAGTTCATTGCTCTAAGGCATTCAGCCCAGTGGGGTAAAGCCTGGCCTACTAAGCCACCAAGTATGCCTCCTCTTCACTTCCACCACCCACAATGGCCTGCCCTCAGCTTTCCTAACCTGGGTCTGATACCCAGGACCCCGTCACTCCTCATCCTGACACTCAGGGAAGGAAAAACGTCAGTGCCCTAGAGGCCTACACCTGGTGGGCATTTGTCCTGATGGGCCCCACTATGGCCTCCGACCTTCCTGGAATGACTTCTAGACGCAGCCTAGCCTGTCCCCTCTCCCAAGGGTAGGCATCCAGCATCCCCCCACTGTCCTCCAACTCTCCTCCTGCTCACAGGAGACCTTATCGACCAGAGGTCAAACCAATCTCCTCACCCCAGGTCCCTGAGGGGAGCTGCCTTGCCCCGGAAGCCAGCCTCCCATTAATGATTTTCTCCCTGGCCCACTGGACAGGAGCAGCGTGGGTGACCCAGGGTCAGTGGGGGCTATCAGGTGGCCCTTCCCCAGGATGTAGAAGGAATAATCCATCTTGCCTGGCTTCTACCATTTAAGCCACACCTGTGACCAAAACAAACAAACAAACAAACAAACAACCCTAAGGGAGGTACCAGCGGTATCTCTACCTGAAGCAAAATCTGTCCTTCTGGAGGGAGGGCATATATATCCCTGGGTTTTTCCGGTAGGGCCTCTGAAGGGTTCAGGGAAGCCTGCCTCCTTTGGCCTGGCTATCACCCATTCTTAGACAACTGTCCTGGAAGCCCAGCCTGGCCCCCACCTCTCAGGCAAGGGCAGAGACTCTGGACATTCTACTATCACCAGAGTCCAGCCTGTCTGCTTCATGGCTGGGCTTTAGCTCTGCCCCCCAAGGCAATCAGCAAATACTTGTGAAATGGCTGTGGCTAAAAACAAAAGATACCTGGAGGCCAGTGGGGGTCTCACTACCCACTAACCCAAAAAGCAGAGATGGCCAGGGCTGTTTCAAGGCCATAGTGCTATGCTTTTCTCTGCCCTAGGCTTTCTGCTAAGAAGTCCCTAACATAGACCTCATCTTATTCCCTCAACTAGGCAAGCTATTGACATCACCAGCGAGAGCCCACTGCACGGATCACACCTTCAGGCCACCTCTCCAGGGTCCCAGGCTCCAGCTCTGCCTCCAGAGCAATGTAACACAGGGTTGCCTTGGGAACATTGACTTTCCCTGCTCTAACAGGAAAGGTCATTTGGTCTCAGTGCCCAAGAAGAGCCTGTCTTGAAGGCCTTCCCAGGTCAGTCAGGGCTGCTGTCTACCCGGCTTCCCCTCTGCAGGAGCCTGGTTAGCAGGAGTGCTAGAAAGCTGCAGGGTGAACAAAATCCAGGTGCTGCAACTCTAACAGGCAAGAAGGTTTGGCACAGGATGTCACCTTCTATGCAGGGAAGAGGCCTCAGTCACTCCACCTTCTTCCATACACCATACAAAGTATCTCTTGACCTACAGTCCTGTGTAGCCTAAGACCTCAGCTACCCCAACTTCCTCCTTCCCCACCCTGAGGGAAACAGTTGCTCTCCCATCCAGAAACTACACAGAGGCAATAAGCACCGGCAACGTTAAATCTCATCCCAGGTCTGCCAGAGCATCACGGGCTAGGGACACTGACTTGGCACTTCCTGGAAGGAAGTCCACCCCTCTGCCTGCAGCCTGATCCATTCTGGGGATGCCCTTCATGTAAAACAGGACCCTGCCCTGGCTCCCCCAACCTGCAGGACAATGTCTAAATGTTGTCCTTCCCATGTGTCCCGGCTTCCCTTCCTTAGGCACATTGATGGAAACATGTTACAGGGTAAAAAGATGTTGCCAGCTTCTAGAGATCAAGGCATCCTGTCCTTCCTGAAACCCAACACCCACCAGTGCTGCTTCTGGCCTGAAGATTTCAGCCTACAGGCTCAGAAAAGCATGTTTGCAGCTTCCTATTTCTTCTCGCCACATTTCCACCTTCTACAGACCTCCTTCACACCACACCGCACTCACACACACACACACAGTAAAAACCACATACCTCAACAAGCACACGGCACTGAGTGGCCGAATATATTCCCTGCTTTCGCCGCATCACATGCTAAGTAGATTTCTTTCTCTCTTTCTTTTTGCAAGTTGTGAAGAGAACACTTTATTGGAAACATAACAGAAGGGGAAAGAAGAAGGACAGAACAGGAAAGGAGGAGGGTAAGGCTTCTGCTAGTTGGAAGCGGGACCCGGAAGTGTGGGTTGCCCCTACATTTCTTTAACTTTCAGTTTTCTCACTGGCAGTAGGAGACTGTTTATAAAATTAGCCTCACAGAAAGATTGCTACTCACCACAGCTGTTATACTTTTCTCTTTAGTTTTGTTCTTTAAACAGCCTTGACTTATGGAGTCCTTCCACTGTGCTAAGAACAACTTTAGACGGATTATCCCACATAATTGCCAGGTCCACCCTACGAATTAATAGGATTGTTACCCCTATTTTACAGATGAAGAAACTGAGGCTCAGAGAGGTGACATCACTTATCCTAAGTGACAGCTTTAGTGAGAGGACAAAAAGCTCAACTCCTCTCTGTCCACAGCTCAGGTTCTCCACTACTCCACCTGGCCAGCTGCCAGTCTCCCTTCTCTCCCTGGTGTACCTCCTTTTTCCACTACAATGTACCTCCCTTATCTGCAGTCACTTCAGGTCCAAAATTATTAAATGGAAAGTTCCAGAAACAGACATTACATTTTGTGCGATTTTGAGTAGTGTGATAAGATCTCAAGCCACCCCTATGTCCAGTGTATCTATGCTTCATACATTGCCCACTACGTCTATTAGTCACTTAGTAGCTATCTCTGCTACCAAATTGACAACCCCAGTATCACAGTGTTTGTACACAGGGTTCAGTCCCACCCTCAGTATTACCCACTGGGGATCTTGGAAGGTTTTCCCTAAGGATGACGACAGAGGTACTGAATTCTAGGACATGGCCCGCTTCAAAACACAAGCCATAGCTGAGGGAGGAAGGATATTGTCTGTGAATGGGCTAGGAGCCTGAGCTCCTCCCTGCAAAAGAAAGGATATAATCCTACTGCACTCACCCACCAAAGTCCCCAGCGCTCGAAGCCTTCTGAAATCCAAACCCGACTCCACGTGACCTGTCCAGAAAGGGAAGATCTCCCTGGTCCCAGGAGGAGCAACCTACAAGCTTCGATGAGTGACACTCTACCAGCACCTGCCTCCTCCAGCAGCAGACCAGCCTCAGTGACGGCTTTCAGAGCTTCTCCAAATTCTGAATTCAAACCTGAGGCCTTTCCTGATAAAGGTCAGCATCCCAAACTTTTCCTCAAGAGTAGCCTGGACTGGAGCTCAGGTCCTGCTGCAGCCACAGTACTGTGTGAATTATCACCACCACCGACAGGAATATCCACTTCGGTCCCACTTACTGGGCACTTGCTCCATGCCAGGCAACATCTCCTAACTCCTCACACAACTTGAGCAGACTTAAAACTATTACTACCCCATGGTCTAGAGACACAGATAGATACAAAAAGGGAAGAGATTGACTCAAGCTATACAGAAAAATGACAGAGCCAAGATCTGAACCCATCTGAGTCTCTGCAGCCCCCGAACATCCCTTCTCTGGCACTCCTGCATGGAACGGGGAAGACGAAGACCAGGTTCACCACTGAATCAACCCCGCTTCTGGAATCGCTTGTCACACTCCCATACCCAAGTCAGCCAGGACATAAAGTGAGGCTGCAAAGGGTGCTTCCCTACCCCCAGCCTATCCATTAAACTCCCAGGCCTATCAATGTATTGACTGGCAGAGCCACGCCATCAGCATGGAGGGAGGCCCTGTGGATGGAGCCTGGGCCTAGGCTCAGAGTCCCTCTTCCCATACATCAGCCTGTTCCATACAGATGGTCAATATGGGTGCTGCTAGAGCAGGCCTCAATTTTGGAGCCAGCCTGGAATGGGGCAGGACCCGCAAAGGCCTGAGCATGCTTCTCTTCCTCCCTTTCCCCTCCCAGCCAATCCCACCTCAGTTCCATTTCCCTTGGTCCCCTGGGTGACAAGAGTAGTCATCCATGCCTGTGAGATTTAAAAAAAAAAAAAAAAAAAAAAAAGCCTTTCTCAGGCATTCAGTGCCATTAGGGCCATGACTCGCCTGCATTCCTACACCTGATGCTCCCTGAACACATCAGACTACTCTCTGCTTTCAGGAAACATAGTTCTGTGTGCCTGTAATGTATTTTATACACACACATACACATGCACACATGTATGCACACAGCCTCACCATTTCCTCTTCACCCACCTTGCTCCTGTTTCAAGGTTTAAATGGGGTATGTCTCGTGGACCCTCCTCCTACTCAGTCTGCTCTGGGGGTCTTCATCACAGCACTCAGTGTACTCTTGAGCTCCTGCTTCCCAGTACCCAGCCATCAGATCCCCTCAGATCCTGAGGGCTGGGACAGGAGCTGATCTCCCTGTGGCCCTGTACCAGGACAGTAGGGACGTAAACAACCCAGGCCTCATCGCAAGGTCACCACTCATGAACTCACAAGGTCAGGGCCAGGTATGCGGTGCCTATGGCCTGAGTCAGCCTTCACTTAGACTCCAGAAGCTGGCACTGGGGGCAAGACAACCTCAAGACGCCTACAGCCCAATGTTAACTGCAGTTCGCATTTACTTAACACTCATGATGGCCCTGCACACTGCCAGGGAACCACAGCCAGCACTCTCACAATTCTCCCTCACAGCAGCCCCATGCAGGAGGTCTTATCCCAACACCCATATGACTGAGGAGCTGTGGAGGGGCCAATCAATTGGCTCAATCACACAGTTGCTGAGTGGCCACACAGGTGTGACCCAGTAGGCTAGGTTCCATTCCACCCCTCTGTGAACTCTGGCATAGAGTGCAGTGGGTCAAAGGACAGTGACAAAGTACTATGGAACCCTGGGTGGGATGGGGGGCTAAGGATGGTAAATATAGCTTTCCAAGTGCTGACCACCTCCCTTTAGAGACCACTGAGGAAAGGGCTGAGGTCCTAGATGTGTTGAGTCATCTCAAAACCCACGTCAGAGGTAGATGTCCCATAAATGTTCATGGATTGGTAACGAGGAACAGCACCATATCTGAATACCTCATACCTGGTCCGATATGGCTTCCATTACACTTATCAACAGGCCTCAGGAGCAGTATGACTGTTCCCATTTTGCACATGATGAGGAAGCAGACACTTAAGAGAGGTTAAAGACCTTACCCAAAGCTGCACAACCTGCAAGTAGTAGTAAAATGACAAATTCAGAGCTGAGTTCAAAGATTATGCTTCCAACACAAACAAGAAGAGAGGCCTGTCATCAGTGACCCAGGGAACATGTCTTTCTTTCCCAGATTTCTAGCTCTTTGCAGCACGTTTTATATATCACACAGACTATAATCAATTGAGCAATTACTATTACTCATGTATTATTAGCCACTGTAGTTGCTACTTCGTGTGCAGCATCTTGTTTAACCCTCAAAATAATCCCTGAGTAGATGCTTCTCATTGCCCCACTAGACGGAAGGGGAAACTGAGGCACAGTTATTCTTTTAAGGTATACTTGCTGAGGGAAATAAATATAGCTGCCCAAGTGCCAATCATCTCTCCTTAGCGGTCACCAAGGGAAGGGCTGAGGTCCTGAATGTCTTGAATCATCTCAAAACCCAACCAAATTGTGCAGTAGGTATCCCATAAATGCTCATGGATTGCTAACGAGGAACAGCACTACCAATACTTGCTAAGCAGCCTGACCCAGACACAGAGCTAGGTGTCTCTTGTACTACAGTTTGGTCATTTGAGCATCACAGAAGCCACCTAGCTCAACTTGCTGATACCAGATGGGCAAACCAAGATTCGAAGAGAAGTTGGTGACACCAGGATTAAAACTGCTGGACCCTAGGCATCTAGCTTCTGCTCTGTGCTCCCCAGGGGGCTTATTTTTTGCCCTAGCCTTGAGACAGCACATTGTGAATGAATCTGAGGCCTGGTGCCACCTAAAAGTCAGAGCCAAGCACAAAAGACCTACCAGCAATCTGACTAAAGCTTAAGGAGCCACCTTCCAGACTTCCCTTCCAGAACAATCCCCACCATCAGGACAAAATGCTGACAGCAGGCATCAACCTATGCTAGGGCAGCACCCGGGCCCAGACACATAGGCAGGCCCTCGGCATGCTCTTCTTCCCCATGGCCTGCCACAGGTCCTTGGGGGGCGGGGGAGAGGCAACCCAGCAAACCCCATGGAGCACACAAAGGCTCACAGAGCAGCATGCGGAAAGAAGGAGGTCACCAGCCCACCCCCATCATCTCTGCAGGTAACCAGCTGGTGGCAGAGCCCCCAGGGAAGAGGCCCCTAACAACACTTGATGGGGGCCAGGGGAAGAGAACCCCCAGGACCAGAGACTAAGGAGTGAGGGGTGAGCCACCAGCTAGAGTTCCTGGATACATGCCCTTTCAGGAGATAAGAACGTTGTGTTGGTTGTTTTATTTTTGTTTTCCCCCTATTTGCACATGCAGGTTAAGTGTCTTGCCCAACATCTTATCGCAAAGAAAAGGCAGAACCACAATTTGAACTGGGCTGGCCAATTCCAGGGCCCATAAACTGCTCCTAGAAAGCCTGGCTGCAGGACCACCGGAAGGTAACTACCTGCCTCTGAGACTCCCACTCTTCATCCATTGAATTCCCTAACTCCTAGCTGGCTGTGCCACCTGACCTTGACAGTGTAAATCAACACCTGGCACCGCGTAAGCTGGCCACCCCGGGGTGCTGAAAGCATTGTTGCTATTGGTGTCAGCAGCACGAAGGACCCACACTCCGGATTTCCACACCCTCCTGGAAGAGGACTGCATCAGCAGCCGAAGTCCTGCTGAATCCTCTTCCTTGTCCCTCTCCACTTTCCAGAACTGCCTGTACCAGTCAGGGGAGAGGCCACATCTATAACCCAGACATGCTGCCACTGACTTGGCCAGGCCAGCAATGAGAAATTTTTAAAATCCATCTCCTTATCTCCAAATGAGTAGATGACACTCAGGCTGCAGGAATGATGGCAGGGTGCCCCCGTCCTCCACACACACTGCAAAGGGGCATGCTGAGTCCCCCTTCCCCCAAAACACCAACCTCTCCTTCTGCAAATCATATCGGATCATCATACTCCAGGAGGAAGAGAGCCTGGGGGAATGCAGGCAGACATCTTCAACCCCAGAGGTGCTCCCCCCTCCCAACCCAGGTTTCAATCGTCCCCTAACACCAGATCAACTGAGGACCCTGCCATGCCTTTTGGGACTAATTCCTCACCTGTATTCTTTCAGAATGACCTTGGGATTCTTTTTGGATAAGTCAGCTTGCTATGGTGCAGTAAATACTGGAGTTTGAATCTAGAGTCTTGGCTCTAGAGCTCAAACCTGGAGCTGCTGCCTTGGAGAAGCCCCTCTCCTGCTGTGGACCTCACATTCTCTGCAATGAACATCACTCCATCCTATCATGCCTTCTTGCAGAATGGGTGAAAAAGTGAATCTGGTCTGATATAACAGACACGCGGAAAATCTTCCAAGCAGCTCCCTAGGTGAGTCACTTCTCAGCCTCTGTGTCCCTTCTGCTAAATGGGAGAAAGATGCTTCCTGCCTCACTACACCTCAAAGCACTAGAAGGGGATGGTAGGAACCAACCCCTCTGGCCCTGGCCATACTTCCAACATACCAGGATCTCCTTAAAGCCAGGAACTGACTAAATCTATCCCCAGGGTGCCAAGAAACAGACTCTCTGCAAGAAAGTGCTCAGCAAAAACCTCACTGAATGGATGGATAGATGGTGTCCAGCCTTACAAGAAGGAGGAGGAGGAAGAAGAAGAGTATAGCCCAATAGGACAACTTCCCTCTTCCTGTCTTAAAGGACACACACAGTCTCTGGCTTCCCCACCCTAGCCAGCTTGAAGGAAGGTTCTGAATTCCACTGAGGAAGCTAGGTGTAGGGGGTGGTCAGGCCAAGGTCAGGGTGGGAAGGGAGGGTGCGTGGAAGCAAAGTTCCTGACTTGAACACCTTTCACAGTGAGAGGAAGTGGCGCTGTGGGAGGGACAAGGGGTGGCAGAAGGGAAAACAGGCTGGAGGAATTCCCCCCACCCCACCACTGCAGCCCGCCTCATGCCTGGCCTGTCTGGGGTAGGCCAAGACCTAGCCAAGCCTGGCAGCAGGAACAATGTCAGGCAGGTGCCGGCGGAGCCCTCTGAAAGGCTCAGCCCGGTGTCATTGTCAGAGCTCAGCCAAGTGCAGAAAAGCAATTTACTGGTCACGCCGCCTGCTCCCGCGGAAATTTTTAAAATTCTTCCGATTTGAGCTATCCACAGTGTCCCGAGTCGTGTGGAGAAGGGATGAAGGGATTTTATTAAATCCCCAGTTCCCTGATTCCCAGGGTGGCCAAGGAGGGCAGGATTCGCCACCCTAGGGGGGGACAGAGGACAGTGTCTGCCATTGACTGTGCTCATGGAAACGTGGCTGGGGGGCAGGGACTCTTTCTGGGTTTGGTGGTTGAGGGACTGGAGGAGGGGTAGAACCCTGTAACTCTACTAAAACTAGACCGGTCCCCCAAAACCATGAAGTGGAGAAGGGAAGGACATAGAGGAGCCCAATTACAAGGGAGCAACATGCCTTTCTGGGTAGATGAGAATTTGTAAAACTTTATCCATCTTGTTTTCTTTTCTTTCATTCTTTTTCTTTTTCTATTTTCTTTCTTTCTTTCTTTCTTTCTTTCTTTCTTTCTTTCTTTCTTTCTTTTTTTTTTTGAGATGGCATATCACTGTAGCCTAGGCTGGTCCTGAACTCACTATGTAACCCAGGCTGGCCTTAGACTCACAGCAATCCTCCTGCCTCAGCCTCCGGAGTGCTGGGATTACAGGTATGCACCACCACACCCGCCTTTATGTGGTGCTAGGGAATCCTCAACTCAAGGCCTGTCCTGCACTTGCAGTCACTTTCACCACTTTAACCGCTGTGCCATTCCTCCAGTCCCAGTTTCATCCACCTTTATCACATATCACTTCAGCCCAGGACTGTCCCTTTCATAAATTATAAAATTACAATTCTCAGGCAGCCACAGGTGAGGAGCACTGAGCCAGGCCTAGTCACCCAGCCTGCCCTGCCCTGTCCTGCACCCTCTGCACAGCACAGAGGCTTCCCTGGCTCCTATTAGTACCAAGGAGCCCCAGCTGCTTTACAAGGGTGCACTCTGCACGGGATGTGGCCCTCCTCTCACATTTGCCTGGTTCCACCTTCACCAGGACCAGAGTCCTGGCAACTTGTTCCACCTGAGATCCACCCTTCATTTCTACCACTAAGGGTTACCCCACCTTTGTCCCTAAAGTGTAGTAGAGATATGAGCCTCCCAATCTTATCTGAAATGTCCCAACGGGTAACTTTCCTTATCTTTTGGGGATCCAAGGTGTTTTTGAAAAATCCAAGGGTTGCTGAAAATCCTCTTCCAGACAAAGCACATCTACACACACTATTTTTTTGTGCAATTTCAGGGACATTCCTCTACAATCCCATCCTTAGATATTAAGAGGGAATACAGACCAGAGATTAAAAACATCAGTGCTGTAGAAAGGCTAGAGGGAACAAAGGAAGGGGGAAGGAAGCAGAGAGGAGAAAAGGCTCCTTCACCTGCTTGGAGGCTGCCTCTTGACCTAACCCTGGCAGACCACCCAGCTCTTTCCTAAGATCTGGCTCTCGCTCTAGCCAGGAGGTGGAGGAGGTCCAGACTCCCTCCCTCCCATCCCCTCAGAAAACACAAAGACCACACTGCAACCCCTTCTGGGCCCCCTTCAACAATAACCAAGAGCAACAGCCATCCGGAGGACTGAACCAGGAGGCGCAAGGCTTCCCCTCTACCTCTGAGTCCCTGTCCTCAGCTCCTGCCCTCAGGCTCCCTCCATTCTCCAGAAAAGACGTCTCCTCTTACTGGATAAGCAGACTCTCCGGAGTGATCGCTGGCCTACTCTCTGCTTGGGGACTCAGCTGCAGATCAAACAGGCCACGTGTGGTGCTGGCCTCTCTCTCTGACACCAGCCATTCCCCCACCCCGTCCCCTGCCCCCATCACCACGCAGGGTCACATCTGCTTTGGCAAACAGCCAGTCTTAAGTTACCGACTCCAGTAGTATTGATTCAAAGAGTCATTGGGGAGCCCAGCATAACCAACAGGAGGAAGGAACTCACCAGTCTCTCCATCCAACCACCCCTCCAGCCCCTACTGGCTGCTCCACACCCAGTCTTTCAGGTTGGTAACATTCTCTCCCAGGACGGAAAAGGCAACACACCACTAGCAGATCCTGCAAGGGGCTACCAAGTCTCAACAGCACTCAACACACAAAACACTTCCTACGCCAGAAAACTGGGGGGATCGCCAGGCTCTCCTGCACAAGGTTCTCCTGGACACCTCCAGAATTCAGAAGGCTAAGGCCTAAGCATCTTCCCTAGCTGGTAAGGACACCTGCCTTTACGAGAAGGGGAAGAAACAGTAATCCTCTTTTGGCGCAAGTCCAGCTCCTCCCAGGTCCCCTCCCTGCAGCGCTAGCGGGTGGGGGACTTGGGCAGCTGGGCTTCCCATTCCCCAGATCCCCCTACCTTCCCCCCGACTATGCTGATGCAGCCTGGTCTGGTTCTAATCGTGGCTGAAGTCGGCTCCCTCTTCCCCTCGCCACCCCCCCCCCTCCCTTCCCTTCATTTCCACGGCTTTGGAAGCCAGAGCGTTCCAACTGTCTGAGTGCCAAGACCTTCCCGAGTCTGAAAGCTGCTGAAGTAACAGATCAGATTTTAGCAAGTGCTTTCCAGGCTGAGCGCCAAGCCCTCTTCTGATTCACGGAGAGCAAGAGCGAGCGGCGAGCAGGCGGGGACCCAGCCGAGGGCTGCACCACCTTGGGTGCGGTGCGGGCGTGTGGAGCGCAGCCGGTCCCGGGCCGCCTCGGGCAACAGCCCCTCAGGCTAGGCGCTCCCCGTGGGGTCTCTCTCTCTCTCTCTCTCTCTCTCTCTCTCTCTCTCTCTCTCTCTCTCTCTCTCTCTCTCTCTCTCCATTGCCTTTGAAACCACAGAGTAATTTACAACTGAGGCTCTCTCCCAGGACTCGACATCCACTCAGCTGAAAGAAGCCTTATTGTTTGGAAGAGGGAACGGCAACCTTGGGGACAGTTGGCACAGACAATCCCCGAGTCGCGACTCCTCGCCAGCTGCGGGCAGGCTCGGGAGCCGGGCGAGCGGCGGGGGCCGAGGCCGCCGACCCCGCGGGGTCTCCGCCCGGCCCGGGCCGACGGGGCCGCGACCTGCCCGCGCGGGCGGGAGCGCCTCGGCGGAGCCCTGCGCCCGGGCCGGCCCGCCAGTCCGCTCGGGGCGCGCGCGAAGCCGCCCTCCGTGCCCTGGGAACAGGTGCACCGGGCTCGGCGCCCAGCGGGGGTGGGGCCCGGCGAAGGGGTGCGGCCCGGCGAGGGGGGTCGGCCCACCCCCGCGAGCAGGGGCGGGGTGGGGGAGGTCGCGGCCAGAGACCCACGTACCTGCACCTGGAAGCAGAGCAGCAGGAAGTGTACACACCTGCGGAGAGAGACGGAGAGGCGGTCAGTGGGGCTGGAGGGAGGGGGCGCGCGGACAGACAGACACGCGAGCGGAGAGTCAGGACGGCCGGGCGGCCGGGCGGGCAGAGCCGCGGGCTCGCGGACAGACGGCGAGGCGGCGCGCGGGCGCTTACAGGCCAGTGCAGGCGGAGGGCGCCGAATACATCGCTGGGCGGGGGGCAGGCGGCGGCTCCTAGCCCAGCCTGCACATGTCCGCTCCGCGCGGCCGGGACCGGGCGCCGCCGCCGCCGCCGCCGCCGCTGCTGCTGCTCCGCGCCCGCCGGCTGCTGCTGCTGCGCGCGGTGCTGCTCCGGGGCGCTCCGCGGCGCGCCCTGCGGCATCAGCGCCCCGCGCGGCTCCTGGCGAGCGCTGCGCCCCCCGGGCCGGCGCGGCGGGGCCGGAGGCGCCCGGCGGGGCGGGGAAGCCTGCTCAGGGCCGTCGGCCGTCCGTCCGTCCGGGCGTGCGCGGAGGCTGGCTGCCCGGCTCACTCCGAGGGCGGCATGAGCGGCGGGCGCGGCCGGGACGCGCGCTCGGGCCCGGGCGCCGGGGGTCAGCGCTCGCGGGCCGGGGCGCGCGGCTGCGGGGCGAACGCGTCACGGCCGCTCCGTCTGGGCGCCCGCCGGCTCATGTCTCCTCCTCCGCGTCTCTCCGGCCGTGCGCATCGCCGCCTCCCACCGCTGGCGGCGGCCGGGGCGTTTTCTACGCGCGGGCGGCGAGGGGGCGGGGGGCCGGGGGCGGGTCCGGGCCCGAGCCGGCACAATAAGGATACGGGGCCCGGGGGGCTCCCCCCTCGGGGCGCGGCCGGACGGGCGCTCGGCTCGCCTGGGTGCGCCGCGCCCACATCAAAGGCGGCCCTGCCCACTCGCCGGCCTGCCGCGGCCTCCCCACTGCCGCCGCCTTTCCCTTCTCCTGGCGGCTCGGCTTGGAGGGAGGTGCCCGGGCTCCGCGACGGGACCGGCAGCTCCGAAGGGACGGAACCCGCGAGGCTGGAGGCGATGAGCCCTGGAAGCCGTCGGAGCCCTGCGCCCAGCGGGCGCCGTGACCCGTGCTGCTGCGCAAATGTTGGCCGAATTGGGCAGACAGCGGTCCCCAAGAATGCGGCTAGGTGTGGGGCGCCTCCATGCACCCGCACTGACCACTCTCACTTCCACCCACTAGCGTTTGAGTGAGGAGCCAGGAGGAAGCGGGTCAGGCCCAGCCCCAAGGGCAGTCAGTCCCGCTAACGCCTGAGCCCACGCCAGATCGTGGCGTTTCCTCTCAGGATGACCGTGCTGAGTGAGCCCTCCTCCTCTCTTCTCGTCTCTGCCACGGGAGATGGGGAGGGCTTCGGGGCGTCTCTTCCCACCCCCTTTTCCGAGGCTTCTGGGGTAGGTTCTCAGGATCCCGGCTGGACTCTCCCGTAGGCGAGCAGCTTTGGAAACACACGGCCACCACCTAGCGGCTCCCCGGCGACGCTGCAACCCAAGCCCAAGAGGGCTCTCTGCCTGGGAGTAGCCAGCAGGACTCTGGTCAGCGACCGCTACAGACCCTCTTCCGGCCTCTTCCCAAAAACCTGAGCTGTTTCTGCATACTAAATACTTAGGACCCCTCTCAAGACTCGGCTCTTACTGCCTCCCACCCCTGCCCACCAACTCAAGCTCTCGTCCTTCCCACTGACCTCAGAGGGTAGATAATTTTGTCATAGGTCTGCTCTCCTCTGACTAGCTAGAGCTATCATCGGTAAAGCTCTGCTTTGGACTGATGCTAAGGGGAAAAGACCTCGTGGGAAAGAAGCAGAACAAAAAGCAAAACGCAGGAACTGAGACTATTTCAAGCCTCCTTGTGTCACTGGTATTCCCATTTCACTACAGCATCAACTGAGATAGATGCTGTTGAGGAATCCAAATTTCTAAAATCATGGATATGAAATAGTATTTGTTCTAAACAATCAGGCCTCCCAGCAAGTTACTTTTAAAATCTTAGAACTTCAAAGCTGAGGCTATTCTGAACAGATGGCGCTGGAGAGAAACGCACAACACCTTATCAAAGCAGATGCTGCGTGATGAGGAAAGTCCTCGCATGAAGCTGCCTCACTGAATTCATGTCAACATGCTGATTGCCAAACTGGTCTGTCAGAGTTACTTGTGACTTCCGGATCTTTGGCAAAATGAGCCTATCTCAAGATGGGATCAAATGACCAATCACAGATGAAAAGAAATGCATCTTGCACTGGGCCCCAGCACTGCCATCATCTTCAGCCTCATAGCTAGCTGACTTCACCTGACACACACAGCCAAGAGGTGGTCTTGGCTTACATCAGCAGCATTTCAAGTGTCTCCTGGCAAGAGCCATATTTTCAGATCAGTAGTACCCTCATTACTTTTGAATGGATTGGTAGCTTTATTGTCCTAAAATGCTTTGCCATTTTTTCAATACTCAAAAGATAAATTTGTCGATCTATCACACAAATGAGATTGATCAGAAAGTCAAGAGAATATGTATGAGAACCATAGGTCCTGGATTTGAATGTTGCCTCCAGTGTTTACTTGTAAATTCCGGCAAGCAAGTCTGACACTGCTTTCTCATTACAAAATGTAGTTAAGAACAGTTAACAACTCAAGAGTTGTTAATACCAATATGATAATTCAGTCCAGCATATATGGAAGGCTCCAAATATTTTAGCTGCTGTCATCAGCCAATCATAGCTCTGGTTTTCACCTAATTTTCACCATTTCATGAAGTTGGCAGAATCATCCCTAATTTACAGTTCAAGCATATAACCAAAATCTCTTGCCTCCAGATTTAACCATTTTGCCACATTTTCCTTTCCCCGGCACTCACATCCTCAAATCATTTGAAATTGTGTTACCAATGACCTATTTACCTTAAGCACAAATCTTAAATTGGTTCTATCTGGATTTGAGAAGTTGATATGGCACATGTGCCACTATTAAGTGTAGGCATTTATCAATTTAATCAACTACACTGTATTGTACTGTGTTGCTAGCCCAGTTTGCAGACAAGATCCCTAAACTAAAAGGCTTAGCTTCTGAGGCAAGGATAATATAAGTACATATATGACCAGTGCTGTAAAAGAAACCAATGGGACAAGATAAAGAATGGAAGAGATGTAGTGATCTGAATACCTCTTAATAACATTTAGGCAAGTAAGACAAGACTGTCAGCCACATAAAGGAAATATTCCAGACAAAAGATATCAAGTATCTTGTGGATGTTAAGGGACCAACAGGAATAACCACAGGGAATAGGAAGACTGAGTTAACAGTGGAATCATTTGCTGGTCACACTTTAGGCAGACCTTTATAAATGGCAACAATGTGAAGGTATTATGTAATTTTTAATACTTTAAGTACGCAACTCAGGATTTTGGCAAATGTGTATAAACATTACCTTTTCAGGTAACCTTCCCATTTCTGATAGCTGACTTCCAGGATGAGATTCTGTCCCAGTTTCACAAGCACAAACATGTAGTATGTGCTCCTTTGCTTATGAGGCTCATACATCATTGTAGTTATCTGTTGACAGTACTTAGTGCTTTGCACCGGCAATGTCCCCCCAAAGTCTCAGGTATTTGGATGTTATGGAGAATATACGAATCCCATGTGCTTCTAAGAGGTGGGCTGGCAGAATAACATAACTGAAACTTGACCGTGAAGGGTACACACTGCCTCTCCTCATTCACCCAATTTCCTGTTGCCACGCTGTGAACAGCTTCTCTGGCTATGCCTCTGGGCTTCATGTTCCTCCACCAGTGCCAGCCATCCTGAATGAACTGACACCACTGTAAGCTCCGCTGTCCAGTCATGTGTTCCAGCAACAAATAAGGCCCCGTATCAATCAGTATTTAATAGTAAGGACATCTGGCAGCAGCTCACCCACCAAGGGCTCTAAACTAAGGGTTAAAATACAATTCTGAGAATGAAGTGGGATGACATGACATAACCTCAGTAAGGCTTAAGTGGCAGTCCAGTCTTGGAAATATGGTCACATGGCCTACATGATCACGTGTTTGTAGGGACATTTGCATTCAATCCGGGGCTCTAGGGTAGCAAACTCACACAATTTTCTAAGTGGAGAATGTGACTATAACCCCCCAGTGAAATAAACCCTGCAGACCACTTACCTGCCTGACTTATTAGTCCCTAAGCCCTTTGTACTCCATCTGTCTTGACCCAGGCTCTTATTTCACCCAGTCTGTGGGTGGACGAACATCCACCCCAAGAACACAGGGCAGCTTCAAGCAGTTATCTTCCACAGGAAGACACAAGGCAGTTTTCCCAAGGCCAACTCTCAAGAAACTTAACTGTTATCAAATATTACAACCAGTTGTACGATGCACAACTTAACCTGGACTAAAGTTGTGGCATGCTTGAGGCCAACCTAGAAATTTGCAACACCTCCATCTCAAAATTAAAGATGGGGGTGCATTCAATCCCCAAAACCACAAACATAAGAACTTACAAGCCTTTTGAGGTTAAGACTAGTTTCAAATTGCCCATTGATTTAGAGGAAAAAAAAAAAAAAAAGGCTAGAATAGCACACCTGTTAAAGGGCTTGGGTAGGAAAACAAGGCCTTTCAGTACCACATAAACCAGACAGTGGCATATGCCTTACTTAATCCCAGCACTCAGGAAGCTGAAGCAAGAACTGCCTTGAGTTTGAGGACAGTCTAGGCTACAGTGATTTCAGGATCAGCATTGAACTACAGAGCAAATCCCTATTCCAAAGGGCAGGGGAGTTGGGGGGGAAGGGGTCTGGAAATACATTAACTGGTGGTATTTTAGAAACAAGGAGCCCATACTTAAGTGATATTTTATAAACAGGGTTAAAGTTAGCAATTCTGATGCTACCTTCTAAAGAGCTAGCTGCTTTTTTGACTGACTGGACTTGTAATAAAAAGTCCCAATTTAATTCAGAACCAAGTATTTTCTCCAAGTGTTGATACACACCACTACAAATCTCATGCTAGTATTATACATTTGTTTGACTCACATCCTGATCCAACTTAGCTATTCTGACTAAAACTGAATTCTCACCCGATTACCCATTCAGCAGAAAAACTTGAGCTCAGTCAAAAGGACATCCAATACCCTGTGTTCTTAAATATCATTCCCCTCATTTTCCCAAAAAGTGTGATCAAATCCTAGCCTAACCTAAAACTCAAGTGTTAACAATGCTCCCAAACATGAAGGCAGGGCTCCTTGGGAAACAGCTTGAACATCTTACTCTAGAATGCAAGCTAGGGATCAGACCAAGACCTGTGATCCAGCAGCCTGCAGTGATTTCCATCAGTCAGAAAGAATACATTAGCATCAAATAACAGAAATACATTGAAACCTTTATTTACAACAAATTCATTGGCTCCTTTTAGGTTACTAAGACATTAACTCATTCTGAAAGCTATCAAGAACCAAATATAAAACTAAGCCATAGGGAAGCATTCCTGTTCAACAGACTGGCCAAAGAAACATCATACTTAAACTTACCCACCGGTATCAGCAGGATTTTGGTAATTGTTCTGATTTCCCAACATGAAGCAGAATACACCAGTTATATCTTACAGCTTCCTATAGTTGAAATCAGTACCAGGAGCAAAGAAACAGCACTCTTTTGTTCTTCAAAAATCTCAGGTACCTTTACAAACACAAAGGTCAGGCTATGTGCCTAACTCTGTAGACAACAAGAGCTCCCAGCTCCTAGCCAGTCCGTGGCTCTTAGGAACCAAGCCACATTAAGGCAGGTCTATTGTTCCAACACTCCCATTATCACCTGAGCCCCACATCCTGCCAGATGAGATTAGATTCTCGTAAAAACACATACCCTAACATGAACCATGCATCATGCATCAAGCGATCTAGGCTGTTTGTATTCTATGAACTTGAGGCAACGCTGAGACTATGTTACTAGCACCATCTCCCCTCCACTTAAGTAGACAAGCTGTCCTCCCAAACAACTGGTTCCTGGTACCAAGGCTGGAAACACTGCGTAGAGAGCTTTGTTAGCTTGCACAAAGCCTTGGGTTTGATCCCCAAAACAGCCAAAAATTCCCCGAACCCTAACAACTTTTTATTGTGGTAAACATGATTAACTTTCCTAAACAAGGATCAACAAAACAGGACACACCGCTCAGGCCAAATGCTTTCTCGTTAAAACTAGCAGGAAGCCCTTTCGGCTTTCCTGTCAAAAGTAGACTTTGAACCAAAATAGCAAATTAAAAATAAAATTCTGGGACTGTAGTTCTCAGTACCTAAGACCTGGCCTGAAGCCCTAGTACCAAAAAATACAGCTCATGGAAGCAGCTTTCTGCAGCACTATTTTATACTAGCAACTTTTTAAGTTAAGCACGCAAGCTGGTTGCCAAGGTGGGGGATGTGTGGTGGGGACAGAGAACAGAGCTCAGCACAAAGGCCCTAGGTTCAATCCCCAGTACCACTCACACACACACAGGCAGACGACCTAGTCCAGTCTAGTGGTACATGCCTGTAGCCCCTGCTGCTACCAGGAGGCCAAGACAGAATGGCTGGGGCCAGTTCAAGGCGAGGCTGAGCAAAAGAAAAATTACATATATGTTCTTTAAAAATGGAGCTATGTTCCAGCAACACAGCACACTGAACATTACTGTCCTCCCTAGACTACATGAAAATAGGCGCAACATAGTTGTCTGAAGAGAACCACACCTTAACTACAAAGGCACCGGAGACCTGAAAAACTGGAATGGTCAACACATGCAGACCCTCATGAAATTCCAACTATAATCCCAAGCAATAGCACGATCTTCCCAAATAAATTTAACAGGCGTGGCAGAAAGCAATGGGAAAACGAATGAGAAAAGCCTGCTTCAAATATTCTTCCCCACTCCCCATTTCAGATACATCCAAAGAACAATTTGGGAAGTAGAAAATAAAGGAGCTGGGGGCATAGCTAAGGTCTGTATTACTTGCTTGGAATTCTCCAATACCACATAAAAAATAGCTGGGTATGGTAGAACTCGGGAGACTGAGGCAGTATTGCTGTAAGCTGGAGCCACCCTGGGTTACATACAGTGAGCTGAGGACTAGGCTGGACTCTAGAGTGAGACCTTGTTTAAAAATAAAGGCAACATAAACACCTGAAGAGAGAAAATAGTCTCTTACCTAAACATGAAACTGAAAAGTCTTGGGAAAATGTCCCAGAATTAGAACAGGCCCAGCCAACCCCAAACCCAGAACAAATATTGACACAAAACTAAAATTTCAGAAAAACAAATCATATACAATATGCTGAACAATGTAATATAATAGGCACTTAAAGCACTAAGACTGAGTGAGAGGGTAGCATGTTTTTTTTTACCAAAAACAAAACCATACTTAAAAACAAAAGGACTCAGAACACTTCCCCCATGTACTTACACTTCTAGAATATACCATTGCAAACAAGAAAAAAAAAAACACTACAACACACCCAGTCTAGTTCATGATGACAGAACAGGTAAAGGTGTTTCCACACATTAGCCCTTGAACGTCCTCATGTAGTCACACCTTTTGGAATCCCCATACACACATGATGTACTATCCTTGGGCAAACAGTCAACAAAATCATTTTCTGTTCTTGCTCAGATGAAGAATCCAGGAAAATAAAGGCTGTTCTAGGCTTCTTCAACATGCCAGATTTCCTTTGGAGGGCAAAGTTAGTCAGATGGGAGGTTGACAGCATAGTTCAGGATGTGTCTGCATAGTTACAATTTTTTATATTATGCACATCTTCTTTAACAAAGTATAAAAAGGTTAAATAAGTAAACAGAAACATTGCTACTTTATTAAAATACGGAGTTTATTTCACATGTATCTTTGTCTCCCCACCATTCTCCATGTCGACCACCACTACTGCTATGTCCTATCGTAACATTCCACACATACTTACACCAAGCAAAGGGCAGAGTTCCAGCCTTAAAACTAAACAGGCATTTTAGACACCACATTCTTGGCAATGAAACCTGGACAACATTTATCAAACATGGTAGGGAAAACTCTCATTTGCATTATAAAAAGGACACCCAGGTAACAACTGTTACAGAAATGAGTAAGACAGAAGATTTCTAACAAACTGTTCCAACTGCTTTCTTAAAGAGACTTCCTCCACTGCCAGAGGTCTTGGATAGCCTGTGGGGGAGGGGAGCAGAGAAAAACATAGCTCATGAGCCACAGTACTTCATAGATACCAAGGAATTAAACATCTTTGCACAACTTAACATTTATTTTTCATCTTGGTGCAAAACCTTCACACTCTTCTATAGATATGTATAATCTTAGAGCTACAGTTAGCTAAACTGTAAAAAGAAAATGTCATGTAAATAAAAATGTCATTAAGAACCTGTAAGAATGGACATAGTGACATTCTTATGACTTCAGCACTGCGGACTGAGTAAGGAAGGCGGCCAGCCTGGGCCACACAGTGAGCTCAGGACTAACCTGGAATACATAGCAAGACCCTCCCTCAAAAAAATTATTTGTGTCTTACTTCAGAAGTAAGATTTTCATTAAGCCGGCCATGGTACTGCACACCTGTAATCCCAGCACTTGAGGGTAAGACAGGAGGACTGCTGAGTTTGAAGTCAGTCTGGGCTACATAACACCCTGAGTACCATGAGCTACTGAGACTGCCCAAAAAGCAGAAAAAATAATTCAGGCTGGGGGCACGGCTCACTGGTTAGGACGCCTGTCTAGCATGCAGGATGCCCTGGGTTCCACATTATCTGGGTTTCATGGCACACACATGTAATCTCAGCACTTGGGAGACAGGAAGAATGCCCTGATTTGGAGACTAGCCTGGCTACCTGAGTTTAAAACGCAAGACCCTGTTCTTAAAAAAAGAACAGAAATCTTACCCTCAAGATCAAATATAAATGCTGTACTTAACAATTTCATCACACTTACTTCAGCACTGACTTATAGGTTGGGTGTAGAGCTTACATGGTTAAGAGCTATCACCAGCATGCACCGAATTAGGAATTCAAGTCCCAACACGACAAAAATAAACTGATGCTGTTGACCATCATTCTCTACAGTAAGATCGTCTTAACATTTCCTACTGAACCTTGCTCTGCTTCAACTACACCCCACAATTTTTGTAGCCTCTCCACATAAACAGCAGACTCATTAATTCTGATTCAAGTTTTTCTGCAAAAAATTGTTACTACATCTTTTCTGGAAGGCATTTTATTCACCCCAGCCTCCTAAGCAATTTTCCTGAGAAAAATACTTCTTCACAGAGGGAAGTTATGTACACTATGTCTGCATTTTCAGCTGTATCATCAAAATTACCTTCAGCCTGAGTATCTGTAATTTAAATCTGAAATCCAAAATCTTAAGACTTGAGTGCTGATATGAAGTTAAGCCATTTAAATTAGGGATGCTCGAGCAATGAATTCTTTGCAAATATTCCAAAGCCCAAAGGGAAAAAAATTCATATTCCTAAGTGTTGGTTTTTCAAGGGTTTTGGGTAAATACTATAGTAATATACTAAATTAAACACTATTTTCATACTGCATTTATTCTGGCACTTGGAAAATATGCCTTTAGAGCCAGGAATGGCAATATGCCCACATAACTTCAACACACTGGGAGGGTACGGCAGAAGGATCACAAATTTAAGCCTGCCTAAATAATACAACGATGTCTCTTAAGAGAGGGAGGAGTAATATAGCTAAGCAATGTATGCGTCCAGTCTGAAGGGTCTGAAAACACTTCTGGGAGCAGTACATTCAGTCATTTGAACACCAAGCCTGATGACTATACCCACTGGTCTTCAACCTTTGACACCAGCACCTAGTTTAGATGAACATTCTCCCAAATAAGAGAGATGATGACAGGACCAGTTATGCAGTAGATTGTTGGAAGACGGCTTCCAAATAGTCCCATCAGCAGGACAGGAGGGGAGTGAAGCTCCAGCTCCTGTCAGATCAGCAGGGACATTAGAACCTAACTGTCCAAGGGCCAGTCCTCAGTCTATGCCTGGGGATTGGGGACCTGGGCAAAAATGCATGAAAGACCAGTTCAACTTTACCGCGGCACAAAAACAGCTATAAAAGCTGGTCAAAAGCGTTACTAAAAAATGTCATCTTCTCAGTCTCTACCCAACTGAAGTCTGATTAGGTCCCATGAATTTTTTTTTTAACATTGTCTGTGGGTAGGAACCTCTTCAGGGACTAGAGTAATAGCACAGCGGTTAAAGCGCTTGCCTTACAAGAGCTAGTTTCTGGGTTTATTCCCCAGCATCAGATAAACTGAGCATGGTGGTGCACACCTGTAATCCCAGCACTTAGAAGGCTCACCATAAATCCAAGGCTACATAATGAGTTAAGAACCAGCCGGAGATACAGAATGAGACTGTCTCAAAAAAAGACAGCCTCTTTAAAGCAGCCAACAATAGGTTAGTAAAAGGGAGAGTCATGGTAAATCATGAGAAAACTGAATTTGGTCAAGTCCCCAGAAATTCAGTTACCTCCTGGTCAGTCATCCGGAAGCAATTCTTCACGTAATTGATGAACTTGGCTTCCACTTTAGGAAGAGAACCACCCTATTGAGGAAAAAAAGCATTATAAAGGATAAATATAGGAAACGCAATGAGAGCCATAATTAGCAAAACCCTCAAAGATCTGCACATTACGTGTATAAACTACTTGTCCCTTCAACTTCGTGTCACCTTTAGGCTGAAAAACATAGCAGGCAGCACATTAGCACCATGATTTTTCAAATAAGTACCCCTAAAATAACAATCTGTCAAGTTCAAGTCATCTGAACAGCCACTCCAGAAATTTGATATAGCCTACCCTTAAGATTCTAGTATGCAAATAGTTGCCCGATATACCTAATGGGTTTTATCACTGTTTTCTACAATATAAAACAAAATATAATCCAAATGCAGGCCTCCATTGAGAACTGTTGAGTGACCACACTATTTAAAACATTTAGTATTTACCAAAACTTTGTTCAACACAAACCTGGGTAAGAAAGCTGACAGGGAAGAAATTAGCTGTTCTCACTTATCTAACCTCCAGCATTTCCTTTAAATCATGAGTGTACAAAAAATACAGTAGCATTGACATGTCATTGTAGACCTTGTCATTAAACTTCAAGACATTATCATCTTGTGCCCTAGTCTAAATTTTAATTTATTGTCTGTGTATTATATCTTGTATATCTTTTATGCCCATTTTAAGGTCTGAGACTTTCAAAAGCTGAAGGAACTATGCTATAATCAGCTGTGGCATTAAGATAACTTAACTGCATCCATCGATCACCTAGAAAATACACTTCACTGAAATACTTTCCATTTTAAATTATTGTCGCATACATCCTTATTTGATTCATTCAAATTATTTATTGAGCAGCTAAGGAGATACAAAGGTGATTAGACATGGTCAAGAGGTAAGGCATATGCACAAGGAATAGAAAGCAGTATGCAAGGTTACTCAGTCACAGCAGTCAAAAAGTGCTTTAAGAAATCAAAAGATTGCTTCCAGCCTGGAAGGGGATGTGGGTGGCAAATCTGGAAAGGGGATTGAGATTAAAATAGAAGACTTCAGTCTGGATTGTTGATGATACTCAGTATGGACAATATTTGTCTCTCCTTTTTCTCTCTCCCCATCTTTGGGCTTAATTTTATCAGTAGTGTGCCCAGGACTGTTCAATGCGCCTGCAATTAAATCAAGGAGATAGGACCACATTAAAATAGAGGGGAGGAGCTTCATTTTAGCACTGTATGCAAGGGATAATAAATCAGTGATACCAGGAAGACAAAAATTTTATAGCATAACTAAAGCAAAATACATTCTATACTATAAGAGTTAAGTTTTTCCAATCCACTAATCACTACACAAGGAAATCTTTCTAAAGCCATGTAGACACCTACAGAGCACAGGAAAAACATGAGGGAAGGAGATGGCAATGTTTCCTCACCATCCCATTTATTCTCAGTAACTGTAGTCTAGAAGTATTTATAGTTACTCTCAAATGTGATTCTACAATATTTAACCCTCTTATTTTCTTCTCTACATTAAGTCCAGACTTCACTAAGTTAGTAGTAATTCTCCAGTCAAGCAACTATACAAGGCAGCTCATCAAAACTCCTCTTACATTGTCTCACTACCTAAAAGGAGACTAGATATACACCCACTATTATTAGTACTTACTGGTTCTAAATATTATGTACACTGACTGGGAACACTTTGGTATAAAAGGCAAATAGATATAATTCTAGTTGCTTGAAAATGTTGACAATAAATCGTATGTAGTTTTACTACCAAATAGCCAAAAAGATAAGTATTTATTTTTAAAATGCTTTGCAATTTAGGCTCATACGCCATCTGCTGGTTCTGTAGCACAAGAGAAGAGCAGGGAAAGTTCAATTATCTCATTTTAACTTGAAACATCAAGCTGTCACCTTACAACAAATATACCCTTTATTAAAAAATGTAAAGCATTCTGAACCATACATATACAAATCAAACAATCTCTTTTTGAGAAAGTTCTACAACAGATCAGTAGAGATGAAAGGATAAAAATCAACTTTCTCTAAAATCCCATAAAGATAGAAGTATAAGAAGGTGGGGGAGCAGCTATAATCTCTAAGACATTTTTACTCACTTTTTCTATACTTGCTTGCATTTTTGCTTTAATGTCTTCTACAGAACTAGGTCCTTTTGGTGTTTTCGGAGTTTTTTCCTGTTTTTTGAAGGATTCCTGCCCCTGTAGAGAAGTTTATAATTACAAAGTGTCATACAAATCGTAACCTGAAGCAACTTATTCCTTCCAAATAAAACAGAAGGCCCCAATAGTAAAGGCAGCTGGATGCCTGGTGCCCGTCCAAAGCATAATTAATGCCCACATAGGTAGAATACAAGCACTGAGGTTCTTTAAAACTCCCTACTAGTAGTATAGTAATATGCAGACCCGCCTGAGAATCTCTGATCCATGCTAATATATGTACCCTTTAATAATCAAGTTTCCTTTCTGGAAACTGTTCATATCATGATCAACTACTGATCTCCTTCCTCACTGTCAACAAGTACCTATTAAATTTCAGAATAGGTTCTTTCACAGTAGAACTTAACTGCTTCAATGAAGTCCATTAACATCGATTACTTACCTTTGACCTTGGAGTTGATGGTTTTGAGTCTTTTCCATTCTGGTTAGATTTCTGTGCATTTTTGGCTGGAGTTTCTCGTACTGACTGCAATTAGAAAATCTTAATCAGTTATCACTCCTCCCCAATAAGGTATTATTATAGTGCAAATAACATTTTCTCACTGTAAAAAAAAAAAGCAGCAGTCATTCTGACTAGAATGTTGCAAAAGAGCAAGCAAACTGGAAGATGACCACGGAGATCTGAAAAAACTCATTGACTCTTAATGAGAAGCACTAACTGTCCATCTGGTAGCTTCACAGTACTTTACTCACTTTCTTCACTGGAGCTTTCTCTTCAGTTTCTTCCTCATCATCAAAATCATCATCATCATCACTACAAATGAAATAACATATTAACAATTTTCAAGATTTTTAAAGACCTAACAAAAGAACTGTATGTAAGTTGGATCTAGAATTGTGTACCCATGTTCACTACCAACTGTACACAGCACAGATTTAGGAATCCCAACAGTTGAATAAAGAAATGAAGCGTTATCCATAGGCAAGAATTCTTGCCATGTCACATGAATAAACTTCAAAATTATGTGACACTCTATTAAAGAATAAATATGGTCTGATTCCATTTGTAACATACCTAAGTAACCATCTCAAAAACTTAACCTGTATGTATAGTCAATAAAGTTTTGCTAATTCATGTTTACATAAATCAGCAGTTAGTATTGTCAATAATGGCAACAGCCCCCAAATTTAGATTCAACAAAAAACACCCTCCAAAAGAAGAATCCTTAAAAGGTATACAAGGAGCCCAGCCTGATCTCCAACATGCAATCCTACTGCCTCAGCCTTTTAGGAATGCTAGGATTACAACTTTACCCCATCACACCAAGTCAGCCAAGCCAATTTTTTAAATAGGGTAAAAAAAAAAACTCAATAGGGAATCCTTCAAAAACATCCAACAGTCAATACATAATACACAAAAAACGTGGCAAGCACTCATATACGAACAAATCACAACGCCCACACACCATTGTGAAAACACAAATAAATGGTCCAGCCACTTTGGGAAACATGCCTGGCTAGTTCTTTAGGATGCTACACCTACAGTGTCTATAGTAATCCTATCCTGGGTAGGTATAGAAGAAAAAAAGTCACAAATTCTCACTGTAGCCAATACATCACATGCTACAATTCCATTATGAAGTACCTAGACTAAGCCAACCCACAAATGAAGTTCTTTAGTAGTTGATTTTATTTGAGCCTAGAAGAGCCAAGGGCTGAAATATGACTTTTTTGCTCTGTAGTCCAAGCTGGCTCAGATTCACTACCCAGTTTACATGGTATGGGGAACAGAACCTAAAACTTTGCACTTATTAGCAAGTGTTTTAACTGCTGTGCTATTCCACCATTGCTGATTTCTTTTTGAGATGAGGACACGTTCAAAAACTGCTGGCGGTAAAACTGCACAAACTAAAACCAGCGAATTATACACATTTTAAATGGATGAACTGAGAGAGGGAATCAATTACTTGAAGGGAAGCACAGAGATTACAACAGTGGGAAAGACTCCCATTTTTAATTTACAAACTAAATATAGCATGAACAAAATTTCCATTCCACACTACTCTTCAAATCCAAAATGAAACAACCTCCTATAGTAAAAACCCATCTTGCAAGTACCTGGGGAAAATCCCGCTTTTGATATGAATCATGTCAAACATGATCTAAAACCCTATCCCCTGCTCTTACACTTGGAACAAGTTCATGGTTTCCATAAAACCACTCTGAACAGCTTAATCCACTTAGGATACTCCCTACAGCTATGGTTTGCATCTGGAATGTCCCCCAAAGCTTCATGTATTTGGGTGTAGTGGGATCACTATGGATCTGTGTGCTATTGGGAGGTAGGGCCAGGCTGAATAGGGCAAATGTTTGGGGTCTGACCTGGAGGGATTCTGTCCATGAGACTGGGGTGGGTCCAGGACAGAGCTTTCAGGTTTGTTATCAACTTGCCAGCCAGAAGCCAGGGAGTGGGACTCACCTGTTGCTTGCTAGGTGTAATTGGCAACTTGAACCAAGGAAGAAACTGTTACAGCTTCTTCCTGGGAAAAAGCTCAAGCTTTTGCCTTAGACTCTCCAGGTGGACTTATTTAACCTCAACTCACTAGGCTTCTGTCTGCGAAAGGCAAGGAGTGAGCAGCTCTCCAGCCCTCTGCCTGCCCATGACTGTGAACTGACTGTGTGACATCTTCTGAAAGGGAAGTAAATGAATCTTCTTACCCTAAGGTGTCTGTGTCCAATAAACAAGAGACAGTATGCTAAGAGCTACATGTTGTTGAAATGACCAGTGTGACGTGATGCCTAACAGACATTCTGAGGAATGTTTTCTTTAGAAATTAACATGTACTTGGAGAAACTACAGCCCAAACCCAGAGGCTCAGGCTTATAAAATCAGCATTCTGGAAGAGTGAGGCAGGAGGATGCAAATTCAAGTCCAGCCTGGTCGACTCAGGGAAACCTTATCTCAAAAACTAGTCACAACAAACTAATCAATCCAAACATAACTGTTTCCTATTTCTTGTAAAGATTAATTTGTTACTAAAGGTAAACATTAAGTAACTAATCTGATGATACATAAGCATTCTGAATTTTAAGTATTCATGTCTTCCAGTCTTTTTGTCTCTATTTGTTATGCTCTTAAGAGGTTTCCCTCCAAGGACCAGTTTGGTAACTTGAGTTCACTAAAAACATAACCTCCAAATTTGATGGGTTTTTTAGGGTTTTTCTCTGTAGTCCAGACTGGACTAGAGCTAACGGCAATCCCTGTCTCAGGATCGTGAGTGCTGAGATTAGAGGCAGGAGCCAACCACATCCAGGCTATGTGACGTTGGGGAATCAAAACCCAGGGCCTTGCACAGCAACCATTTAACTGTTGGGCTATGACCTCAGCCCCCAAGTTTGACAGAGACCTAAAATCCTATAGTCTGTGATGCTTTTTCTAAAAAATACATATGATCAACTTCAGAATTTAGGGACTAAACTGAGAAGTAAAAATACTTGAACTTACTCATAAGTTTCATGGAAGACTAAGGATGAAGCCTCATTCCAGTGTGCATGTTAACTGTCTATTACCACAGCTTCATCGAGATCAATTGTAGAATCCTATTTTCAATCACATTTTAAAGTTCCAAGAAGACAGGCTCAGTGGCACAGGCCTATCATCTCTGTATTCTGAGAGGCCAAAGCAGAAAACTATCAAGTTTAAGCCCAACCTGGACAGCTTAGTGACTCAGGGAAACTTTGCTTTAAAAATCCAAACTAAATAATGAGATGGAAATATAGACCATCGTACTCTAGAAATGAAAATGTAGTTCGGAGCATGCTGCTACTTACTCTTCGTCGTCATCATCATCTTCATCATCATCATCATCTTCATCAGCAAGCTTTACTTTTTTCTTAAAACAAAAAAATAAACTATGAGCAAAACTCCATCTTTACCCAATTAAAGAACAGAACACACTGCAGCAAATGCAGTCACATCTCTACCTGTGGAACTTTGCTACCACTTCCAGGGGCAGATCGCTTTCCAGACATACTTAAGAGTTTTACATCTTCTTCCTCTTCATCTTCTGAGTCTGCATCTTCCTCCACAGCTAAAACAAATTAACGACACTATTAACTCCAACAAGCAAGAATTCAGAAAAAAAATAGCATTGTTAACATACAGTAATGAGTATTTTTAAAAAGCAGGTTCTACTATTAATAAGAGAGCAACTGGAAACCAAAAATTTACTGAAAAGATCTCTCTGGTGCTAATGTTTTCTGCTGAACTCTAGAAGCAAAATCACATCCTCTCAGCTACAGTAAACTCTTAAAAGCAAAACCAGGCCATTCCAAATACAAATGACTAGATTCCCAACTGAACCTATTATAAAAACAGTAATCTATAACCAAGCATGCTTTTCAAGTATACACTACACTAGCAAGCAAACAACTTTATTAAATTACGATAGATAAAAGAAATCTATGTACTGGAGCTAGAGGAACAGCACAGCGGTTGGAGTGCTAGCCTACCATGCAAGCACAGGCTGAGTTCGATTCCCCACGACATGAGCCTAGCTTGGGCAACATAGTGAGTTCAGGACCAGCCTGGGCTAGATAGAGTGATACCGTCTCAAAAGAAAAACATACCTACTAAGTGTTGTCCGCTAATATGCACAGGCCCAGAACCACACTTCAACCGTAAGACGACAGGTGGTGTAATTTCAAAGCCCCCAAGGGAAACCTGAAATAAGATTTTTCCATTGAACATGGTAAAAAAAATTTTGTAAAGTCATTGTGGAAAAAAATAAAGGCAACCAAACCAAAGAACGAACATGTTTTTCCACCTCTTAAATTATATAAGAGTAAACTGTGGCTGGGTTGTAGCTCAGTGTTTGAAGCATTTTCCTAGTATGCTCAAAGCCCTGGGTTCAGTTCCCCCAAGCACCACATAAAGATCCTGGTCCAGGAGGCACACATCTTTAACTCTAGTGCTCGGCTTGCCAGTCAATTTAAGTTCAGTGTGACTACACAGAAAGCTCAGAACCAGCCAGAACTAGAGACCCTGTCTCAAAAAATACACAAAGGGCTGGGAGCATGGGTCAGTGTTAAGTTAAAGTACTGCATAGAAAGTGGGTTTCAATTCCCCACATCATATAGGTTGGGCTTGATTGATGTATGCCTGTAGTCCCAGCACCTGTGAGGCTAAGGCAGAGGATTGCCATTGCGTTCTGGACAGCCTGGGCTACAGTGTAAGATCCTGCCTCAGAAACAAAAAAGAAACAACAATAAAAACACTTGACCATTCCACTTCAAAGATTTAGCCAAGACTACTAGAATTAAGAACCAAATAAAATACCCTTTATTTCATTGGTGTAACCTAAGTAAGCCAAACTATAACATAATCTACACCATGACACAAAATCCAAAGTACAAATGTCCTTACCGTTGGCTGTACAGACATTTTCAAAGTTGCCAGTGTTACTTTAATTGGACTGCCTTCGTAATTCATTGCCTCGGCTTCCACAATGTGTAACTCATCCTTTGCACCAGCCCCTAAACTGACCTGTGAACAAATAAACAGTACTTCAAGTCCCAATTATTTTTATACCCACCCCAAAAGTCTGCTCTACACTTCAACTAATCTTTTACCATTATTGCTGACAGAAAAATGTCCGCACAATCCTGTTCTCTAGTTGTATGTAGTGGCAAATCAACTTCCAATATTCAGTAAGTTTAGAGACATGCGTAAAGATATAAACAATTATCAATAACCTAACAAATATTTTTATGTAACTATAAACCAGTAGGTTAAAGTTTGAAGGACAAGAAAGATTACCACTGTCCTATAAAGCTTTACAATGAAATTATAATAATGAAGTAAAGCCACAACAGTAGCCCAACTAAACTTTAAGTGGATAGGCAAAAATGCCACGTTCTTTACAAGTATACAAGGTATCTACAAACACTGAGATATAACAGCGTATATCTAAGCAGTCAAAGGAAGCAACGTCTTAAGCCATACTGAGTAGGAACTAAAAGGCCAAAAGTGAGACTAGTTTACTTGAAAGCTTAAATACCGTTCTTAAGGATAACTGGTGCTCATTCTCATCATTATCCACCTTAAAGTGATAATCTTTGTCAGCCTTTAGTTCACAACCTGAAAGCAAAAAAATAACACCAAGATCAAGGGTTAACAACCAAAAAGATAAAGGTCAGCTATCTTGCGAGTTAGTTTTTCCAGTTTAGCTACCAAAGGGCAATGCAGAATTATCCTTTCCTGAAGTACACATGAATTCTAAAACACCAAATACAAGACTATAAATTAAACTTTTCCACCTAATCGCTCAAGTGTGGGAAATTATAAGAGAATGCTTACACATTAACAGCTTATAACACAAAATCTATGTAAAAGCAAAGTTTGTTATAAGGAGGTCAACATTCCACTCTTTGAAGCTGGACCTGGTGGCACATGACCATAATCCCAGCACTTGGGGAGGCTGGGGCAGGTAAGAGAGGATGAATTAGGAGGCCAGCCTGAGACAGACCAACAGCCTGTCTGATAAAAGAAAAAAAAAATCTACTCTGAATTAAAATAAATGTTCCTGTCTATGGATCCAAGGGATTACTGTAGTTAAAAAACAGAAGTTATACAAACTCATGGACAAAAAAATTTTCCAGTGGGTCGGAATAGAATAAACCGCCTTAACTACTGGCTCCACTTAATGACTAATTTACTGGTACATAAATACTGTTTCAGAGGTCTTGCTCTGTAGTCCAGACTGATCCTCAACTCTTGTGTAGCCCAGGCCGGGCCGGGCCGCCTCAGCCTCCAAGTGCTGACCGCTGGGATTACAGGCATGTGCCACCACGCCCAGATTATGTAGTGCTGGTGAATTAACTCAGGGCCTTGACTTTTGCAAGGCAAATGTTTTAACCCTGTGCTATTCCTCCAGTCCCATTACATAAATACTTAAAACGATACTGCTTAATTCAAAAATCTTAGCAATGTGTATTTTCATGTTTAAGGTAAAATTAGGGGTAAGATTTGCACTTCCTTCACAGCCTGACACAAAAAACTTTCACAGTAGAATTTCTGGGATTGAAAAAAATGCCAGTCTCCTAGAAACTTTGAGTAGTTTTAGCAGAGTGGAGGAGCCAGGAGGTGCGGTGGAGGAGTAAAGCCCAGATTCAAAGTTAACAGTACCAGGTCTTCAACTACAGGTCCAAATATCATCCGGATTCTCAAGTTAAAAGCCTGTGCTCCATCCCACAGGCAAGGGAACCTCCAAAAAAAACCAAACCTCGCTTCTACGTAACACCTAACAGATTTGGACACACTTTGTGTGTTAAGATACTTCTGTTGACTACAGGCAATTATTAGGCTAATCTATCTACCACATTAAGAAAATGACCTAAACCAGACAATCCAGACCCCAACAAAAACCTCCAGAACAATCCTACCACTACTAACCGAGTCACCTACGATTTCCCGCCCTGCACAGGCACTGGACACAGGGTCCGGGTAACTAAAAATTGAATCTCACAAGCCCCGGATGTAGAGCCCACACCCCCGCCCTCCACAAACCACGTGGCAACCACGTGCTCCCGGCAGCGGCAGCCTCGTATCAGACCGCCTCTCCCCAGGCCCTGTTAACTGTCCGTGGCACCCGGGATAATTGCCGGTCTCGGAAGTTCTAGAACAAAATGCCAGGATCTCTACCCTCTCCCTTCACTAAATGGGCCCATGCTTTTCACCGTGAACCCCACGCAACCACCGGCCATCACTTAGGGCCCATCGGTAAAGATACCGACTTGTATCACCAGCCTACAAAGGCGCACACACCTAAAACGAAACAAAACAAAAAGAAGCCGTGTCCGGGGCTCTATTTCCTACCCCAGGGAAGGCCGCGCCTTCCAGGCTCTCAGCATCTCAAGCCCTAGGCCGTGGATCGCTCCCGCGCCCCAGGCTTCAGGGGGCCGGCTCTCCCCCATCTCACACCGCGCTGCCTCCCGGGATCCGGCAGGTCTCCACTCCTGCAGTCGGCTTGGCTTTTACCACCGGCCGAGATCCCCTTTGGATCCCCGCCCCCCACCCAGCCATCAGGCCCAGTTCTGCCACGTTCCCACACCCCCGGGAAGCAGTTACCGAAAAGGTAGTTCTGGGGCCTCAGGGGGCTCATATCCATGTCCATCGAATCTTCCATGAGGCGGTGGCACGAACTTAGGTAGGAGGGAATGCGGACGGAGGTAAACGATCTCTGCTCCGAGGAACAGACGCGCAGGACGGAATCACGCCAGGGAAAGGACGCGGGCTCCCCGCGTATATATATAGCCTCCAAAGATCTCGCGACAATTTCCCAAGTCCCGCCTTCGCGCGCGTGCTCAGGAATCCCCCCTCCCTTAAGGTCGCGTTTCTGCGCAAGCGCTTTTCAAACTCACTCCTTTCTGCCCCGCCCCCCCACCTCCTCCAGGTACTTAGCGGACTCTCAGCGAGCACGCGCACTTCTTCGGTGTCCCCACCCCTTCGCCGCCGTCGCCTTTGCGCATGTGTGGGCTTTCCCCTGGTACCGCGCGCTCGCCGTCGCCAACCTTTTTACCTATTCTCCCGCTCGGACGGGGTGGATTCTCGCCGGGAGCTCGCTCAGCCCCCACCCTCTTGCAAAATGGCGGCAGCAGTCTCAAGCTGGGTAGTAGACGGGTGATTCGCGGGTGGAAGATAAGCTAGGAAGTATCGCGATGAACCTTTCCTTTTCCTCTGACGCCTGGCTGGCATCTTCACCTTAGAATTTCAGCCTGGCCTGAAGGCCTAGCTTCAGAAGTCGTTTCCCTAAAATTAAAGCTTTCGGTACCACAGGCACAAGGGACTGCCGGTTGTTCTTTGCTAGTGGAAAAAAATGTAGCTATCTACCAGACTTATTTAACTATGTTTTTATACTTAAAATTTCTCCAAATTCGAGGTTAAACTGAGTCAAATCTCTGAAAAAGCAGGCCTAACATCCTTCTGTAAATTCACAGGGTGTGTGAAAACGCAGTTCTTGATCTATATAAGTTCCCAATGAGAGAAAGCTCATGACTTACAAGAAACACATAAGCCTTAAATCAGATCTTTGTGTGTCTGGAAGTTATAAACTATGAAGTGAGCTCATAATATGGTGAATGTTTAATAAATTTTAAAAATATTTTATAGCAACAGGCATTACCATTAACCCCTCCCACCATACCCAACATAAACTTTCCCCTTCAAACATTTGTGTGTCATGCTTGCTTTTTTCTTTTTAACTCTGTGTGTGGGGGGGGGGGTGGGGTGCGGGGGGGAGGCTATTGGGCTTCTAGCCCAAGGCCTTTACCCTGAGCTACAACACCAGCCCACTTTTTTCTTTTGCTTTTGAGAAAGGCTGTGTCAGCCTCCAGAGTGCTGGAAGTATAGGCCTGTGCCACCAGGCTGGCGCTGCCACATTCTGAAGCAGTTTCATGGGTGACACTAGTTGTGCTATCATGGCTGCCTCAATGTCTCGAATCCATTCAAAATGTTTACTTTCCATGGTCATTTTTCCCTTTGGGAAAGGCCAAAAATCTCACACCACCAGAGCTGGTGAATGAGGTGGAAGAGGATACACCGTAATGTTTTTACAAGCCTCCCTTCTCTTTTGGATATTGCTGCTGAGTGCAAAGTTCACTATATACGTATATTCGATACATATATATGTATTATCACATCTAAAGAGTTCTAGAACTGCTTCAGAAAGTGGCAATAATTTATGCCAATGTGTCTTTTACTATAACAACTCTAATGTAAACATTGACCATATTTTTTAGCATGCTTTATATTACTCCTCAATTTTCCTTCTTAATGTGACTTGGCTATATTTTCAAAATACATACAGGTCCAGTGTATTCTTCTTAGGAATTACACAATATTCCATTAGATGAACATGTACACTACTGTTTATTCTAGGGTTTATTTGTATTTTTAAGGAAGGCTATATGCACAAGAAATATTTAAACATAAGCAAAAATGGAATACTGTGTCAAATACTGATCTTCAACAATTATTGTCATGTAGATTTAACCAACCTTGTTTCATATATATACCCTCCAATCCATAAATCTTAGTATTCTGGGGTAAGGCCATTCTGGAAGTAATCTCTTGTGGATACTGCAGGACAACTGTACAATTATATTTCACATAATTCCATATCACCACATGTATTAAAAAATACACAAGCAAATGTCAATGCTAGTGGTTAGTGGCCATTTCGCTGAATACATATTTCAAATGCTATGTTGTATAACATAAATTTACACATTTACCAATTAAAATAATAGAAAAGATAAGTATTTCTTTAAATAGCTGCTGTACATATTTGCAGACAGTGTTCATTTGTAGGCATATGCTTATTTTTTCTTAAATATGTAGGAGTAAAAGTCTAGTTTCTGGGAAATCTTTTTAACTTCTTAAATCAAATCTTTTTAATCTTACTAACTTTAAAGAAACTGTGAAACTATTTTCCAGGGTTACACCACTATATGTTGACACCAGTAGCATATGAGAGCTATTGTTCCTCCACATCTCTGACAATGCTTTTTTCATTTAGACCTGCTAATAAGTATGTAGAGGTGTCTTGTGGATTTAAATCACATTTCCCTAATAAACAATGATAGTGAGCATCTTTTCACAGGCTAATTTGCTGTCTATATATCTTCTTTGGTGAAGTGTCTGTTTAAATCTTCTATCCCTTTCCCTTTTTTGAATATTTTTTTAAAAAAAATACCAGGCACTTGTTTACCACTGAGCCACAATCCCTGTCCCCTTCCTCCGGTATTCAATTCTTATTAATGAATTTTGGGAGGTCGTTATATATTCTAGACTCTGCCACTGCACCATCCTTCTATCCATGAATCTGCTTTCATTGAATGATTGTTGTGCTCATTGGGGTCATAGTCTCATACTTCTTTGCAGCCAGTTTTTTGTTTGTTTATTTTTAAAACATAGTCTTGCTGTGTTGCTCACATTGGCCTTAAACTCAGGATCTTCCAGGCTCAGCCTCCCAAGTAGCTAGAATCACAGGTGTGCCCCAGTGTATCCACATTTGCCAGATTTTTGTTTTGTTTTGGTTTGGTTTGGTTTTGGTTTTTGGGGGGACAGGGTTTCATTCTGTAGTGTAGGCTGGTCCTGAACTCACTATGTAGCCCAGATCCCAGATAGTCTTGGACTCATGGCAATCCTCCTGCCTCAGCCTCCCGAGTGCTGGGCTTACAGGCATGTTCCATCATGCCCAACTTATGGGGTGCTGGAGAACCAAACTAAATGCCTTGAGCTTGCTATGCAAGTACTTTAAACTGCTGTGCCATTTTTCAAGCCCCAAAGCCATTGCTTTTTAACCAAAGAATTGAAGTAGTAGTTTTCTTTAAAATTTCCCAGAGGATCAAAATTACCCACTTATTATATTGTCATTATTGTAAAAGACATTTTTCATGGACCACTGTATCATGGAATTATTTGTGTGTTCTATATAACTTTATTGAATATCAAAAATTATACAAAGCACTCATATCAGATACTATACATTTATTCACTTTAGATAGATTTATACACTTGTCACTTTGATTTTCTTCTATAGAAGCTGGAAAGTGAAATAATTCTAAATTCAAGTCTTCCTCATGCTTAGGGTGTCTATGCAATGCATTCTGGGTAAGACAGATAAACAGAAGTCTAATGAACAGAGAGGGGCAAAAACTCCTTTACTATACCTCTTTATTTCCACTTGGAAAAAATGTTACTGCAGTTGCCATTTTATGTCTATCAAACATAAGGATGAAAGAAGATTTGCAATAAATAATAGAGTATAAAAACAAAAAGAGCTTGCTTCTTTATGGTGTCTTGAAGCAGCTGAACCGAATCAATAATGACTACTCTGAACTCATGTGCAACTCATTGTCCTCAAACTTAGGATTCGGAGAAAAATTTTGTCTTCTTTCACCAATAACTATTCTGTTTTTGAGAAATAGCTGACAGCTTGCTGAGGAATAGTGGGGACTAAACACTTTGGTGCGCATGGTACTTGGGACGAATGCAGAAACTTTGTTCTGAGCTGTATACTCAGCTCCTTTTTATTTTTTATTTAGACAGAGTCTCTAAGTCACTGAGTTGCCCAGGCTGGGCTTCAACTTCTGATTCTCCTGCTTCAGCCTCCCAAAGTGCTAAGATTACAGGTAGCACCACCAGGCCTAGATGAACTAAACTCGACTATTAGCCAACAGCTTACCCTGGTACCTGAGAGGTCCATCATGAACCGAGTGTTACTGACCCATCCAGTGACAGATTTACAGGTGGCATGACAGCACTTCCTTTTTAGATGGAAGTGGCACACACGAAACCACGATCTGATAAATCCAGAAAACACAGGCAGAAGCCATGAGCAAAGGGTCTGGGTGCTTATGGCCCCTGATCCTGCTTCATTACCTTTTTGCCTAACCTACATTATAGAACATTGTATCTCCAAAGCAAGCCAGCGATAACTTTTGTCCCATATGTTTTTTCCTGAACCTAAACATTCCCTCAGCCAGAAGTGAACACCACACACTCAATTCTTGAATCTGTGCCATGACCAATAAAACGAAGCAGAAGCGATATTATATGACTGCTAAGCTCGCTGCAGGAACCTCACCACCCTGCTATGAGAACACACAAGCAGCCTACATCAAGGCTGAAGTGGGGAGGAATCTGCCTCGTAGGGTTGGCTAAGCCTCAGCCAAATAAATGCCAGCACCAGCTTGCTAGCCTCCTGAATGAGCTAGATTAATCGTCCCTTTTTCAGAACCCAGTCAAGTTTTTCAGTTGACCCCTTATGGCCATGGGGTGAACACTGCTGAGCCTTGCTCCAAAATTAGATTTGTAAACAAAACATGATGCTATTATTTTAAGCCACTAGATTTCAGAGTGGTTAGTTAATACAGATAACTGATGCATCCATCTATGACTCTCAAGAACTATGAGAAGGGATATCTTAGTGGGCAAACTTCCTGGTCATTGATTCTTTCTAGAAAAAGAGACAAAAAGAAAAAAAGAAATGTATCAACAGTGGTTCGCAAGTGTTAACTAATTGTTTGGCCAATGGTCAGGGACTTGGAGGAATCATTATTAGAAAGTTAGTGTCAAATCAGGCCCGGTGACACAGGCCTGTAATCCTAGCATTGGGAAGCTGGAGCAGGAAGATCCCACATTCCAGCTCAACTTAATGACTTAGACCCTATCTGAAAAATCAGAAGTAAAAAATGGCTGGGGATAAAACTCAGTGTGAAGGCCCGAGGCTCAATCCCCAGTACCAGGGAGAGAGAAAGAGAATTACTGCCAAGGAAGTCTGAAGATCTGTGGGCATCTCTAAATGGGTGCAGGATATGAAGGTTATTTGTAGTTACCATGACTGCTGACCAAAGAACCACTTCAGCAGAGAAGAATCTCAATTATCCTATAGATAAAATGACCTTTCTGCCAATTCAGTCAGCTTTTCTTAAGTGGCTTCATCCTTGCCCAAAAAACAAGGGCCAGAGTGGCAGAAATGGGGGATGTGCAAAAGCTTACAACATGGAATTCCACATTCCAAACTGCCTGTAACAAAAATTAACGATGTGGCCCTACACCTCAAGGGCATCAACCAGTCATACAGCATTAGATGGTTTTCATTGGATACTTTCTTACTGGAAAGGTTGCATTTTGTTCTGATTGGAACAGACATTTTCTTCAGTTATAGATTTGGCTTTCCTGCCTACATGCTTTCTGCCAAAATTAACTTTCGGGGGCCTAACAACTTTTTAACTACCATGCTCTATGAGACTTTGTTTCTGGCTGAGAAACTTTACAACAGACAAAGTGGAGCACAGGGTTTCACACCCATGATCATTCCATGTTCACTGTTACTCTGAAGCATCTGGCCTTGTAGAATTGTGGAATGGCCTTGTGAAGTTCAGCTACGTGCCTAGGTAGACGGTGACATCTTATTGGACTGCAAGAATGCACTTCGTGAGGCAGTCTTTGACCGATATATAACCAGGATTGATGAAAATCAAGAGGGGAAAATGGGAATAGTGATTATAAGAAAAGCCATTCTCATTTCCACCTCTAGTCCTAATAAATTTTCCTTGCTTTCTATTGTCTGACTTCAGGCTGTACTGGTCTAGAGGTCTTAGTTCCTAAAAAAAGGACTTCTTCTCTAAGGGTACATAGCAATACGTCCATTAAATTGGAAACTGATACTGTTATCTGGCCACTGTGGACTCCTTGGTTACTATGAGGATTTCTGTGGTGGCCGGGGTGACCATCAAAAAAAAGCTAGAGTGCTATGACACAATGGGCCTAGGGAAGAAAAAGTAGAGAAGGCTGTCATTTCCTTGGGGTGCAGCATACTTCTTCCATATCCCCTTATAAAACATCATGAACAACTACAACTTAAAGGATTACAGAATATTAAAGATAAAATATGACTCAGCTAGAAATAATCCTAAAGATGGGACTCAGTGGTCTTCTTCCTCTTTTTTGTTTTTTGTTTTAATTGAGCCAGGGTCTTGCTCTGCAGCCTAGGCCAGTCCTGAACTCACTATGGAGCCCAGGCTGGCCTTGGACTCATGGTAATCCTCCTGCCTCAGCCTCCTGAGTGCTGGGATTACAGGCATGCACCACCACACCCAGTTTATGTAGTGCTAAGGAATGAAATGGGTACTTAGATCTTGACATAGCTCTTGCTAAGCATGCACTTTAACCACTGAGCCATTCCCCCAGCCTTAGTCTCCTCCTTTTGAAAGAGAGCGTGCTTTTATTGTATGAGGGATAGTTGCAACATATCCCGAAGCATAATTTTGCTACTGCCGTTTTTTGGAAGACAAACATGGTTAAGAGAAGTGGGAGATACTGATGTGGTTTTGTACTCTGCCAAACCAGCTAAACTGGAACAGTATGATCTGCAAGTCCCTTTCCCTGCCTCCTAGGTGAAGACTGGCCATAAGAAATTCCTGCATGAGATATGAAAGATAAGAGTAAATCAAAAGAAAACGGCTGGGGCCTGTAGGTGGCTACAGCACTTGGGGGGCTACTTCAGCTTGCAGTGTTATTGGTTCCAATGTCGGTCCCCATGTCTTCATGGATTCCAATTTGTACTCAGTCTGTGAGCTTCGCATTGAGGTTTTATTCCCAATTTCTAGACCTACTGACTTAGAGCAACTTCAGCTCAATAACTAGACACGAAGTTTTCCAGACTTTGTCACCAGTTGCCTTTCGTGGTCCCTGGCTAATGACTTCTCTCTGATCCTCTAGCTGTCCTCTTTCAACCTTTATCACTCCAGCTAATCCCAGGCTTGACTCTGGCCTTATAGCATTGTGGAATGGTCTTGTGAAGTTCCGCCACATGCCCAGGTAGATGGCAGCATCTTAGTGGATTGCAGTAATACTGTTCGTGAGGAATTACTTAAAAATTTTAAACATCTTTCTACTAAAAAAATCTATTGTTATGTGAAGTTCAGATTTACCTGAGTGGCCTGTATTTTCACTTGCTAAATCTGGCAGACTTGACTGAAAAATAACAGCAAAGTGCACTAATCCTGACTGTATAGCTTAATGAATGTTTACATAAGTTTATACCCATGAAACTACCATTCAGCTCAAGATGCAGAATTCCAGCATCTCAGAAGACTCTGGCCCATCACGACCTCCCCTGTAGGTTACCACTATTCTGATTCCCTTCATCATGTATTAATTTTTTTATACCCTTGAACTTTATATAGAGAGAGACTCATGTAATGTGTAGCTCATTGTGTCTTGTTTCTTTCATTCAACGTAAAGCCCAAGGTTCATGTATGCTTGTTGTACTTTGGATCTGGAATGTTCTCCAAAGGCCTAGTTTTAAAGCTTGGTTCTCAGTCCATGGTTCTACAGGGACTTTAAGAAGTGAGGCTTAGTGAAAATCTTTAGGTCACTGTAGTTTTTGAAGAGGACTGTAGGAGCCTGGTCTTTTCCTCTTTCTTTTTTCCCTTTTGTGTCCCAGTCATAAGGTAAGTACTTTGCTCTATCACATGCTTTCTCTCATTATTGTGGTTTGGATCTGGAATGTCCACCAAAAGTCTCATGTATGTGAATGCTACAAATTGTCTGTGGAACCATGTTTGTTGGGAGATTGGAGCCTAGTCTGGAGAGGTGGATTACAGCCATGTAAATTGGATTACAGGCATGTAAATTAGATTATAGATGTATAGTTAGGGCTTACCACACCTTCCACACTTGGATCCAGGAGGGGCTGATGACTGGGATGAGACCTGGGAGGATGTATAAGCTGCTTCCTGACTTCCTTGGAGGACTAGTCTCAACTTGCCTGGACTTGGCTTCCTGTTTGTGATGTCGTGAGAAGCTGCCCCCACCTCTGTCTCTGCCATGTACTTCCATTGTTGCCAGCAGCCTCTGAATAGACTGTGACCTTCTGAAACTGTGAACTAAAATAAACCTTTCCTCCTCTAAATCTGTGGATGTCAAGTATTGAGTTGCAGCAACAAAAAAGTAACTAATACACTCACCATGTGCTGTTTTGCTGTGGACACAAGAGCAATAAGGCTAACAAATAATGGGCTAAAACCTCCAAAACTGTGAACTAAAACAAACCTTTTTTCTTTATAAGGTGACTCCCTTAGCGAACCAATATTACACTGTGTCTCTGGGATCCACTCCTGGGAGCTTGATCAGGTCCTCCAAATTATCCAGTGATGAACACTAAATTTGCCTCCAGCTCCAGAACCGATTGTGTTTTCTGTGACAAGACCCTGAGCAATGCAATTGGTAATATCCAAAACTGAGAAAGGATCAAGGAAACAGGCCTTTGTATCCCACTCACTAAAATATAAACTGATCCAACTTCCTAGTGATGCTTGTGACTTTAAAATCCTTACCCTTTGATCCTGCAATTTACTTTTAGAGATGTCTTCTGAGGAAATAACAGAAATGCACCCAAAGTTTTGCCATACACAGAGACAATGACAATGTTTGGTAATTGTTAAAAGCAAAGTTCCCAACTATGGTAAATGATATGGGGAAATATTCATGATTTCATTTTAAGTGAATAAAGTGGTCTATATACATACATATTTTGGTATTATTGATAAAATAACATGAAGCTTTAAATGTTTTTTATGTTACCTCAGGAAAAAGAAGGATGGGGAGAGATAGATAAAATAGAATCTTAATAATTATGAAAGCCAAATATTGGGCACATGAAGATTTATTGCACATATCTCCTCACTTTTTATGTGTTTGAATTTTTATATAATGTAACATTTTAAGTTTTTAAGAAGAAATAAAAGCAGGAAATAAAATTGTATATGTCTGGTTTTTAATAATACACCTACACACATCGAAAAGAGACTATGCTACATCGAAATGGAAAGGTTAATGATTTCTAGGATTGGGAGCGGTGGAGGGGTGAACAGGCAGAGCAAGGTAATTTTTAGGGCAATGAAACTCTTCCATATAATACTGCAGTGGCGGATACAGGACATTACACATTCATCAAAACCAATAGACTTGTACGAAACGAAAGGGGAAACTTAATGTAACCCATGGCTTGGGGTCATAATAATGTGTTATTATAGGCTCATCAGTTGTAATAAATGTGCCACTCTGGTGCAAGATGATGAGCAGTGTTAGTAGCAGAGAAGGGTGTGTATGTTTCGGGCCAGGGGTTTATGTGAACTCCTATGACTTCTGCTTAATTTTGCTGTGAATTAAAAGTGTTTTTAAAAATTAATGTCTGTTTGGGTGCAATGAAAGTAGCACGAATAGGCAAGTTTATAACAATAAGTGCCTATATTTTAAAAAGAAAAAAGAAGAATAAAGACCCCCTGTTAAAAAAAATTCTGTTAAACCATGTATGGTGATGCAGGTCTATAATCTTAGGACTCTGGGAGGCTGAGGTAAGAGGATCATAAGTTTGAGCCCTGCCTGGACAACCTAGTGATTTAACAAGACACTGTTTCCAAATCAAAAATAAATGGGTATGTAGCTCACTGTAAAGGCCTTGGGTTCAATCCCCAGTACCAGAGGGGGAAAAAATAAAAGAAAAAAGAAACCTCTATCATCACACCTCAAGGAAATAAAAGACTGAGAATAGACTAATGGGATGGCACAGCAGTTAAAGTGCATGCCTTGCAAACTCAAGGCTCTGAGTTCAATTCCCCAATACCATATAAAGCTGAGCATGATAGTGCACTCCGGTAATGCCAGCATGCCAGCACTCTGGAGGCTGAGGCTGGGGGATTGCCATGAGTTCAAGGCCAGCCTGGGCTACACAGTGAGTTCAGGACCAGCCTGGGCTGAAGAATGATATGATACCCTGTCTCATAAAAAAAAAAAAAGAATAGACTAAGTCCAGCTGAGCAGAAAGGAGGACATAATAAATGTTAGGGTAGAAAAAAATCAAACAGAGAATAGAAAAACAATAAAGAACATTAAAATTAAAGAGCTGGTTTCTTGAAAAATAAACAAAGTCACTAAACCCTTAGACTAAGAAAAAAAGAGAGAAGACTCAAATATGTGATACCAGAAATAAAAAGGAGTCATTACAAAGAAAACTTCAGAAATGAAGGGCCATAGGAAATTATTACAAATAACTATATGCCAATAAATTTGATAACCTAGATCAGGTATGTTCATCCTGTAGCATACTGATTCTCTGGCTTTTTTTGTGATGAGGAATTAACTTGAGACACATGAAATGTATTTTGTGTGTGTGTGTGTGTGTGTGTGTGTGTGTGTGTGTGTAATAAAACTTTCTTTTAAAAATGTTTTATTATAGGGAATGGAGGCATAGCAGATAGCAGAGGAGTCTGAGTCCTTGCCCAGCAAGCTCAAGGCCCTCAGTTCAATTTCCCAGCACCACATAAACTAGGCGTAATGTGCACACTTGTCATCCCAACATGATTTCAGCACATGCAAGTATTAGACCACATTAATGGAATGAAAAATAAAAAACCAAAGTAATCGACTCACTAGATATAGACAAAACATTTGACAAAAGTTAGCATCCATTTATGATTTCAAAAGGGAAGAACCCTCAGATTTCATTTCCCAGAGCCACATAAACAGGGTGTAGTGGCACATGCCTGTAATCCCAGCACTTGAAAGGCTGAGGCAAGAGTATTGCTGTGAGTCCAAGGCCAGTCTGGACTACATGATGAGTTCAGTACCAGCCTGTACTACAGGGCAAGATCCTGTCTCAAAAAAAGAAAGAAAAAACAAAAGAAACGAAAAAACAGAACTCTCAACAAAATAGGTAGTGAAGGACTACCTCATCATGGTAAAGACCATGTGTGATAACCCACAACTAATATCATCACCAATGGAGAAAATTTTAAAGCTTTTCCTCCAAACTCTAATACAAGACAAAAATAATCACTCTCCTGTCTTCTGCTCAATGTAGCAGTGGAAGTCCTAGCCAGGTCAATTTAACTAAAGTTTTTTTTTTTTTTAAAGAAAAGACATAAAAGGCATTCAAATTTTAAAAAAGTAAAATTATCTGTACTTGAAGATGACATAATGTTATACGGAAAACCCTAGAGATTCAACAACAACAAAAATTTGTGAGAATTAGTGAGCAAATTCAATAAAGTTGCAGAATACAAAATCAAGGTAAAAGCTGTGACATTTCTATGTACAAGCAACGAACTACCTGACAAGGAAATTAAGAAAACAATGCATTTTACATTAGCAACAAAGGAAAATAAGACAGGCATGGTGGCACATACCCCTGATCTCAGTACCCAGGAAGACGAGTATTGTGGTTTGGATTAGGAATCCCCCCCCCCCCAAGCCTCCTGTATTTTAATATTAGGGATTATCTATGGAACCATGTGCTGTTAGGAGATCAGGACCTGTTCTGGAGGGGTGGATTTAGATTACAGGCATGTGGCAGATGGTAGGTTGCAAGTCTGTGGATTGGATTACCAGTGAATGGTGAGCACTGAAACTGGAAAGTGGGGGAAACACTGAGGCTGGACCGAGGAGGGGTGGATCACTGGAATGGAACCTGGAAGGTAGATGCTACTTTCTTCCTTCCTTCTGGAACTGGACTTGACTTGGTTTCCCATTTACAGTGTCGTGAGGAGCTGCCTCCACCTCTGCCTCCACAGTTGCCTGCTGGCCACCCACGAATGGATGTGACCTTCTAAAACTGTTAGCTGAAATAAACCTTTTCTCCCCTTAAACTGTGGATGTTGGGTATTGAGTCACAGTGGAGAAAAAGTAACTACGACTCTGAGTCAGGAAGATCTCAAGGCTGGGCAATCTGGCAAGATCTTATCTCAAAATTAAAAGTAAAAAGGGGTCTAGTGGGGTAGCTCAGCAGTTAAGAGAACTTGCCTGGCAAGTGCAGAACCCTAGGCTTAACTCCCCAGCACCACATAGACTGGGTGTGGTGGCACACAACACACCTCTAGAAAATAAATGAAGACATAGAAAATAAAGGCCTGCACCTCTGGGCCTGTATCAAAATATTAAAAAAAAAAAAAGTCTGGGGATATAGCCCAGTTATATGGCGCTTGCCTAGCAAGTGAAAGTGTAGTACCACAAAAAAGAGGATAGAATATTGACAAATAAACTTAACAAAAGAGGTAAAAGATTTGGACCCTGGGGCTGGGGGCATAGCTCAGTGGTTAGAGTGCTTGCCTAGCAAGCACAAGGCTCTGAGTTCAACATAATCTGGGAGTAGTGGCACAAGCCTGTAATCCCAGCACTAGGGAGGCTGAGGCAGGAGGATTGCTATGTTTGAGGCCAGCTTGAGCGACATAGTGAGTTCAGGCTAAACTACAGAGACTCTATCTCAAAAAAAAATTTTTTACCCTGAAACTTACAAAATATTGATGAAGAAATTACAGAAGCAATAAATAAATGGAAAGACAACATATTGTAATGAATTACATGAATTCGTATTCTTAAAACATCCTTACTATCCAAAGATTATCTACAGATTAAATGCAATGCCTTTCAAAATTCCTTTTTTTTTTTTTACAAAAATAATGAAAACAATTCTTAAATAGCCAGAGCAATATTATGGAAGAACAGAACTAGAAGTGCCATACTATCTCACTCAAGATATATTACAAAACTATTATAACCAAAATAGCAACAAGACAGTCATACAGGCCAATGCAATGGTTAGAGAACCAGAAATAAATCCATGCATGTATGAGCAACAGATCCTCAGCAAGGACAGTAGGAGCACACAATCGGTGGGGGAAGGATAGTCTCTTCAGTTCCTACTGTTGGCAAAGGGGCGTGGCCGCAAGCAGAAGAATAAAATTGGACCTTTATCTTGCACCAGTTATAAAAACCAACTCAAGACAGATTAAATGCTTGAAGATAAAACTTGAAACAGATGTAGTACTAGAAGACAACACAGAGGGAACGCTTCTTGACATTGGTCTGAGCAATTATCACCTTTTTGGATATGACTCCAAAAGCACATGCCACAAGCTCAGCCCAGCGGCTCAGGCCTGGGAGGGCGAGGCGGGAGAATCATAAGGTGAAGTCCAACCTGGACAACTTGGTGACTTAGTGAGAACCTACCTCAAAATCAAAAACAAATTTGGGCTAGGGATGTCGCTCAGTGTGAAGAGCCAACCAACCAAGCAAAAGGGCACAGACCACAAGTAGACAGACAAGTAAGGTTAGGATTGCATCAAACTAAAAGACTTCTACACAGCCAAGGAAACGATCGGCAGAGTGAAGAGATGATATTTGCCAACCATATCTCTCAAAAGCAGTTAATGTAAAAAATGTAAAAATTCAATACAATGGCAAAAACAAACAAATTAAAAAAACAAATTTAAAACTGGGTGAGGGGCCTGAAGAAACATTTCTCAAAAACATGTAGACAGTCAACAAATACATAAAAAGATGCTCATCATCACTACGGAGGGAAATGCAAATAAAAATCATAATGAGCTAGCATCAACAACTGCTAAGATAGCTGTTATCAAAAAGACAAAAAGTATTTACAGGTATTGAAGTTGTGGAAGAAAGGGAACCCTGCACAGTGATGGTAGGAGTGTATTATAAAGTAGGACAGGCGTTACAGAAAGGATTGCTTGTTGGAAAAGGCATGACGCATTTTTTTGCAACAGATAGTGCTACTTCACTTTTGAAAGTACTAGAATCAGTCACATTTATGTGATTGTTATTTTATGTGATAGATGACAGTTCTTGCTTCGTTTAAAAACAAAATTGAGATATTTGTTTGAGTTTTTGAGATTTTACAAGTTGAAGATGGAAGACCAAACTGTATTTTCACCATGTTTCACTTCCATATAGGGACGAATGCATATCAAGCTTGTGAAAAGTTGCATAGAGCTTGTGGTGACCAATGATCCGCAAGAACATCAGTGCCGAAGTTGGTTCACCCAATTCTGTCCTGACCATTTTGATCTCAACAATGCTCCTCAGTCAAGGAGGGCCACAGAGGTTGATGATAACACAATAAAGGCATTGATCAAATAAAATTAAACATCCATCATTCAAGTTGTTGTGACCACCTCAAGAAGCTGAGATATGTAAGCAAGCTCGCTATTCGGGTTCTTTATGAAGTTCATTTAATGGTGCATATAAATGTCTGCAATATACTCATCAAACATGAGGAAAACAATTTTTCTTTGAGACAGGGTCTCTCTCTGCACTCCAGGCTGGCCCTGAGGTCACTGTATATCCCAGGTTGGACTTGACTCACAGCAATCCTCCTGCCTTACCCTTCTAAGTGCTGGGATTATAGGCATGCACTGTTATACCTGATTTATGTGGTGCTGAGGAATTGAACTCAGGGCTTTATGCTTCTTAGGGAAGCATTCTAACCTGAGTTATTCCTCCAGCCTCAAAAATTAGCCTTTTTTGAAATGTCTTATAACTGATGATGAGAAGTGGATTGTTTACAGCAATGTGGCCTGCAAAAATGTAAATGGTCTTGGTCCCAGTATGATAATTCACCTCAAATGACATTGGAAGCAGACATTCATCAGAGGAATATTACACTCTCAGTGTGGTGGGATTTTAAAGGTGTCATGTTTTTTGAGCTCTTACTGAGGAACCAAATACGTAAATTTTTGGCAATTGGGCAGTTTAAATGAGTCCTTCACCCAGAGCTCATTAATCATCAAGGAGTTGTATTACATCACAACAATATGAGACCACACACAAATCTGGTCACCCTTCCAAAATGATTGGAGCTTGGGTGTGATGTCTTGCCACACCTACCTTACTGGCCTGACCTCACACCTTCAGATTTCCACTTGTTTCCCTCTCTTCAGAACTCCTTGCGTGGTATAACATTCAATTCAGGTAAGGCTGTAAATCAGCACCTTGTTCAGTTTTTCGCCTGTGAGGGAGGAATTATGAAGCTTACTAAAGATGGCAAGAAGTTATGGAACAAAACGGCCACTATATCATTGGTTGATTTTTATTCTTTCTATGAGTAAATGATCTTTGAAAAACAGAAATATACACCACGTCTTTTCTGACAACCCAATAGTATGGTAGTTCCTCAAAAATGAGAAATAGAACTACCATATATATGACCCAACAATCCCACTTCCGGGTATAGATCTGAAGTAGATGAAATCAGTATCTTGAAGAGACACCTGCGCACCTGTGCTCATTGCAACACTATTCACAATAGCCTAGATACCAAATCAACTTAAGTATCCTCAGACAGATGAACAATAAAACGTGCATCTCTGTGTGGAACATTATTATTCACCCTAAAAGATAATGAAATCCTGACATTTATAAAAACATGGATGAGCCTAAAGGACATTATGCTAAATGAAGTGAGCCAGGCACAGAAAGACAAGTATGCATGACCTCATCTACATGTGGAAACTAAAGTCTAGACTTCTAAGTAGTAGAAGCACAAAGTGGTGCTGGAGGATAGAACAAGGGTGTGGGGAGATCTTGGTCAAAGGGTGCAAAGTTTCAGTTATGAAGGATGAATAATTTCTGGAAGTCTCATGTACAGCATGTGACTATTATTGGTGTTACTAAACTGTGTACTTGAAATTTTCAGTTACCAGTTTGTCAGGCCCAGTGGTACAGACCTGAAATCCCAGACCTCTGAGAGGCTGAAGTAGCAGGATCACAAGCTTGAGACCAGCCTGAGCAACATCGATTAAGTGAAGCCTTGTCTCAAAATCAAAACCAAAATTACGAGTTGAGGTTATAGCTCAGTGTGAAAACTCTTGGTTCCATTCTCAGTGCCACACACACACACACACTAAAAAATGAGTCCATCATCAGTGTTCTCATCACATCACATACACATACACAGAAAGACAGAAAAATATGCTGAGTGATAATTATGTTATTAGCTTAAATGTGATGATCATTTTATAATGTGTACGTAGTATATATCAAAACATCAAGGGGCTGGAGGAATAGCATAGCAGTTAGAGCGCTAGCCTAGCAGGCTAGAGGGCCTGATTGCAATTCCCCACCACCGCATAAGCTGGGTTACAGTGGCATATGCCTATAAACCCAGGATTTGGGAAAATGAGGTAGGATTGCTGGGAGCTAAAGGCCAGCCTGGGCCACACAGTGAGTTCAGAACCAGGCTGGACTACAGAGTGAGACCCTGTCTCTCCCCCACTACTCCCAAAAAATCAGGCTGTGTACTTTGAATGTATACTTTTTAAAACTTGTTACTCATATCTCAATAAAACTTTTAAAAAGAAGACAAGGAAAGTAGCCAGAGAAAAGATCACAGTGAGGGCCAGCTCGGGGTCTCCTAGGACAGACACTAAATGTAACTAAAAGTTATCTTTGATTAGTGGAATTAGCCTCTTGCTGATTTATTTTATTTTACTTTTGGTGCTAGAATTTGAATGCAGAGCCTTGTACGTGTAGACAAGGTCTCTACCACAGACAATGCCTAGGACAGATACGCTATAGCCATAGCCCATTAATTTTTTGAATTGTATATGTGTTGTTAAAATGTGTATTAATTGCATACATTTTAAATAAGAGTATCTGTTTCATATGAACTAGCCAAGATTTTGCTTATATGCTCCTATGATTCTGATGCATACATTTAGCAGATAAAAATTGGTGGCCGAAGAATCTCCCAGAACAAGAAAAAACTTGCCATCAGTGAGCGATACTAGTCAGCAGCAGCTGTGGCACAGAGGCGCTTCCTGGAGAAGTGGATCGCATCAGAGATGACCTGCAAAGGCAGTTAGGTGGGACTGGGAGCGATCCAACCCTTTCTAGGAGCTGTAGCCAGTGTCCTGTGTCAACACACCACTCCTGCCTGCCCTGCCGGATGGAGATCAGCAGGTTTTCTCTCCCACCTAGCTAAAGGCAGCACAGGGTGAGCAAACTAGTGCATTGCCTGGAAATTGCATGCTCTAATATGCTGACATTCTGCCTCCTGTATCTGTTTCCTTATTCAGGCAGTCTATATTTTTTTAAGATTTTTTTTTGTGACAGGTTCTTGCTTTAGTCCAGGCTGGTTCTGAACTTGCTATGTAGCCCAAGCTGATCTTGAACTCACAGTTATTCTCTTGCCTCAGCCTCCCAAGTGCTAGCATTACAGGCATGCACCACCATCACCAGCTTATGTGTGGTGCCGGGGAATCGAACTCAGGGCCTTATGCATGTTAGGCAAGCACTTTAACCACTTAGCTATTATTCCTCCAGCCCCGTACGGTCTGTATTTATAAAGAGCCTCCTCTATGTCCAGTGAGAGAAAGAGAAATCACAGACAATTTCTAGGTTTGGGGCTGAGTAGCAGAATACGCAGATACAAAAAGACCAGCGGTCAAGTCTTGATTGGGCTGAGACCGGTGAAATCCAGAGGCAAGGTTTGGAAGGCCGAACTGTCAGATACTATGAGGTGTCTGAGAAGCCAGACGTGAGAGCCAGGAATGCAAAGGAGAGAAGGCGAAAGAGAAGTTCTAGGAGGCGAGTCGGTGAACTCAGGTCCTCCAGCCTGCCTGGACATATGTTTACGGCCAGGATTCAGTTCCGAGCCCAAAAAGCTGATCACCTGACCTCATTTATGATGGGTTTTTCCCCTTTCTCCCACCTGCTCTCGGCGAGGCAGGAATAGAGTGAGAAACGCACAGAGTAACAGTAGAGGGCGCTGTGAATTTAAACAGCTTAAGCCCAGAAAACGCTCATGAAGTGAGGGGTCCCTTTCAGTTCCCGACATATTAAAATAATTAAGATACCATATTTCATGGTATATATGCTATATCTTGGCTTGAAACTTAAAATATTTTTTACCTTGAAATATCACTAAATTTTATTGAATCGCAAGTAATGCAAATAAATATTAGGGAGCAAATTGATGGTTCACTGTAGTTTATGATTTTGTAAGAGTTCTTTAAATATGTAAGAATTAGCAGAGAGAAATTTTAAGGGAGATATATCTTTATGTCTAGTTAGGTGCAAAATAAAATTCTGACCAGGTATTCTAAGAGTTAAAAACATAAAATATGAACACTATAATTGCTATCAATATTCTCATTGACACATGATATTAGCAAATTTCCCTTCCCATACAGGGGAAGAGATCCTGACAAGAAAAGTTATTTCTAGGGCTTGAACTTAAGGAAAACACAGAATACAATTATTAATATCAGCTGGGCATGATGGCACATGCCTGTAATCTCAACACTCCGGAAAGCGAGGGCAGAAGGATTACAAGATTAACTCCAACCTGGGCAATTCAGTAACTTAGCAACCCTGCCTCACCATAACAGCAAAAAGCGCGGGGGTGCTAGAGTGCCAAGTTCAATTCCAAGTTGGGGGTTGTGGTGGTGGTGGTGGTAAATATGTGTGCAACTCAATTCATTTAAAAACGAATTTCTTTTTTTCATTTTGCAGCTTTATGTAGCATTGAGATAGCCTAACAGTATTTGTGAGACACTTAGTACAGTGGCCGGTGTACAGAAGGCACACAGGAAACGCCAGTTCCTGCGTCCCTTTGTGCCCTCTATTGAATTTTCTTCTCAATTTACTTCTAAAAACATTGTTTCCCACAAAGATTAGTCACATTAAACATCATTCTTGGTTATTGATTTGTGATGTTAGGAATACAAAAGAAAAAACACAGATTCCTGCGGAGAGAAAGTAAACGTACAATTGAGAAATCATCCTGTGGCTTTGCTGTTGCTGCTGTTTGTTTTTTATAATGTGCAATTATAGGAATTTGCAAAGATCCTTCTAAAAGGGCAATGTCTGCTCTCAGAGCCTGTTTGCTTAGGCATAGATCAACTCGGAGACTGACTGTCGCCTTGCTATTGAATTAGAGCTATATTTTTGACAAGTATGGCAGCCATATCTTCACTTCAATCACCCAATAACCCATTGTGTCTCTTTATGCTAATAAATAAAACATCCTTCGTTAAATATTTCCTAGTAAGCAATAGCCGACTTGTAATCTCCACCCTCCTATATGTTATAGAGTAAAATGATATAACAGTAATCAAATCAAATCAAGTCATGTCTAGGAGATTTATAGACAACTAATAGCTGCGATTGCGAAGTGCACATCAGATACCAATTGAAGGCTACTTTTCTCTTTAATATAATGCACTATGCATATTTCACTAACTGTCTTGTGATATCAAATGAATTTAACAAGATGATTATGTAGGTCAAATTACTTAGTAAGTTCTTTTAAGAATGGCTTTTAGACCTATTATGACTTTTAATGGTGCAATTTGTTAAATGATTGGAATTTCTTGAATCCTGCCTGCGAGTGCTGGTCAGAAACACTTGCTCTGCCCTAGTGATCTATTTTTAAAACCTACTTCTCGCTTGTGGCAATTGAAACAAAAACCGAAGCTCATTCCTCACTTTTAATTATTTAAACTCTTTCCTATTGCCAAATTATAATTTGAATATTCTAATTTTAAATAACCTTCTGACCACATTTCTCTCAACTCTATATAAAGATGTCCTAGGAGTTCTTTCTTCCTTTTCTCCTTTCAAATATTAAATATGACCCTACTTATTTTATGTTATTGCTACGGACCAAAGGGATATTACTGAAGTTTAAGCTAGTCCTGAACTCACCTGTGTAATCCAGGCTGGCCTTGGACTCAGGGACAATCTGCCTGCCTCAGGCTCCCGAGTGCTGGGATTACAAGCGTGTACCACCACACCCAGCTTTATGTGGTGCTGGAGAATTGAACTCAGGCCCTTGTGCTTGCAAGGCAAGCGCTTTTACTGCTGTGCCATTCCTCCAGCCCCTGAAGCTTAGACTTAAAATGACAAGTTCTCTTATTGTGCATCTCAAAAAGTCAATTTAAAGAAAAAAGCCAGTGAAATTCAGTTGAAACACTGTCTTTGACCTTCGGATGTGCATTGTTTTTGTCTATGTGTGAAAGGTTACTCTTTAAAGTAAGTTTTTAAGAATTGCACACCAAAATCACATAGTAAGTTTTCTTTTTTTCTGTCTTTTTCTTCTTTTCTTCCTTTCTTTTCCTGTGGAGGCAGGCCGTGGTCTGTTGTCCACTCTGGTCTTGAGCCTCTGGGCTCATCCTCCTTGAGGGAACGTAGTTCACCATGCTCAGCACATAGCAGTTCCTCTTCTCTTCAAAAATTGTTGTGTAATTTATAATGACTTCATGTGATAGTTATAAAAATCTGTATCCTTTCAAGACTAATCATCTATGTCTGGTTACGCCACAGCTTCCACTGAAGTTCTCCTAACTATCCCAAGTCTTCAAGTCTCCCTCCTAACTACTAGTCTCGAAGCCTCGAAGCCTCGCTGCCCAGAGGCGGCCTTCCTGCAGCAGTGCAGAGGGCGTGCTGAGGCGGACATGTGCCCGAGAGAGCCTACTTCTCTTTTTTCCTCACTCGACTCTCATGTCTAGCTGACCCCGGGTATGAGTCCTTTTGCCTCTAGGAAATGAGACTGACAACACTTGATACCTGCTCCTTGGGGTCAGTTCTTCAGTGAGCTGTAGGTAGGGGGCGGAGAAAAGTGGGGTATAGACGTCAGCTTGTGTGTCTGGCTGAAAGTCACTATAGAACGGTGTTATTTAATTTTTCTACTTCTTTCAGTTCAATGGATGTAACATTCACAATCCTCTCTAAGCCCATCAACCACAAAAACTTAATTAGATATTATATCTCCTTGGTTTAAAATAGTATTTAATTTTACATAATGTGTTCAGCCAAAATATTAGGATTCCCTAAACAGAAATGTTCCTTCTATTTTTTTCCCTCGGGCTTTTCTTTCCATTTTTTTGTAGCTTTTAAAAAAAATTATTCTCTTTAAAGTATGATTTCGGCAGTTTCCCTCTGTGAAACATCACGAAGTCCCCTGCTACCACTACTTAATTGAAGATGTAATCCTCACTTAGTGACTATGCAGCCTCCCAAACACCAAGTATGGCAGCAAGTAAATATTAACATTCCTGTTAAATGTGCGCTGCCTCTTATTCCTTTCCCCCCACAAATTGTCTTCCTGCTCCTCTGAGTGTCATCTGAAGTGAGATTATATTAACTGTGCCTTATATGGGGCTTGGAGCACCGGAGTTGAAATTAATGGGCAAATATCTTTCTCACTTAGAGAGCAAATGAGCACTCGATCTTTGAGGCATACCCAGGTGTGACAGAAAGTCACAGGCAGAGGGGAACAAACCCAGCCCAGAGCATCACAGTTCAAGTGAAATCCAAGCCTTGTTTTCTCTTTATTGGCAAAACAAAATTAAGGTTTTAGAATGAATAAATAACCTTCGGAGTATGACAACATGGGGCTTCCTAAAAGATGTCTTCACAGTACTCTTTGGCTGTTCCAACCTCTAGTATTTGGTCAGTTTTCTGTTTTGTTCAAAGACACCTTGCTTCCATCTTTGAAATTGAGACAACAGGATGACAGGAAAACAGGATCCTATACCAAGACTTCAAAACAGTACTTGGGCCAGATTCATTCAAGTCATTAATTGATTGATTTACTGTGGTATTGGGAATTGAATTTAGGGCTTTATCACTGAGCTACATTTTCAGGCTTTGAAGGGTTTTTTTTTCTGTAATTTTTGAGATAGGATCTCACTCAGTTGCCCAGACTGAGTTCAAACTTGCCATCCTTCTGCCTCAGTCTCTCAGAGTTGGAGATTACAAAGATGTACCACTGTGCTTGGCTGAAATTTTATATTACTGACATACAATAATCGCACACACAGACACACACACACGCGTGCGCGCACGCACACATACACACAGGGTAAAGTGTGGTAATTCGACACATGTATATAATGCATAACAATCAAATCAGAGTGATAGCCAGGGCTGGCGGCACAGGCTTGTAATCCCAGATGATTCTGGGAGGCTGAGGCGGGAGGACCACAAGATGAAGATCAGCCTGGACAACTTACTGACTCAGGGAGACTGTTTCAAATTCAAAATTAAAATTAGCTGAAGAAGTAACTAAGTGTGAAGGCCCTGAGTTTGATCCACAGTCCCCTCCCTGCCCCCTACAAAAACCCGAGCTGGCTAATGTTTCCGTTTTCTTGAACGTGTATCATTTCTTTGTGTTGGTGAACTCTGAAGTCCTCTCCTCTAGTTCTTTATAACATACACAGTAAATCGTTGTAAACTCAAGCCACCCTGCTGGGCTGTAGTGGAGGACATTATGTTAAGCGAAGTAAGTCAGGTGGAAACTTGTAAGAAGTGCAGAGCAGTTCGTTTTCCTTCCTTGCAGTAGACGTTTATGGCTCCCCAAAGAAGCGTTTGTTTCCCAAATTACAGCAGAGGGCACTAGAGACTATGGCAAGGCCAAGTTCACCCGCGCCGAGGTACTCGCAGCCTCTTAACTGCAATAGCCACATGGCTCTTGACGACAGATGTTTGGAACCCAAAGATCATGGACAGCTCAATTTTTTTTTTTTCAAAAAAAAAGAAAGACCCTCCCCCGCATTATTCTATTCGCGTAATTTGGCGTTGCGAAGGAGTCTTGCTTCAGGGACAGCGTCCTTCCGCGTGGTTGTGTGCGGGCGGCCGGGGGAGGGGGGCTGTTTTGAGTGCGCATGTCCCATTAAGCACTGACACATTTGTGCACATAGATGCGCATGCATCATTTTTTAATCAAAACAAGAAGGAAAAATTATTACATAACAACAATCTCAGCCCTACGGAGAGAGCTGTCAGGATGGTCCTGTGGGGCTCTGTGAACATCTGTTCGGCATCAGTCCCCCACGAAGAAATTATTCTTATGCTCATTTGAAAGACAGGTAAAGTAACGGTCAGACCCTGGTAAGACAACTTACGACAGATGACACAACCAGTCTCCATCAGCGAGGTAATAAAGCCCGGGAGCGAGGCTGGCAGAAGCTTCCAGGGTCACCGAGCTTTGCAAGCAGCATTTCAGGACAGCACTAGCAGCAGCGGCCAAACCCAGCTCAGGTGGAATGAGCTCTCCTGCTGCCGCACCTGGGAGGCCTCCAGGCCACTGTGTGGGCTCCGTGGAGGCTCCAGCTGACTCAGAAGCTGCTTGTTATGAGACAGAAGGACAGAGTGTGTCAGCTTGCTTCCTGGTCCTCCGGAGTGAGGGAGGCTGCAATTCAGTTGAGTCTTAAGAATAAAGATTCAGCCCTTATGGGAGACACCTGGGGCTCCCCAGGAGGCAGCTGTCAGGGGTTCATCCTCAGGGAAAGGCTCTCGGCTATCTTCATTTGCTTCTCCTGAGGGGCTCAGAGTATCAACACGGGCAGACTCAGGCTCACACAATATGTGACTACTTCTCTACCAGGCGGTTTTGTGTCCTTCGTGAGTGGCATTCTGCCAAGCAGCAGAATGTCATCTCAGTCAAGTTATCACATCCCCAGCTTGATCTCAGTTCTGGGGCTACAAGGCATCCCGGCCAGCCAGACGCCTTGGCGGCTGTCCCCGCTGCTGGTGTGCGTGGGGGCGATCGCCATCTTACCTCGGCCTTGGGTCCATAAGAGACGCGGCCACACGTCCCCGTGCTCCACCACAGCCCTTCCAGATGCCCTCTCCGAGCAGCCTCGGACTCCCTTCCGTGGGCACAGAGGAGCCATGTTACATAGTCCCAGTACCCCTGGGTTACAGGGGACTCTGGAAGTTGGTCACAGGCCCATCTCTGTAACGACACAGCCGTTGCCGGCCTGGGTGTGCTGTGTTCTCTTTGAGTGAGAGGCACACACAGGGCTGTGGACACATTTCTCCTACAGTCTGGGTTTTCTCCTCTTTCCTCTCTCCCGACTTCTTCTTACTCCCTTCTCCGTCAGCCTGAGACCTCCAGCCAGCTTTGCTGCATCTGACCAGATCCCCTCCCAGATCTACCGATGGGCCCGCTCTTCCCTCAGGGCTGGGGCTTCAAAACACAAAAGATTTTTCTCATCCTTCTACTATGACATCCTTTCCCTGAGGCAAGGATGCCACCTGGCCCTGTTGGCTGAATGGGGGGGAGGGTCAGAGAGATAAGGAAATGTAGGGAGGAAAAACCATTGTTAAAAATCCTAAATATTATTCTAGTCTATACGCAATAAAATCAATCTAACTTAAAATATAAATAGAGAGGCAAACACAATGAACATGTAATAAAAATAAAAAGTTGAAATCCAGAGAAAAGCGTTTAACACAGCCCATGTGCCTAACATGTAATTGAGCTCAGAATTTGTCTCTGAGCTTCCTGGCAGCAAAAAGGGGAGAGGGAGGGGGAAAGCAACACAGTCGCTTTACATTCTTATTTCCAAGAGCACAGAAAATACACAAATTCATCAAGAGAAATAAAGAGGTTTTTCTTTTGCTCTGAATTCAAAAGAATTGTCACTTGAGACTTTACGATGGCAGCCCCAGGGGGACAATGTGAACCTGACATTATGGCAATCCAGAAATTAGCTCAGATGGCTCTTAAGTCCCGGTCACTCCAGACTAGAAGCTTGAGTCACAGCAGAAGGGCCAAATGGCTGGTTGGCCTCCCATTAACCTGCCTGCTTGCTTGATATTTTTATATATGTGAGTAGTCAATGATTGGGATTGAAAAATGCACATAGAGAAAAGGTGAAGAAAATCCAACTATCTAAAAGGGGTATAAGTTAGTCTTCCCTTGTGCACCAGGGAAACGTTCTCCAAGACCCTCAGTGGTCACACCTGAAACCACAGATGGTACTGAATCCTATTCACTTATACTGTTTTTTCCCACATGCCTTTCTGTGTAGACACAGAGTACCAGAGTTAATCTCCTCTCATGGTTCATGCCCTGGTACTACTTTTTCATCACTACTACTGTGCTTTGGGGCTACTATTGTATAAAATAAGGGTTACTTGAACACAAGCGCTACAGCACTGCTGGTGGGTCTGATAACCAAGATCACTACTAAGTAAGTCAAGGGATAGCACATACAGCATAAACACATTGGACAAAGGGGTGATTTATACTTGGGTGGGATGGAGTAGGGTGGCATGAGATGAATCATGCTATACAAAAGGGCACACAGTTTAAAAGCTCTGAGTTGTTTATTTCTGGAGCTTTCCATTTAATATTTTTGGACTGTGGTTGAGCATGGGTAACTGAAATGCTACAAATTAAAATCACAGATTAAACAGTAGAGCAAAAAGTCTTTTGCCCTCACAGCACTGTCTCCCATTCTCTGAATCTCCTCCTTCAAACAATCAATGACATCAGCTACTTAACCATCCTTTCAGAGCTGATCTATGTATATATGAAGGGTGTTTAGCTCCTCCTCTATTTTCATACAGAGTTACTGTGCCCACCATTCTGTAACTTGCTATTTCTTTTCCCCCCCATTTTTATTTATGTGTGTGCATGTGTGTGATACATAACATTTACAATGAACTTGAGAATTTTGTGCACATATATATCACGTCAACATTACAATTCCTTCCCATTTTTGGCCTTCCCACACTCTCCCCATCACCCCTAACTCCCACTATCACACCCATTTGGTTCTATACAATGCCTGTATTCTGGGTTTCCCAAATCAGAGAAGCCATACGATATTTAACATATTTAATCTTCTGCATCTGACTCACTTCTCCACTCAAATCACCACTCTTTAGCTCAGCTTCCCACCCCTAGAATAGGTTAGAATGGTCTGCAGTGGCCGTATCTTGATGCCTCTTCTCTGGGTCCAGCAGAGCCCTTTATTGGGACCGTTTGCCAAAACCAAAAGGTTTTTTTTTTTTTGTATATTACTGTATTTTTTGAGATTCTTTAACATGGCCTCACTCACCAGTCAACATAAGAACTATAACAATGAAATTCATAAGGCTAGAAAAATGTGAGAAAGAAAAAGAAATTTCAAATATCTTAGCTGAGTACTGAAAGGTAAATGTATATTCAAAAGACATTCAGGTTATCATTGTATCTACCAGTTTTCTTAGGATAAACTTATACCGTAGACAAAATAAGTGAATTGCTACATTAAATGAACTTAAGTCTATATCACAAAAATATATTACACATAAAGCAATAGCTATAGCAGCAAACTTAGTTATTTCAGAATTTTTAGCTTTCATAAATTGTTTACTCATATTTCACTAATTAATAACACTTGCCAGATTTGGTTTATGATTTTATCTATCTATCCATCTATAACTTGGTTTATCAATTTGCAATAAATCTGTAGGTGCTTATGTAATATTCCATGACATAGGAATTACATTATAAAATATGCCCTGAATGAGTTAACTTAGGCCATTTATAATTAATTGTTCTTTTTTTATATTCTAGGTCTAAAGCCCTGAACCCTATCACTGAGTTACACCTCCAGCCCTTATTAGCATTTTCGTGTTTTGAGACAGTCTCACTAGGTTGATAATTTGCCCAGGCTGTGTTCAAACTTGCAATCCAGCCTCCCGGACTGCTGGGATTTTAAAATGATGCTCAAGAATTCACCTTGCACATTCTTGTTCAAGCTAGAACAGCCTATCTATTAGATTAAAAACCTGTCTGTGAAATCATCCAGTTAGAGGGAGAAGACATTTCAAATTAGGAAAGGTATTGTGGAGTTGCACTGCCAACAACTGAGCAAGTCACTCCCCTACCAACTGTGCATGAAGATGGCCACTTCCGCTCCTCTTGACAATATAATATATCATCCAAAATTTTTATCTGGCCTAAGTGGGTTCTTCTTTTCAATTAATGTCATTGTCATATTTATAGAGAGGGGAAAGTGGGTTGGTGAAAAATACTCAAAATCAGGGTTATCTGAATTATGCAGGCAGGACCAGCTACGTAATTTTCAGGCCCGCTGCAAAATTAAAATATGAAATCCCTGTTCAACAGTGATTAAGGTGGGAGGTATAGCTCAGTGGCAGGGTATTTGCCTCATGTGCATGAAGTCTCAGATTTCGTACCTGCCACAGCAATAAATAAATAAATAAATTAAAATAAAATAAGAAACGAATTTCAATGAGACAGGAAAGCACTGAAGCCGGAGTGGGCTCTCCTAGTGGACAGCCCTTTGTGAGTGCTCATGTTGCCCTCCTGGAACTGGCTCTGCTCATAGGGTGGAGCAAAGCAAGGGAATATCAGCCAGTCATTAAAAATGACAAGGGTGAGACTTCCCTTGGGATGGGGAATCACGCACAAAGGAGGAAATACAAAATCGTCCTTGCACGCAGATTTCACACATGAACTCGCTTGAGTTACCAGGGACCAGGCATAATGTCCTGGTGTCTCAGTACATAGAGTTTGTGCATCAGGAATTATTAGTGCAACCACTGGAACTTGCTGTGACAATTTCACATGGTTCTATGGAGATAACCCTTTCGTGTTCGGTTCAGATTCCCCCAAAAGCCGACTGTGAGGAGAATTTGAGTGCTTGTAGTTTATTTGGCAGTGATCCATAAGGCAGGCCTAAGAGGGTAGCAGGCGAGACAGGAAGGAAAGACAGCCAATACAGGGCACGCTTTCAAGCTGTCCCACCAGCGCAGCTGGAGTGCAACTTCCCAGAGGGGAGATTTGAGAACAGATCTCTCAAGAGGGCCAGGCATCTGGATTTTTATTCTGCCAGCTCACTGCCCACCACTGGCTGAGGGCAATAAGCAGTATCTGTCCTCAAATGTGCCCTGCTCACAGGACAAGAGAGCTTGTGTCCGGTGGCTGGGGGAAAGCCCACAGGCTGAGAGCCACAGGTGAGGCCCTTAAGGTGGGTTGTGTGGGTGCAGTTGTTCTGCCCATGCTCATGTCCAGACTCCTCAGGATTGCTTTCCTGACCCCCACTGCAGTCACATGAAAGGTCAGCCACATCCGGTATACATGGCTCACACAGGTCGCAGCTCCCACTTCAGCACTGACTCAGGGACAGACGTGCAGTGTTCGGAGTCCTGAGAATCTGTGCTCCCTGCCTTGGCTTGCCCTCAAGGATTTGTTTTATGGTTCTCACAGTTGGTGCTGCCTAGTGGATGAAGGACTGGTACAATGTGCTGCCTGGTGGCCTCTGGAGGTGAGTCTTAGTCCATTTTTTGTTGCTAATAACTCAATATCATAGACTGTGTAAAGTATAATGAGAAGCAGGTTTTCTTTTGTTGTTGTTTGTTGGCTCACAGACTCATCTAAGGATGAGGGACTGCATCTGAGGATGGCCTTCTTGCTGGTTATGGAAGAGTATGTATGTGTGTCCTCCGGCTTCGCCCTCTTACTGTGATCTCTATTATTATTTTGAGACAGGTTCTTGCTCTGCACTCCAGGCTGGTCCTGAACTCACTAGGTAGCCCAGGCTGACCTCAAACTCATAACCATCTTCCCACTTCAGACTTCTAAGTACTGGAATTACAGGCATGTGCTACTGTGCTCGGTTGATATGGTGCTGGGGACTCCAACTCTGGGCCTTGAGCTTGCTAGGCAAGCACTCCAACCCCTGTGCTGTTTCTTCAGCCCCTCTCCTTCTTACCAAACCACTAGTATTCAGCTGTGGGGCTGCCCCGTGACCCTATCTAATCTTAAGCCTCTTCTAAATGGCCCAACCATAAGCACTGCAATGGATTAGGCTTCTACGCTCCCAACACCTCACAAGGGGAATCTATATAACCTACTCCAACTACAGCAGGGAGCCAGATTTCTCTTGCAAGTTGGCCACATGTTGCATACCACATGTATAGCCACCAGGATTTTCTCCTTCATCATGGCTTCTCTGTTGAGACAAAACCCTTGTAGCCTTCAGCTAACTCAAAGCAAGATTTCTCAGAGTTCACCAGTGACTCCCTCATTGTGCAAGCTACCTCTGTTCATAGGCCTTTTGTCCCCTCCACAGAATGTAGTGCATCATTCTGTGACTAGTTCCTGCAATTACCAGTAGACTTTTTTTTTTTTTTTAGAGCAATAAATTCTTTGACTTTTCCCTGAAAGGAAGCGTTAGATGCTGAAACTAGATTTTAATTTTTGGTTTGAAAAATGTTCTTAGGGAATCTTTGAACAGTGAACAAGTTTAAAAGTAATCAAATAAATAGATACACATCTTTAACATTTCAGAAAGCCTGCTTCTAAAAAAGTTTGTAAAGCTTCAATCAGCATCAGCCCTGTTTGTTTCCAGGAGCTAAGAACAGCCGTGGTCCATCTGAGAGTGGACGGTCCTTTTCCAAGTTACCTGCTAGCTCCTTCCCTGGGGCTCGGTCTCTCCGGATTGCCTGTTGCCTCTCTGGTTTCAGCTGGCAGTTTCAAGACCAACACGCCTGAAGGATCCAGAGGCAGACAGATAGTGAGAGCGGTGGGACAGAGGAGCAAGGCTGTGGTCTTGGCTGGCATGCTGCCATCATTCCCCCTTGGTCAGGTTGCTTGGAGGCGCATCCACAGTGATCCGTGGCTCTCTTTGCCTCCTTCAACAGTCCCCTCCTTCAGGAGCGGCTCTGTGATTACCTGCGCAGGCCTCCAGTGCAGGGCCCCGTACTTCCCTATGCTCCTCTGCAAATCCACTGGGGGAACAGCTGGTGGCGTTGTTGGATAGTGATGACCTCTACACATGAAATCTATTTCCGGTTCCACGGCTGGGAGGTGCTGATAGAGTCAAAGCAGGTGTCACTGTAGCCCCCGCCTCCCTGGAAGGGGTGACCTGAGCCTTCGTGAAAGCTGAGGCTGCACATCGCCCTCTTCAATCTCCTGGTCTCTGGCCCTCAGCGCCCCCCCCCCCCCCCCCCCCCCCCCCCCCCATGCCACAAAGCTGTGTGGCTCTGGAAGAAGCCTCTGGCGCCGGTTCTGTTCTCATTTCCCTGATGGAACCGTTTCTTTCCAGCCTGGACCCTTTAGTCCTGCTTCTGGTTTTACCCCCAGACCCTCCTCCCCTGTGGGCCGGGGGGGGGGGGGGGGGGGGGGGGGGGGGCGTGAGCAGCCTAACTCTAGCGGTGGAATTCCCCTCCGCCAGGCTGGGCCTTCTCGCTTCCCTCCCACTGAGCACCAGCCACAGCTTTCCCCTTTCCCCGCGTCCTTGCTGCACCGCCGCAGGTGCCTGAACCACTACCCATTCTTGGGGGCACCTGCGCCATTGGTCAAGCACTGACATAAATGTATCTCTTTTTGTTTCTTCTGAACCCAAACCCTGAATATTCTGCTCTACATTCTGCAAACAGCTCTCTGCCCAACCCCCTTCAGGCTCACCCTCCGAAGCAGGGTTGTGCGCGTGAGTGTGTATGTGTGTGTGCATGCACGTGTGTCTTTTTAATTGACAAATAATAATCGAATACCTTTATGGAGTACAATGTGATATTTTGGTATATGTGTACATTAAGGAATTAAAGAATCATATTTGGCAAATATGTGTACATTAAAAAATTGATCACTTTTATCATTTTTGTGGTGAAAGCATTCAAAATGTTCTCCTCCAGCTTTTTCTTTTTTCAGTGGTACTGGGGATTGAACACATCCCCAACCTCTTTTTATTGTTTATTTGAGAGGGAGCCTTGCTGAGTTCCTAAATTGCCCAGACTGGGTTTGAACTTGTGATTCTCTTGCCTCAGCCTCCCAAAGTGCTGAGATTATAAGTCTGTTCCACTGGGCTGACATCCTTTAGCAATTTTGAAATACATAATAGTTATTACTAACTATAATTATCAAACGGCAATAAATCATTGAAGCTTATTCCATTGGTGAAACTAAACTTTGGATCCTTGATCAGCATCTTTCCATTCCCCATCACCTGCCACCCACAACTCTGGCAGCCCCCATTTTTGTCTATTACCATGAGTTCAACTTTTTAACTTACACATACAGTGAAATCATTCAGTATTCATCTTTCTGTGACTGACTCTTTCACTTAACACCCTCCATTTCATCACATGACAGAATTTCTACCTTTTTCGAGACTGAATAGTATTCTCCTGTATATCTCTACTACATTTTCTTTATCCATCCATCAACTGATTAACACTTAGGCTGCTTCTACACCCTATTAATTGGGAATCTTGCTGCAATAGGCAGGCTCTTCTCCCACCCTACCAATTGGTATGGGGGATCAAACCCTGGGCATCATGCGTGTTAAGCGAGTGCTCTACCTGAGCCACATCCTTTTTCCCAACACAGGTCTTTTATTTTAAATTGCAGTCTCTAGCAATGATCACACAGTAGGTCACAAGGTAAGGGAGGAGTGCTTATCGAATTAAAAGGTACAAAAATCAACTTTGTAAGAAGTTAATCGCATCTGAGAAGATTCCAACTTTAGCCTCTTTCCTTGTGTGGGAAGGTTTTGATGGTCAAGTTTAATAAAGGAAGGGAGAACTGGAAATTGTCATTAAAATGGAGCCAGGCACAGTGGCACATACCTCTCATCTTTGCTACTTGGGAGGCTGAGGCAGAAAGATCACAAGTTTGAGGCCAGCCTGGGCAACCTAGTGAAACACTGATCAAAATAACGAACATTTGAGAAAGGGACTGGGGAGGTAGCTCAGTGGCAGAGTGCTTTCCTAGCTTGCACTGGGGCCTGGGTGTGATCTCCAAAGCCAGAGAGACAGATAGGAGTGAGAAGGAGGAGGAGCAGCAAGAGGAGGAGGAAACTGGTGTGTAAGTGACATCCAGTCTTGAAAGTTGAAACCTGCCCCTACCTGGCTTTCCTTTCCACCCCCAGCTCTTCTTTACTGGGGATTAAACCCAGGGCATTCACACTCAGCTACATCCCCAGCCCATTTTTTAATCCTTATTTTGAGATGAGGTCTCATGAAGTCCTCAGGTTGCCAGAAGGGTTTGAACTGGGACTCTTCCTGCCTCAGCTTCTCAGAATGCTAGGATTATAGACTTGCACCACTGGGCCCAGATACCTTTGTGAGCCTGGCTCACTGACAGGTCCAAGATGAATCTTGGCACCAGGCAGTATCTTTTCTCCAAGTAATCTCCCAGTCTTCTGCCCACTCTATTGAAATCGGCCTCAGGTCTCCTCCCAGCCCCAGGCCCGTCTGCATCACAGCCATCTAGGGTGAGTAAATATAGCCTATACTTAACGTGGATCTGAACTCACTCGTTACTGGAAAAGCTATCGGTGTTGATGTGTAGGGACATCCATTTTAATTATGGAAAAGGGCCTCCTTATCAATTATTTAGATCCCATTGAAAATCATACGCTGAAAATAACAGAGAAAAATTAGCTGTGTCTTCTGCCTTGAGCATGTGACACAAGGTCATCACCGTGCGGGCGCATGGGGGTCTGCGCCCACGTGCGTGCATGCCCAGGCGCTAGCATCTACACATCCCTTTGATTCTGTTCTTCCAGATTCTAAAAATGCTACTTTTTGAAATGAGGTAAAACAGCAGAAGTGAAAATGCTGGAGAAAAAAGCTATGAAAAAAAAGGAGAGAGAAACCTTGAAAGTTGGCATGATGAATCTGAAAGCATATTCAACTGAAGTCACTGGTACTCTGAGCAGTGTGCAGGGATAGTCAAAACAGAGCGACAGGCCCAGGTAACGATCCAAATCATTCGGGTACACGTATGTACGGGAGCAACCCATAATTGAGACGGAAAGGTCCCCGGCGGGGCACTGGGCCCGCGTTGCCAAGCCCTCCCTTTGCTCGTTCTCAAGCAGCACAGCCATCTTGTCTCATTCACAATTATGTTCAGCATGTCCATTCTGGATCCTGAAAACTGTGGGAAATGCTGTACAGTATTAAATATTTTGAAAAATTTGGGAGCTGAGGCACTAATGAGCACCTGTTACTTCCCAGGCCCATACTGGTCAAAAAGAGCCCAAGACAAGGAACCCAGCGAGAGGAAGCCCTTGCCGAAGCTGAGAGCGTCAATTTCTGAGGTATTGTGGGAGGTTTTTTGGTGCCACTTTTTAAAAACTTGGTGTCTTATATGAAAAACAAAACGGGCTTGTTGTGTAACTTGGTGGTAAGGATGCTCGCCCAGCATGCGTGAGGCCCTGGAGGCCAAGCTTAGCACCACCAATGCCAACAATACCAGCAACCAAGACGCCTTAGCACCAAGCACAATGAGAGGGGGGCAGTGGGTCATTGCGTTTGCTCACTAACCCGCATTTTGCACATTGTTTTAACTTGTGACTTAATTGAAAATATCGTCGCTTATTTTCAAAAGGTTTTTAATCTTTTGTAATGTGACACAGTGAAAGGCTCGAGTCTCCACTCAGGCTGAGGTCTGTCCCTCCCCAAGACTGGAGGGAATCAGTTTGTTGACTGTCTTTGCGAATGTTTGCCCTAGGTGTGTACAAGGAACTATGGTATGTGTGTTTCCGTTTTGTTTTGTGTTGGAAACAAGGTCTTACTCTGTAGTCCAGACCCTTCCTGAGCTCACTGTGTAGTGCAGGCTGGCCTCGAGCTCACGGCCCTACTCCTGTGTCTCCTACCCAAGCACTGGGATTACAGGAGTGAGCCACCACGCCCAGTTTATGTGGTACTGGAGAATTGAACTCAGGGCCCTGAGATTGCTAGGTACCCCTTTAACTGAGGAGCTCCCAGCCCTGTGTGTGTGTGTTTTAATAGGACGCAAGATACACATTGCTTGTAGCTAAGTTGTTTCACTTTCTATCCCGCCAATTTCTGTTATCTGTATCAGAACCTCTCACGTTTCATCGCTGTTAATGGCTCCCACAGCATGGTCCATTGTGCATGAGTCACCTCTAAATGATAGACATCTTTTTCTTCCGGTTTTTCACCCTTATAGCCATTGCTAAGATGAACATCCAGACATATGTAGCTTTAGACACTTAGGTTGTGTTCCTAAAATCCCTTTTTAAAAAATGAGATGAAATTCAGAAGAGATACAATCATTTTAAAGCTTATGAAAAGTGGCACGTAGTACATTTACAATGTTGTATAACTGCTGCCTTTACTGAGTTTCAAAACTTTCCCTCAGAAAATACCTCATATCTATTACATAATTATTCCCTGGTCCCTACTCCTTCTCCTGTCTCTAGGATACTAATCGTCCTGTTTCCATGGATTTGGCAATTCTGGACACTTCCTATAAGTGGCCTTCTGTAACTGACTTCTTTCACACTGTGTCATGTTTTCAAGGTTCATCTATGACATAGAAAGATTTCTTTTTTACAGCTGAATAATATTCCATTATGCATATATATGTATATGTATATGTGTATATATAATGTGTGTGTTGCTTATCTATTTGTCTGTTGCAGGGTTTCTGTTCCTCTTCCAAGGGAACAGCCCTGAGGTGCAAGGTGCTCAGGACAGTTTCCGGGCCCTTCCCAGAATTGCTCTGTTCTTAAACAATGTTTCTGTTTGGCCACATATCCTAAAAAACTTCCATTCAAGACTTTTTGTTATTTTTTTCTCTTTTAATCAAGGGTGGGATAAAAGAGCCATCAGCCCTTTCATGCCTCATGATACGGAGTTTCTTGAATTGAAGAGACTGTTAGGAAAGTAACTGGTTTGGTCAGTTTTTATTACGTGCGCTAAAAAGAATCAGCTTACTGTACAAGGATACCCACTGCTCCTAAGACGTGGCCCTGGGGCAGAGGAAATGGCAACAATAATAACCGCTCATACTTCCGCCACTGTTGTGTGGACGTGGTGGCAGGGACACCAGTGGTTTCCTGCAACAGCACAACACATGGATCCAGGGTCAGGATCTCTCTGTTAACACAGTAACGTGAAGCTGTATTCAATTCTTTTCACTTCCTTTTTCTGTTTGGGTCCTTAAATCTCTCCCTTTTTAAAAATGCCTACTATGTGCTAGGCACTGGGGCTCCAAAGAGGAGAGAAGTTCTTGTCACGGTAGGTAAGGAAGATGGAGACACAAGGGGAAAATTTCGCCCCCTTGGGGGCAAGTGGGGCCAGTAGAAGGATGGGAAAGCGCCTCCCACCCCGCCCATCCAGATAAAAATGGAGCATGGAGTGCTTGTCTAGGTGCCTGGTCCCCTAGTACAGGCACCCAGCTGGCTGACGTGCACATTAATAGCAAGGTTGTTGGCTCTTCAAGTTGGTACTGCCGCATGGGAGTCTGCCCTCCGAGGTGTTCCCGGACCTCCTGCTGTCCAACCTCAGGCGAGGGCCGCACCTCCAGGGCTTCTCTTCCTTAAACCCAGATGAGGCTACTGCTGTCTCTGTACTGAAAAAAGGAACAGACACACCACAAACGCTTGGCAAATATCATTCCTCAGTTCCCAGGTTCCTGTGGACCATTTCCCCCATGGCACTAACGGCTTCCAGCAGCCCAGCTCCTCCCAAAGTCCTGCTCCCCATTCGAATAAAAAAAATTCCTGGCACTCCCGGAAGTGTCTGTAGGGGGCCTGGGGCTGCCCTGTGTACTTTCTCTGCTCTGCAGGAAGCTCATCAACAGCCGCCGCCTATACTCACGTCCCAGGTGCCCACTCCCTAGTGAGGGGTCTCCATGCAGCTCGGAGGGAGCCTTTTGCAAAGCCAGACCCCCCCCCCCCATCTCTAGCCTGTGCTACCAGCACCAGGGAATCACCCACACTTGGCCTCCTGCGAATGGCTGCAGCCGGCGCTGTATTCTCGTGACAAATTGAGCCCGAAGCCGTTAAGATGTCTTCTGTTAGAACTTTCTAACAGTATCATAAATCTTTTATTAACATTTGGTATTATACTAATTAAAACTGTTCTCTGTATGTATTATTAATTTCCCTAGCACTTCTTGCTGGGGTGACGTTTTTAGCCAGCTAAGCAGAATGTAGCACAGTAAATAAGAAGAAACTCATTTCCAGACAATTAGCCTTGCAGAAAAATAAGTTGGTTAATGGAAGGCATGATGATTACAAATTTTACCTAAATAAACAGGGTATCTTAATGGTAACTCTTCAAGCTAAGTAAACAGATTGGGGTGGTAATGTCCTAAGCAATACTTAAATGTAACTGTTTAATAAATTGGTAAATTACTCATTTCATCTTAGAACAAAATGGTAACACTGTAGTAATAACCTAGTATATATTCCGTAAATATGAAGCATTATCACTTTAGCTCTGTAGAAATCACCACAGTGATATGTCAGCATTGATCTAAAACTGCAGCATTTTATCTCAAGTTTATTACCCATTTTTGAGAATCGCTGAGATTTTCAGAGCATAATGGCAATAAAAGAAGAATTTAAAAAGCGCTTTAATGTGCATAAGTTAATCAGAGGTATCCTCGGGGGGAAAAGGAAATTTGGTAAAACATGAATTATAAGCATCATTTAAACTTACTTTGGACACTAGAGATAATAAATGGCACCATAATTTAGAAATAGCTTTTAACATCAATGACGGTAAGTACCACTTTACTGTTCATAAGAATTGCAGAGCAATGGTGCTGAGGCCAATTTTATTAGCCATTTTTTTCTTTATAAAAGCAATCCAGCCCTTTCCACAACTGAGGAGACAGGAACAAGAGTTACGCGCTAATATGCAAAATGCATTTAAGTTTTTTGAAATAGAGAATAATAAATTGTGCCAAAAGATAGAGTCTGGAGACAAATGAATGATCATTTAAAAAGAATAAGGCACTCTCAGAGTTTACATATTTTGGGAAACTTGATAAAAAAAAAGCCAACAAATTGTTCATACATTTTCCCATTTGCTAGGATAAGCTGGTGTGCTTTCAAGTCTGGGAGATGAAGTCATAAATCCTGGCGATTGGGAGATGCCGCAACAGGAATATATTCTGTAAATTGTTGCCATTGACAAATTGCTTTTAAACTATACACCGTGCAGGTTCAACTTTCTCTTCAGGGTATGCAAGCCATCTTCTTGCAGGAAGCCTCCGACCCTGGCCTCTACTTTCCAAGCTCTGTTAGCCACAGAGCTGGAGCTGGACTCCATGGGTCACGTCCCAAGCCCGCTGTGCTGTACGGAGTATTATGAGGCCTCTGGAGAAGCTTGCTGTTCCTGTTCGCTTAAGTTGGCAAAATTTGGTTTATGCAAAAGAAACAAATCCAAGATGTCAGCCCAGGTTCTGTCCTTCAGGATTTAATAATTGCAGGGTTCCAGGTCTCTTACTTTTCTACCTGATGAGCTTGAGAACACATAAAACAATCTACTTGATCTTCTATGTGTCTGAGTAGCACAAATGTCCTTCTTCTGCTTTTGAACAAGAAAGTCTAAAATGCCTGGGGACTTGATCCGAGGCATCTCCTTCTGGGAGTTGGTGAGGACTACCGAAGTGCGGTGAGGAGACGGGAGACGGGAGGGAGGGGAGAAGGGGTAGGGAGGAGTGGGAGGAGAGGCACAGCAGCTCCAGCAGGGCATCTTTTGTTGTATTCTCACCGGCACAGAGCTGGCTTCAAGCCCTCTGCCCATGTCCTGCCTGATTTCTCTCTTTTTGGCCTTCATGCTTCCAGATACTTCTGTCATAGTCCACTCACTGAATTGATATTGCCACATTGCCACCTTCAGAAAAAGTCTACGAAATGGCAAGTCGGCCTGATGGCTTCTTCCTCAGGGGAGAAGCTGCCCTTTGTAGGAGAATGAGCCGTCCTACCATTGAACCCAGCTTTGGCTAAACACTTCAAGGCCAATTTTGGAAACAGACTGGAGCACCCTGGGCTACAGAACAGCTGTAGTCAGGCACCTACAAGACCTTGAACAAATACGCTGTAAAGTCACTCAGCCTTAGTTTTGCTACCTGTGAATGGGGTCACAAAGCTATTTTACAAGATTACTATGAGGATAAAGACCTGAGCACATTGCATTGTACATCCTAGGTGCTCATGTTAGGCTTCTGCTTTCTCTGGAGCTAAAATACCTGGATTCCATAACCTATACGGCATCTGTAAGTTATTTAAAATCTCCAACCATCACACATCTCATTTGTTGGCGTCCTAGGCTTGCTCCCTAAGGGCTATATGTGCAAAATGTTTAGTTAACTGTGCAACCCACAGGAGGTGTTCTAGGAATGCTATACACTAGTAGCATGATTGGTTAATAAACATATACTGATCACCTGCAGTGAGCCAAATGTTAGCGACCAAAAAGAAACCGAAGTCATTAAAGGCAGCAGAACAATGGCTTATTCTTATTAGAATAATCTGGATTTTCAACAGTCAATCAACAACCATGTCTGGAAAGTTCTTCTCAGGGATGACACTGAAACCAGGGCCCTGAACTTGGACACAGCCAGTTTTGCATCCAGCCCCGCTACTCCTTACTGGACTGGCTAGGTGTGTTTCACTCTCTAGGAGGAAAACAAGAACAATATTTGCACTGTGAGAATTCACCTACCACTAATACTAATAACAGTAAATGTGTCCTGGAAGCAAAAAGACGAGGATGCCAAGGCTCAGGAGGGGTGAGATGACTTGTCCACCCAAGCAGCAAAGCTGAGATCTTAACTGGGACCTAAAAAAGCTCCAAATGGATTGTAAACATTTTGGTTCCAGCTGCAAAACCCATCTGTGCCATCTTCTTTCCTGAGCGCCGCAAGTCCTGAGGGTCCTGCAGCCTGGAGCTCATCCACGGCATGGTGAGCCTGTTTTTAGCCAACCTAGGGTAGTAGCCTGGACCATGGATGTGTCCCGAATTCCTCAAATAAAACACAAGAGCCAGGACCTTGGGAATGAGCAGGAAGTGTGATGGCCCAGGCAGCAGCAACAACCACCTATAAGAATGTTTTAAAAATGACCCGGGACTGGCTGGTTTACAGTGACGTTGTTTAAGGATTAAAATATTCAAATTGTTCAGCACCTCCTTTGGCAGTCATAAGCAGACCTGGACTTTAATAACAAGGAGGTTTCAAGGGCCTCAGTGGGTAACAGTCAATGAGCCAAGGTCCTTCAGCTTCTATTAAAGTTCTAGCACCAGAGAGGCCTTGGGGATGTCACCATCACTTTCTTCAGAATCTCAGTTTCCTCCTCTGCAAAATGGAGCCCACCCCAGTAGCTATCTTCTACAGTCGTCATGAGGATTCCACAGGAGGGTGCAGGTGTCCGCAGCAGACCTCAGCGCTGGGCACCCAAGGCTGGCTGGCGGTGTTCCTGGGAAGGTCCTGGCGGCCGCTGCAGAGCGGCTCTTAGTGCTAAGAACTGGATGAGCGCTAAGTCCCTGCTCAGAGGGCCCCGGCCAGTCCCTCCCGCAAACGAATCAGAAACTGGAGGAGTGAAGAATGCCCGTGCCAGGGACGACTCTGCATCTTCTTGGGTTGGGCTTCCATTCTGCTGTTCCCACCCCCATTTCCTTAGTCTCTCTCCGTCCTAGCAACAAAGTGTCCCAGCTGTGGCGCCCAAACAGCAGATGCTAACACAAGGCTGTTTAGCATACTGGGTATTCCCTTGTGCCCAGTGGAACCGACAGTACCTCCTCTAGCCCTAGCCCTAGGGAATCCTGTATGCTACGGCCTGCCAGGGTCACCTTGCGTAGCTAGGAGTTGGGTCTTTTTCTCTTATCGCCTGCCTACGTGCTGGCGGGGGCCAGGAGGGGTGTATTTATTTATTTATTTTCCTGAATGAGAGATGCGGGGGAGTCACAGCGTGTGCGGCCGAACAAGGTTTCGGGCCCTCAAGAGTTTGAGAGCACCCAGATGAACCTATCGATCAATGGGTCTTGATGGCAAAGCCAATGGACTGCGGGTAGCGGGAGGGCCAGCGCGGGATCTGTGGAGCTCTGGAGGCTTTTAAAGCCAATCTAAGTCTTTCACTCCCCTTGAAGATTTGGCTTCTTAAAATCAGAGGAGTGTGGGTCAGCACAAATCTCTCTAATGAACTCTCAGCTGATGGAGCCTTTCCAGGCTGCAAACTGGGCTCCAGCAGGGACATGGATTGTCCGAGGCCCTTAGCCCACTGGCTGCGGGCCGGCAGGTGCTAGAATAAGGACTCAGGGTGCGTCTCCTCCCACGGCGGGCCAGTCTGTTCCTCAACGTCCGATCTGTAGAATAGAAGCCAGGGCCGCCGGGTTCAGGGGGACGGCAGAAGGCAGAACAGAGCAAAACGAAACAAGCCCACGCTCAGACATTCTGCTCAAAGGTGCTTCTCTTTTCGTCATCCCACGTCCTTTTCACACCAACCGGGAGCATATCAAGGCGAATTAGTAACTAACTCAGTAATTGGCCTCGGGTCTCACAGGGGCACGCTCCTTTCCAGTGTGGGGCAGATAGAAGCCCTGACTTCAGGGTGACGAGAGGACGCAGCAAGACTAACCAGATGCGGGCAGGCTGGGTGTCCCAGGTGTCCGCGGGGACGTGGGCCACTCTTCTACTCTGTCCCATCAGCCACGGGGCCAGCGACAGCCGCGGAGCGCACTGCTCCCGCGCTGGCCCTTTCCCACACAAGACCCACGCACGCTTCCTCGTTCACCCAAACTTCACTAGCAGGCATTTCATTAGATTTTTTAAATCTGAAAATATATTTTAAATGTTTGCATTTTTACGACAAAATTGAAAGCTGGCCAAACATGATCATTGGTTATGTTTTTTTTTGTCATATTCCCTGGAAGAGTTTTAAATGACTATTAAAATTTCGGAAAGCACAGCGCGGAGGGTAGAAGCCATCACTCAAGCGCCCAGCGGAAGGGGAGCAAGGGAGCAGGCGGAATTCGGCCGCGGGAGAGGGGAGAGGACGGGCGCCTAGCGCGGGGCGGTGGCGGAGGACTGAATGCACAGCCGGCTACAGCGTGTCGGCGGCGCCGGGAGGGGGCGTTGAGGCCCCAGTGGGTGCCTGGGAATGGGGGGTGAGGGACGGTGGGACGTGGATTTTGCACCAGGAAAATCGTGCTCCCTGTTGGGAAACCTTCCATAGTCCAGAATCCAGGTGCCTATATTACCGGTGGTTCCCGGGCTTCGGTCCAAATGTGTTTTAGTTGCGCCGAGGCCAAGATTACCAGGGATTTTCAGCCTGGTTGCAATTTGGATCCTACCCTGCCCGGTGGTCTCTGCCGGAAGTTGGAGGCCACAGTCTGCACGCCCAACCCAGAGCGCCTGGCCGGCGGCTGTGCTCTCCGCAGCCGGGGCCGGATCCGCGCCGGCCGGGTCCTCCACCAGAGCCCGGAGAAGAGCCTCACGCCGTGGCCGTGCCCCACTCTTCCTGAGGCAGCCGAGGCCGGCAGACGAAGTCCGCCCGGCCCAGCGGGGACGAGGGACCGCCAGGGATCACAGTTGAGCTGGAAGAGGTCGGGGCCGTACCCCAACTTCTGTACGTGTGACAAACACGGGCCACCGCGTGGAAGGCCAGCGGCCCGAGGTACCTGTGGAACTAGGCGACGGAGCGCAAGGCCCAGGCCGGAGCGGGCCGACCTGCTGCGCAGAGGCCCTGAGCCTCGTGTCAGGGTCTTTGCAGGAGTCCGTGAGGTCACCTTCCTCTCCTTGGCCAAGCAGCCCCAGGCGCTTGGGACAGCGGTTGTTTTGAGGGTGAGCCAGATTCCCGAACTTCTCCAAGCTTCCGTGTTTGCTTCTGCACAGTGAGGTGGCGGGCGTGCAAACCTCGCTAAGTCAGACAACGTGCACAAACAGAGCTCCCGGCCCGCGCGTCGCCTTGCAAGCCGCCGCCGAGGGGGGCCCGTCCCGCCCGCGAAAGCCGACGTCTGGCCCCACGGCTTTCTGCGCCCTTTCTTGAAGGCCCCGACCGCTCCGGGTACCCCCATCTCAGACTCCGCCACTAGCGGCAGGGCCTCGCACGGAGATCCAAGCCCGGCCTCACTCCGGCCCCGGCTTAGACGCCCCTTCGCTCCGAGAGGAAGCCTTCAGTCCCAGAAGCGAGCCGGGGGACACCGGTGAAGTCCCCAAATCAGGGCGCCGGGAGAACCCGTACCGTCGGTCTCCCGCCTGTAACATGGGCGCGGCTTTCGAGAAGCTAGACTTGGTGGCGAAGCCTCAAGCTTGCCAGAGGCCCTCGGGTCGTGGCACTCAACCTCCTCCGCGGCCAGCCTGGACGTCCACGCTCCACCGCCGGCCCCCGGGTCCTCGAGGGCCACGCGGCCGGGAGAGGCTGGCGAGGGAGAGGAGGCGACTACCTGGAGCCTTCCCGGGCTCCCCCGATTCCTTTTCGCTCAAGATGGGCGTCAAGGGGCTTGCCAATCGGGGCACCCACGCCCCGGGCTCCACTCCACGGCCCTTCGGGGGCGGGAACGGGGACAGGGTCGCTTCACGGCTAAACCTAGGATACACTTCGCGCGCAGGCGCCGCGGGAAGGGCAGCCGGGCGGCCTCGCCGGCGGTCGCAACTGCCAGGCGCCCTCACGGCTCGGGGGACCGCCGCGACGGGCCGTGACTCAAAAACCCCTGCAGGACGCTGTTGGAGGTACAGGGCTCGGAGACCGAGAAAGCCTCGAAAACTCTGGGCGAGTAGAGCCAGGCGCGGGCGCGGAGGGCCGCAGCGAGCACCAGCTCCCCGCCGACCGCGGGGCACTCCCAGCCGGGAACCTGTGCACAGCAAGGCGCCCGAGGGGAGCAGAGAAGGACAGAGGCGTGTGCCAGCGCGCGGGTACCCAGAGAGGCCCGAGAGTCAAGAGTCGCCCTGGCAAAACAACGCACAACATTCAGAAAAGCAGAGTCGGCCTTACTAAGGAGCTATGAAATAAAGCGGAGGGGAACTGCAGAGCGACGCCCGCCTCGGGCACAAGCAAAGAAGGCCCCTCTCGTCCCAGGCCAGCGGGCCCACTTTCCCCATCCAGACGACGACGTCCACTGGGATTTTAGGCAGAGTAAATAACGTTTTAGGAAAATACCCCAAGAGATACAGAGTTCTGAGTCATCCTAGTTCCTCCCAGACGTGCGGATTCCGGACCAGGGGGTTGGGAGTAGAGGCCAGGACCAAGCGCTGGGAGCCCAGGGTTGTCCCAGCCCCGGCCCTTCGCCACCCTGCACGGGACAGCTGTTCCGAAGCCCGCCTAGAACGAACACTCCGGAGCGCGCTACCGCCGCCGAACACTGCCCACCAAGGAGCCCCAGAGAGCTCGTGGGCTGGTGTTGGGAGAGAGGGAAAGAAGGGAGAGAGACACAGAAAGAAATAGAGGCGAAGTGTCTCTCAGAAGAGGATGGGAACGGAAAAGGGACAAAAAGAGGAGAGAGAGAACCTCCAGAGTCAAAACAATGCGGAGAGGCAGAGGGAGGAAGAGCAGGCATGACAAAGACCAGGCTCCAGGTGGCTAAAGGCGACACAGAACAGAGCACACGGAGACAAGGAGCCGGAGAACGGGGAAAAGTCACGGCAATCCAGGGACCGGCAGTAACAAAGGAAGGGCACAGAACATCACGTAGAAAAAGGGAGACAGAAAATAAGAAATGTCTCCAAACGGCTGAAGACCAAAGGGGGGAACAAAGGGCAAAAGAAAACGTTAGCGGGTCTTTGGTGGGTGTACTCAGTACTCGTTAGAAGGGGCACCTGCGCTGGCTCTCTCAACCCCAAGAGTTCAATTTAGGCGCCAGAATAAGCACTGGAGGAATCGGCCAAGGCGCTGCGGGCTTAGGGGTTCTGGGTCTTCAGGGAGCCCCGCCCCCTCCAGGGCCGTGACGAAGGCAGGCTGCATGACGTCGCGTGACGTCACGCGCCACGGGCGGTTTAGTAGGGGCCGGGCCCGCAGCCCGCTCCCCAGGCGTTCGGGCGCGGGCCCTGCGTGAGCCCGGCGCTCGCGCGACCACTGACACGAGCTGCAGGTTCCGCGCGTGCCGAAGCGCTTCCGCTTTCCCGGCGGCCCAGGAAGTTCCCGCACCCCCTCCCGTCCTTTTCACCAGGTGACCCGACCCCGCGGCAGCGAGAGGACCCGCAGGCCGCCCCGGCCCGTCCCTCTCCCCGTTCCCCGGGCCCGGAGCCCTGCCGCAACCCCGCCGGCGGGCGCCCTGGCTGCGGCGGCCGGCCCACTGACCTGCACCGCGCGTCCCCGCCGGCCGCGAAGCCGCTGCGCTCGGAGAAGTGGCCCGCACGCCGCCGCTCGGCTCTGCTGCCGCGGGTTGGGCTCGGGGAGCGGGGTCGCCTGGCGTTATTGGAACGGAAACGGAATAAAAGCGGCGTTAAGTGAAATAGCTAACTTTTTTCTTTTATTAAATAAAACGACTTAAATAAAAGGAACGGAAAGGAGAGGCGTGAACCCAGCCGGAAGGCGGCGTCCCGGCCCGGCGCTCCCCTCCGCCGGCGGCTGCCCCGCCTCCAGCGCCCCGCAGGGGAAGCAGGTGGCCGGTGTCTAAAGAAAAAGCCAAAACTTTTATTATTTACACGTTTGGGCAAAAGTACAAAGTATAATACAGGCGCCCGGCCCGGAAGCGGGCGGGAGGCGGGGAAACGTAAGGCGCTTTCTTTGTGAGGCCCAGGCCCGGGGGCGGCGCGGCGGCGGGGCCGGATTGTGCGCGCGCGGGCCGGGCCTGCGCCCTCCGCGGCCGGGAGCCGCACGGCCCTCCCCTCGGGTCCCGGGTCCCGGCCGGCCGGGGGCGGCGATCCGTGGCCACGCGCGCGCCGGCGGGTCACACCAGCGAGGTGACGGCCGGAACCTTGGCGCTGTCTTCCTCCCAGGGCTGCAGATTCTGCAGGGCGAAGAGCGACGAGTTGTGCAGGCAGAGCGGGTCGGGCTGGATGGAGTCGTTGAGGCTCTTTTGGAAGGCGTCGTGTTGCAGCTGCAGCATGAGCCGGCTGGCCTGCTGCCGCTCCGCCTCCCGCTCCTCCGCCGTCTGCCGCCTGCACGGGGAGGGAGAAGGAAGCGCCGTCACGCACCCGGCGCCGCAGCCCCGCGGGCCCTGCCCTCCCGGGCCTGCGACCAGCCGGAGCCTGCGGCGTAGAGGCCGCCCGCCCGCCCGACCCCGACTGGTACGCCCGGACCCGCGCGCCCGCAGGGGCTGGGACTGTTTTTGTGGTGCACTCCGCGACGCTGGGCTGCCCCAACAAAAAACATAGTTTCTTTCGCGGATTGACGAGACCCGGGCATCCGCGTAACTGGCGCGGCCAGGCCAACCGCAGGGTCACCGGGGCCTGTGAGTGGACGTGTTACCTGTGCCCCGCCACCTGCGCGCGGCCACGCGGCGCCCGCCCCGGTGTTCCCAGGCCTCTGTCTTGAGCCCCGTACCAGAAGGGGATCGCTTCGCCGTTTACGGGTTGGATCGAAACGGGTCGATAAAAACGGAGCTGAAGAGGGAACCTGGCCCTCGTGGAGGGTCGGAAATCGGAGAGGGTGGACTGGAAAGGGGAGGCAGGAAGGCGTGCGTGGGGCGGGGGAGGGGTCGGTGAGAGGCCCCGGGCGAGCTCTGGAGGTGGAACAGGACACCGAGAGTCGAAGGCCCACAGAGACTGGGCGGAGGTGGAGGAGAAGCTGCTCGTGGGAGACAGACAGCCACAGGCAGGCGAGGAGGCGGGTGGGGACGAAGTGCGGGAGGGAGTGGAGGTCGGGGCGGGAAGGGGCAGGCGGACGGGGCGCAGGCGCGCACAGAGAGCCAGCCCGCGGTGCCGGCCGGGCGGGTGAGGGGCAGGCGCGGGGTTGGCCCGGCCGGGCCGCTCTCACCGCCACTTGGTCCTCCGGTTTTGGAACCAGGTCTTGACCTGCGCGTCCGTCATTTTGAGGGACTTGGCGAGCGCCGCCCTCTCGGCTGAGGCCAGGTACTTCTGGCGGTGGAAGCGCTTTTCCAGCTCGCAGATCTGCACCCGGGAGAAGGACGTGCGCGGCTTTTTACGCTTGGGCGGTGTCCGGTTCTGGTAGGGGTGGCCGATGCGCCGGGTCACGGTGAAGGGCGTGAGCGCGGCCGCGGCTGCGGAGACACGGGAGGCCCAGTGAAGCCCGGCCCGGCTTGGCCCCGGTGCGGGCCTCCCGGGGACCCCGCGAAGCCCCACAGGACAGAGTGCTCCGCTACTCCGCTGGTCCCGCGAGTCCCCAGAGGCGCCGAATGGGCCGGGAGACGCCCCCTCCCCGTCCTCCTCCCAGCGGGGCGGGCTGATCTCTCCTCAGCTCTCCGGGCACCCTCCCCTCCTCGGGAGCCCCGCGCCTCGGGCGCCCAGGCCGCGGCTGCGCTCTGGCCTCCGGGATTGTTTCCGGGGGCGAAGCGCCCGGGGCGCGGCGCCTCGGGTCCCCGGAGGGCCGAGGCCTGGCGCCGGTCCTCCCGGTCTGCTCACCTGTGAAGCGGTCTTTTACAAAGCGGCGGCTGCTCTCCATCCAGGGGAAGTTGAGGCCGCCCAGGCTGGATACAGTGGGCACGGAGGGCATGGCGGGCAGTGCGCTTGGCAGAGGCGGCGGCACAGCCCCGGGCAGCGGCCTGTGAGCTGGCACCCGGATTACGCCGGCGGGCGCTAGGCTAAGGTTGACACTGTACGATCCTGCGTCCTCGAAGGGCGCGCCGAGGCCGGCAAAGGAGGCGGGCAGAGATGGGTACGCGGCGCCCGGGCGGGCCCCGGGGGGCCCTCCCAGGTAGCTGGCGCCGTCGGGGCCCCGTGGGGCGGGTGCGCTGTCCTGGTCCGGGCTGTTGAGGATCTGGTCGATGCCGAAACTGATGGGCTCGTGGGGGTGCGGGGTCTGCGCGCTGGCGGGCGCCTCCATCCTGGGTGGGCGGAAGGGCTGGGCCGGGCTGGGCGGGGAGGCGGCCGGGTCCCCGTCACGGCGCGGCCATGGAGCACCCGGCGCCTCTCGTCGCACTGAAACTTTGCCAAGAGTGCGCGGGCCCGACAGGCTCTGTGTCATCTTTCTTGAACCGGACCTGGAGTTTCCGCTGCTAATTCCTCTCCCGCTGCAGCCATTGGCTGCGATCAACAAGCCTCTCTCCTCTCATTGGCTCTCGGCTTTCAATAAAGGCCTAATTCATGGAAATAGGAGCTTAGGGACTGTTCCAAGGTGACATCATTTTAACAAACGAACAATAGGTCAAATTTATTAGCGGGGATAATGGGCGGCGGATATTAGCGCCTGAACCTCAAGCCTTCCAAACCCGAAATCTAACGAAGCTGCAATTAGCAGACGCTCCCCGCTCCTCCAGGCCGGGCCGCTCCCCGGCCGCCGCGCGCGCGCCGCTAGGACGCTGGGCTCATGAAATTTATCTTTTGCTGAGAGGGTTTTCGTTTTCTTCCGGTCTGTTTTTCATCCGAGCAAAAACCAAACCAAATGAATCTTTTCAGTGACCACGGAGTTGCAACCGCGGAACGACCTTGAGGAATTTGCCGAAGTCTCCTGGACGCTCGACCTCGCAGGCGCGACGAGAGCGGCGCATCCCCGGGCGCTGGCCCCGCGCTATCCGCGCGCGGGCCGCGGGGGCACGCTGGCGGTCTCCATGCCGTGAGGACACCGACCCGTGTGGGGAGAATTCTTTCCCGCCAGGGCTTCGGCCGCGACACTGCGGCCACTTGGGAGACGGTCCCTGGCTCCGGCCAGGCTGACCAAGGCGTGACTCGCAGGTGCCCACGCGTGCCGGGCTCGGCAGGGCTAGAGACGCGAGGTCAACCAGTAGGAGCAGGGATCCAGCCTCCCGGAATTCGTTGAAGAATATCTGCGGCTGTGGTTGCGAGTGGGGGCCTGTGTGTGGTGCGGCGGGTCTAGGGACTTTAGGTTCCCCGGTAACAAAGGTGGAATGGCTCATATTTAGGCAAATAGCGGAATTTCTTTCAGCAGTGCGGGCAGTAAAGCCCCTCCAGACTTATTCCTGCCTAGGCTCTGGGACCTGGAAGGACGGTGCCCGCGTGCCCAGGGCCAGCGTGCACAGGATGGCACCCTCTCCGAGCCGTCGCCTTCCTCCCCAGCCTGGGAACACACGCAGAATCCTTTCCTCTAATCCTACAGTGGTTAGCTGCAAACTCTGAGCGCTGCATTTCGACCCGGTCAGCTCCGTGGGCTGCGAGTGAGGGGAGTCGTGTGAGAGCTCCAAAGTGCTGCTGGCAGGAAGTGCGTGCGCATTTGGTCCGGTCACTCTCTCCCGGAGTAACCTTGAGCCGGTGACTCCATCTCTTTAGGCTTTGGTGTTTTATTTATAAGGTGGAAAGTGATGTATGCGCGCGCTGTGAGTGTTTGTGAGCTGAGGGAGGTACCGAGAGGGCGCAGAGCGCGGGGCCTTGCACCTAGAGAGCCCTGGGCACTCCCCTGCGGCCCCTCTTCTGGCGTGGTGGTTGATGTATTATTATTACCATCTTTGTTTCTTTTTCTTGTTGTTTTATTTCTCTTGGTGAGAAGGATATTTGTCGCTGGTGGAGTCAATTTCAGAACAGAAAGGGCAAGGCGCTGTAGGTTGGGAGTCCTCTCTGCTTCCCATAATCCAAAGGCTCCAGGATTTACAGAGTACACCCCCAGGCCTGTGTCGGGAGTTAGGTCAGTTGCCCCTCCTGTGACCTTGGACTGGTTCTTGCAGAACCTGTGTTGGGTGGGGACTACAGGGCTGGCTGAGGAGTGCAGTGTGCTGCTGGGGCTGGACAAGGCTTCCCCTGTCCGGTCCTGAGAGGAGGACTCTTAAACGAAGTGGATCTTAAATCCGGTGGATGGGTGGCCCTGGCTCTGGAGTGGGGGAGGGTTCCTGCTTCTCATTTGGGCACGGCTCCCTCCCGGGCGATCAGAGGGCGCTGGGCCCTCACTGCCCTTCCTGGAGCCTCGTTTTCCTCACTTGTAAAATAGAAAGGACAATAGCTCTCTGCTGGGTGGGTGTGGGAACTAAATGACAGGACATCTGTGGGGGGCTTGGGAGAAACTCTTAATGGCAGAGGCAAGCGCCTGCCCCTGAGAACTCGGCATGACAGGCAGCGGGTGTTCATTTGGTGCGCACAGCCACTATGTGTGGAAAGGGCTGGGACTGACCCGGATTTTTCATTGCTGAGGGAACTGAGGCTCAGAAAGTATGAGTGAGCCCCTCACTGGGGGCCAGTATCCTACGGTCACATCCCAGCTTCATTTCCTTCTGGTTTCCATTTCCATTTCATGTTCTTGCCATTTCCAGGTACGGTTTAAATGGGATTGCAGGGTGTATGACAGAGAGGTGTGTGGCACAGAGAAAAGGCAGAGGTGACGTGGCCAGCATTGTTCCCAGGGCATGCACTTAAAAACTTGATTTCCATGTCAGTTGGCCAGCTGTAGGCTTGGAATGTCCCAGATGCCTCAGTTCTCAGTTTTCTTCTCTAGGGAAGGAAGGAGAATATGGAGAGAGAGAGAGAGAGAGAGAGAGAGAGAGAGAGAGAGAGAGACCGAGAGACAAAGAGAGAGCACCTCATGGGATCACGCGACCACAGTGTTGGCCTGGGCGAAGGCTCCACTGCATTGCTGCCAGGGCCCTGGCTTCCTGAAATCCCTGGATCCTCAGTCTTCCAACCTTGGGAGCTTTGGGCCACTGACCGCATGCTCTCTTTCATTCCCACCTAGACAAGGAGGTACTGGGCAGCTCTGGAGTGCCGCCCACTAGGCCGGTGGTTCTCAGAGTGTGTTCCTAACCTGCAGCCTCAGCAGCACCTGGGAGTTGGTTAGAAATGCATTCTTGGACACTAGCCCAGAAGTACTGAATCTGAAACTCTGTGGTGGGCTCTGCAACCCACGTCTAACAAGCCCTCTAGGTGATTCTGATGCCTGCTTAAGTTAGGAAACCAGTGCCCAGAATACTATTTGTCTCATCCATACCTACAAATTCATAGTTATAATATCGTGGGAAGGGACTGTCATACTTTAAAACTCTAATATGAGTCTGGATCAATGCATTTTGCTTTCCATTTCTAGTGTTATTCATTTGATCAAAGCTTTGCCAAAGGTTTGTCTAATTTATTGGTCTTAAAATGCTCTTGGTTTCATTATCCTTTTTTTATGTGTCATCTCTTTCATGAATGTTTTGTTTCTTCTTTGTTGAGATAAAAATTTAATTTGTTTCATCTTTCCTTTTTTCTCTAATAAATATATTCAAGACCAGAAATTTTCATTTGAGTACTGAGTACTGACTGGTTTGGCCAAATATGTTTTGCTTTGTATTTGATATCCCTGAGATGGCAATTTTTTTTGCCATATCTTTGTATTTGTTAGAGAGAGAGAGAGAGAGAGAGAGAGAGAGACCAGAACATTCAAAATCTAAGAACTACGGAACTGGGCCAGGACTCTTGGAGTCCCAGAGATGTCCAGGCTGAAGCATAGCTTTTACTTGTCCCTAAGGGGAGAAGCTAAGAGAAGGGAGTAGAGCTGATAGAAATTTTGCTGAAAGTCATGTAGGAAAAGGTGGGGCTTCAGGGACCAGAGGCAGGATGCTGGGCCTGCCAACTGCTCTGATTTCCAGGTTTACTCTGCCACTGACTTCTGTGTGAATTGGGATTCAATTTCCCTTTCTGTGAAATGGGGTAGAGATCGAATCAGGGCTTCAAGTGTATTTTGGTCAGCTACACTGGCTGAAGAACTCTTACATACATAGAAACGGACACAGGCACGTCTTTCAGCATGTATGCAATAGCACAGGTCGTTGGCCTGCCAGCACTGTTCTTGGCTCATGCGCCCTAGGAGACCTGCAGGGCCCCTCCAGTTCTCATGGTAGAAGGTTCCGATGATACCTTTCCAAACTTATTCAGCCAATCATTCAAATATTTGTTTACGTACTCACATTTCCTGGGCCATGTGTCCTGACTTTGGGGCTTAGTTTCCTGTGTGATAGTGGGAACAATGAAGTCTGAGTCCATGGCTTCCCCTAACAGAGAGAACTTGGGGAGGAAACTTGCTGAGGAGACCTGGAAGAACTCAAGCTGCCAGCTGGAGGAAGGGAAGGCCATGTGGCACTGGGTGCTGCTTGGGGCCCTCAGTACAGTTCATGAATCTTTAAGGAAAGTGGCTTGCCAACAGCATGCTTTTGGGGGGCTGGGAGGAGTGGAGCTGGGATCTGAACCCAGGACTGTGTGGGCTATAAAGCATGTTTTCATCTTCACCTCATGCCTTCATTTCTTTCTGGGAGGGTGTTAGTTAAGATTCTCCATTACAGACTGAGTGGGGAGGATGTGAGTAGGGGAGTCCGGGGATGAGGGGGAAGGCTGACCATGGTAGGGCTTCCTCTTCCATCTCTCCTCCTGGCTTGGAAATTCCTTTAGGGAAGAATCGTGTTGGTGACATTCACTTCCACATCCTGAAGGATCATCATCAAGAGTTTCTGGTCTTAAGCCAAATAGCATACAGCTGGGGCAGACAAGAGGCTAAGGCAAAGGGTCAGAATTGGGTCTGGAAACTTGTGTGTACTCAGTTCAACCACCTCTCCAGCTTCTTCCCAAGGCTGGCACCTCTGCATCCTTTAAGACCCAGGGCAGCTGCCATATCTCTGTCCATCCTTCAGAGCACTCCCACCCCGAGTCATTCTCTATTCCTGCTTGTTTACATCATTGTGCTGGTTGCTGATAAAACTGATCTTGTTTGATTATCAGGCAGTTGATCTTATATGTTTATCTTGTTTATTTACTGTGCAGGGGCAGAGACAATCTGTCTCATTTACTGATGATCTGTGGTAAGTGGTGTAAATGATTTCCAGGATTCGGGGATGGGTCAGATCCTGGCCCTCGGCCTTTGGGGGCAGGTCTGGCTGCAGGATTAGAGCAGAGGACACAGGATGAACAGACTCCTTTCTCTGTCAGGTAGGGCTGCTGAAGGATGCAGAAGGGCATTTGAGCAGGGTGGCAGGGATTGGGCAGTCGCTGTGGGCAAGTGCCTGTGGTGGTTTTCTTGAGAACTTTAAACCTGATGCACACCCTCGCTATTTCCCTTGCCCACTCATCAACCATTTTCTCCACTTCAAGCCCTACAACTTTCCTCCCTTTCTGACAGATTTCTCTACTAAATTTGACTTCAACATTTTTGTTGGGCAAATTACATTAAGATGGATGTTGCAGGTACCCTTTATGGTTTATTTATTGTGATACTGTTTGTATCTCACGCTTATAAATAACTTATGTTATAGCTTTTGTTTGTGGAAATGTAACTTACATATTTTATTACGCTTTCTGTAAACCTCCAAAAGAATCTTGTCAAGAAAGCGCTCTTATCAGCAATCCAAACTATGGGATGTAAAAACCAACACTAACATTATTTTTTAATATGCCAAGGAGGCAGGTTACTCTGGCTGTAGTTGGAAAGGTTTGCTGTCATCGTAAACTTGCACCTCAATAAAACATTAAAAAGTCTCAAGAACAATTTTATGAAGTCCAGGGAGGAGGGTGAATCGGTGAGATATGCCACAGACATGACACAAAAGGGCTGAGGTGCTTTGGCTTTTTTTCTGACCGTGCCTAGTCTCCTGGATGGGTGTTCCCAAGAGGCCCATGTCTACTTCTCCTGCCAACTGTCTTGAAAGACCAGTGGTGAGGGACCAGGCTCCGGAGATCAGAGCAGAAAATAAACACTCATTTCAGACTCAGGCAGACTGAATTTTGAATCCTGGCCTGGCCACCTCCTGGCTATATGGTCCGGGGCCAGTCTTTAGTCTCAGTTTTCTCATCTCTAAAATGGGGACAGTTAATACTTGACATTCTTATTACAAAGTATTAAGTGAGATAACAATTTGCAAGGCTTAGTGGGTGCTCAATAAATGACAGTGGTTCTAATTATTTTGTCTTGAAAACGATTTTCTCCTTTTCTAGCCTACTTTGTGCTGTTTTGTATTTTAATGTTTTGGTGGTACAGGGGTTGGGACTCAGTGCTGCACCCCAGTTCCAGCTCCAGCCCTGCGCTTCCCTGTAAGGCCTCCCTGCCACCCTGGCACAGAGAGGCGTGTTCGCAAGTGCTCTCCCTTGCACACTGCTGACTGGCCCCAGGGGGGTGCAGTTCCCAATGTCACACCTCTCACTTTCTTCAGTTTCTCTCCCTAACATACCAGTCCTTAGTCTTATGCTCAGCTGTGTGTTCACAGCTCCTAGGGTCGTCACTTATCTTAGCTAATGGTCACACACCACTCCAGTTCTGCTTTGCATTTTGACAGAGGCTCTCACTACTCTCACCACAAGACACGTGTGGGTTATCATGGCCAGTGGACGGGAGTTCAAGGAGGCTAAAAGGGCCCTTCTAGGTCCCTCAAATCATACATAGTCCAAGGACATGATGCTCCTCTGAGTCCTGGCCCTCGAGAAGCAGCTGATTGGACAACATAGAAAAACAGAAACACCTAGAACACAGTTAGGATACAGCTCTTCCAGGAATTCTGAATTCAGCATTGAGGTAGAAAATTAAGGCAAGTCAAAATACCTTAGTGAGATGCTTGTCTTAAAAAAAAGGCTGAGGATGTAATTCAGTATGAACAGTCCGTGTTCCGTCCCCAGTATTGGGAAATAGAAAACCTAAGAAACCTTCAAACTTACTGCTTGAGCATTGGTCGAAATAGCCAGCTTGATTTTGAACACCATGGTCTATGCACAACCATCTGCTTGTTCATTAGAATGCCTTGGTATATGCACAATCGTTTGTACATTAGAACACCTTGGTGCATGCGCAATCCTGTCTGTGCATTAGAACGCCTCAGTGTATGCACAATCGTCTGTGCATTAGACTGTGTCTGTGTATGCACAATCTTCACTTTGTTCAATAGGATCCCACCGGAAGGCAGGCTCAGGTATGCGGATGTGGCCCGCACCCTTCCTCTGGGCATGCTTGTGAAGCAGCAGGGTGGGTGCAGCTCTACTTGTTCCTGTTGCAGCATCCGAGGGAGGAGGGATGAATGGATGCACGCTGATCAGAACATGGGTGTGTTAGCTGTCACTTGTGTACCATCCACGGGGCTCCAGGTGTGTTTTAATCCTTGAATAGAAAGTCCCAAGAGACACAGAGGCCATTCCCACATGGGTCTGCAGGTCTCTGCCCAAGAGCCCCACTAGCCTCCACCGAGCAGACTCTCCAGACTTGGGTGGGTGAGGGCAGAGTCCCAAACCACGTTCTCATTGGTTGTAGGATGAATGTGCAGTACAGTGTGATACTTAAAAACCCAGATTCCCCACGTTTTTCTCTTAGGAAGGGCTCAGAATGGAACTTAATCCTCTAAGGAAAACCAGTGTTGTGTTGCCAGGTTTAAGGGACAAACTGGTAACCAAAACTCAGCCTGTCTAGCAAAGACCAGGCAAGATTGTGTCATCCGGCTTGTGTAACCTTGTCCCTTGTATGTGGGCTCAACCTGGTGATTTCCTTCTAATGCACAGAGTACAGCAAAAGTGATAGAATTCCCCTTTGGACATCAGGCTGTAAAAGCCTGACCTCCAGACTACAGCACTCTCTGGCTCTTCCTTGATGAAGGAAGATGTTGTGATGTGAGCTTCCCTCTAAGAGGCCCATGTGTCAGGGAACTGAGGCAACAAACTGCGAGAAATTGATTCTTCTAAATGACTGCGAGTGAGACGGGATGCAGTTCCTTTCCCATGCGGGCCTTGTGATTAGAGCTGAGGCCAGGAACTCTGCGTGTGGACTGTGAAGGACCCAGAGCCAGGGGACTGAGTTGGGAATTCCTGATCTACAAGAACTGTGTGATCTTAAATGCTGTTTTGGGGCCCTAATGTTGGGGGTAATTTATTATGTAACAAAGTTCTGAAAAACAAATGGAAATGGACCTAAATATTAACTGATTTCACTCCACCATTGGAAGTGGCCAGGAATTCTTTGAGGTGAGACAGATCTGAGTTCCACTTTTGCCTGTGTGACCGACATAAGCTGTGGACCATCTTCGAGCCTTAGATTTCTCACAGTGGGATTAGTGCTGCTTTTTCAGGGCTGTTGTGAGGATAAGGGAGATGATGTGTGGAAAGGGCATGGCAGATGTTCTGTGCGCCAGGCTAGCTGTGCTGTTCCATGTGTGCGCCGTGCCCAACGTCATGAAGCATGCCCTGCTGAGGTCAGCAGTGGGCAGGTTGACCAGTCCTCCTGAGAGCAGCTCTCCAAGGTAAAATCTGACAGACCTTCCTCAGCTGCTGTGACATTCCCAGGTGACCTCTGGCAGGGTGGCAAAGAGAAGAGAGTGCACACTGTCATTTGCTTGTGCGCATTTTAATACAAATGCTGGAAGAGGATCGCTGTGAATTCTAGGCCAGCCCAGACTCTGTAATGAGTTCCCTGTCGCACACAGAAAAGACCCTAGACATTTGTAAAGAAAACAGTGCCCACAGTAGATAAGCCTTCTTACAATATATTTTTTTTTTTTGTGAGAGTGCAGCTGTAAGCTCCCAAGCAATAGAAATTCTTGTCAAACATCTCAAAGAAGCTGATGTTTTATAGAATTTGCTTTCTTAACGAAAATTATATTCCCTAATGAAATATAGGCCAAGGTTTGCTGAGTCTGGTGGCACAGTCCTATATTCCCTGCATTTTGGGAAGCTGAGGCAGGAGAATCACGAGCTTGAGTCCAGCTTGGGGAACTTAAAGAGACTTAGGAAGGCCCTGTCACACATCAAGAATAAAAAATGGACTAGCAGTGTAGTTCAGTGTGAAGGTCCTGGGATGGATCCCCAGTATCTTACACACACACACACACACACACACACACACACTCCCTCTCCCTCTCTCTCTCTCTCCCCCCGTCTCTGTGTGTGTATATGCACGCACCAAGGCTTATCTACCCACCAGATACTACAAATAATCACATATATAATAACATAGTTTTCCCTGATTCCCTACCTGGAAGATGAACAATTTGAGATGAACTTGGATGATTGCTTTTAATGACAAACCTTGTTGCAAAACTCAACTAACAAAAATGGTTTAAAGAAATACCACTCTGAGAATGAGATTTGTACAGGAGCCTGTGAGTTTACTTGTTGACAGTGAGGCTAACCTTTCATGTCCTTTCAGAAATAAAGGACACGATGTTTGTGATAAGCCTGAGCTATGAAGGCAGGTCAGTCAGACCCTGCAGCCACGGGTGTGGCAGCAATCTCAAAATAATAGCTCAGTCACAGTGTATTATAAGCGGGAGGGCTTTCTCTACCACCTGAGTTTGGATTAAGTCACAATCTCAACATTAATTAAGTTTTTGTACTGGGAATGGAAACCAGCTATTTTTCATCCTCTGAAAATCTGAATTTAAGCTGGTATGGTTTGTATGGAGTGTCCGCCCCAAAGCCGCCTGTATTTGCAACTGTGTGTTGTTGGAAGGCAGAGCCTGGCTGCAGGGGGCAGATGCTTGGGCACCCAGGTCAGAGATTTCAGGTGTTTGTTATTGACTTGTAGGCCAGGAAGTAGGTGAGGGGCACTCACCTTGGGGGGCCGCGGGACTGGCAGCTTGAAGTCAGTAAAGGAAGGAAGAAGAAAAGTTGCAGCTTCCTCGGGAGACCTGGGCTGATTCTGCAGACTCTCTTGGCTTCTGCAAGCAATGGGGTGAGCAGCTCTCAGGCCTCTGTCTCTGCCCTGTGCCTCCACGGCTGCGGGATGCCCCATGACTGGACTGCGTGAGGCCTTCTGAAACTGAGCTAAATAAATCTTTCCTTCTTTAAGTTGTAGATGTTGGGTACTGTGTCACAGCAGTGAGAATGTAATTAAGACAGGTACCTGCACTGTTTTGGGGGGCCAAAGAAGGCAGAGACGCTTCAAATACTGTACTCTAATCCGTTATCTTTAACTTCTCTTAAAAATTAAATGGAGCCAGAAGGACTGGGTGCTAGCAGAGCAGAACTTCCTACTGAGGCTACAAGATTCCTTTTGAAGAACTCTGCAGGCTATAATTGCACAGCTTAATTCTAGACTAAACCACTTCAGATTTATGCCAGTGAAAAGCAAACGTTGTTTGTAAGTCATTTAATTGCGTTACTGTCTCTCAACTTTATCAGATGCTGCTGAGGCCAAGAGGCCTGTGTGTAGTCCTGCGGGAGACTCTGCAGGCTTCCAGGCTCATTCTAAATGCCCACGGCCCAGAGTCCCTAACACAGCTTCTTCCAGATGCAACACAAACGACTAATTTAATAATTAAAGTGCATTTGTCTCAATCCAGGATCTATGTTGAAGGCTTCGCCTTCAACGAACTGCCAACCTTGATTGCAGAACCATTCACTAGTACACATTTAGGTGCAAACCTGGTTTATTACATTCTTTGGTTAAATATTGTTTCGCCACCCTTTTAGCATATTATGAAAACCAAGGTAATGATCTCTGATGGACTGAACACACATTTTGCTTTTTCAGAGAGAAGAACAAATTTACATTTTTTTGGTACACTATTATGAGTTCTTACAATTTGGCAAGACTTATACAAAGGTAGGAATTTTGTTGCTTGGTTTGAAAAGCAGATCCCCTGGGCTAGCCTCCATCCAGACCTCTGGGAGTCTTCTGATTCAGGCTGCTCAGCACGGGATCGGAAGAGCCTGGTCTGCTCATCATGTCCAGGCTGCGTGGCTGGTGTGGACATCACTGCGGAGGGCCTCTGCCACGTCTCTTCTGAAGATGGACAGGTTCTGGGTGAACCTGAGGAGTGAACAAGCAGTTAGCTGGAGCCTCTGTGAACCTGTGGACCAAGCCACTACAAAGTTCAAGACCCTGGAGAGAAAGCCTCCTGAACGAATACTCCAGAGTGCTGGGCGCTCCCTCTTCTCCACTTCCCAGCCACTGCTGTCCTGCTGCCAGCACAGCCATCCCACTTCCTTTCTGAGAAGGAAGGACTTACCACCAAATCTACTCTAACTCATTTCTGGGGCTGGGTTGTACTCTATGTTTCTACTATTTAAAATACATTTTAAAAATGTCAAATTGCACTTTTGTGGTAAGGAATATATAAAGAAAAGAAACAGAGTTTCTATGTCAACACTGGACTGAGTTATTATAGAAACTCATCTCATCACCACAGGTCGCCCTAAGGGTAGATACTAGAATACCTCATTATAGATGAGAAAATTGAATTTATGGTTGAAAATGATGGGGCACTGATAAGACTACCTGGTCTCAAATTCTCATTTCACCACCTGTTAGCTAAGTGATCTGAAATGAAGACTGAACCTCTTGTCTTGTTGTTTGACATTAGGAGTTACTTCAAGCGACTGTAAGAATGAGAATTTATTGAGTCAATTGAGACAATGTCTGTAAGTACTGAACACAGTACCCAGCACAAGAAAAGCAATCAGCCTTTGCTCATTATAACTTTACTGAAATTGGGAGGGCCAATTTTACCCTATCAGCTCAGGAGTGCCATGCAAATTTCCAAGTCCCAGGTGGAGTAATTTCCCCCTGAGGAACCTGGGGTTTCCCCACTCAAGGTTGCCTCACCGCCAGACAGAGGACTTTATGATAAAATGCATGCTCACGGGAACTTGCCTGATGTCATCCAAAGCCACAGCTGGTAACTTCCGTGTACTGCACACTGTGGACAGGGATGATGTGTGATGTGTGTTTGAAATGATGGTGCATTAGAACGCTACCACATTTATGAAAGAATGGTTCATGCAGTTTATTTTTTTAGAATACTTTTTGTCTATTATTCATTATTGTCTGTCTCCTCCACTAAAAACATAAACTCCCTGAGGACAGGAACCTTCAACAATTAGCTTACTGCAGGTATTCAATGCCTTTACACAGTTTTATTTTTTTCTTTCTTTTTGAGGCAGGGTCTCACTCTAGAGTCCAGGCTGGTCCTGAATTCACTATGTAGCCCAGGTTGGCCTTGAGTTCAAGGTAATTCCCCTGCCTCAGTCTCCTGAGTGGTGGGAGTATAAGTGTGTACCACCACATCCAGCTTATGCGGTGCTGGGAAATTGAATCCAGGACCCTGTGCTTGCTAGGCAAGTGCTTTACCTGCTGAACTATGCTCCCAGCCCCTGCACATAGTAGTTTCAATAATGTTTTGTGAATTAAATGAATTAATGAAAGAATTTAGGCCTAGCTGACAAGTTTGGTTCTCCTTATTTATATCTCCATGTCTACTACAATCCAAGCTACTCTTAAAGGTGAGGCAAAGGAAGTATCTAGTAGTTAACATAGGTCATCTGCCCCATCACTGAGTTTTACTACCTTCTATCATTTAAACATCACTACCAATTGTCACTGCATTACACTGCTAAAGAAACTGAGGAGTAGAGACATTAACTGCCTTTCTGCCACCCAGCCTACATAGGGCAAGGAAATTTAATTGGTCTCTGTCTGTCTCAAAACTTGTGCTTGTTACAACACCAGGAAGCCTTTCCTCATCTTTTATGATGAATCTGAGCTTTCCTTTTGATATTTTCAACTGCAGTTACTTTTCATATCTGTCCTGCTGGATTCTAAACAGGTTAAGGGCAAAGGATGCACTGTGTTAATCTGTGCATCCCTGTATAGTGCCTAGCATTTTGCTACAAAGAAAACAAATACCCAGTGGTATGTACTGAAGAGAAGGTATAATAAAAAGGCTGCATCAATACTCAGCATCATTCAGTTATTTGCACAGGGCTGAGGATGTGGTTCAGTGGCAGAGAGCTTGCCTGGCATGCGCAAGGCCCTGGGTTCAATCCCCGGTACCAAAATGAAAAGACAAAACAAAACAAAAAATGCCAGTTATTTTCGCAAACCTGGAATGTCAGCCTCTCAGAGACACCCTACTGAGTGATGCTCACCTGTCTCTGTTCTTGACAGACAGGTTCTGTTCCACTCCTTCCATCAAATTCCTGAAGCACTGGACAAGGGTCTCCTGCTTAGCGAGGGGCTGGCCGTTAGTCAGACTTGCTCTCAGTTCACTGAAATACTGTTGGGGGATAGAATAATGTCAGGGCTATGACTTCCTACCTGGCCTAAAGAAAGCTTTGGGAGAAGGGTAGACCAATTCTGATCTACTCAGGGCTCACTAACACATACAGGAGTTTTTTTCCAGGTCCACAATGCATTTTAAGCTTCCAGAGAAAGACCTAAGCCACAGAGACATTCTTAGGTATAAAATGTGTTATTTCCTCTCACAGTAACCTCTTCCTGCAGTGGTTCATTCTACTGTCACCACTTGGGCCAACGGAGCCCTCACCTCCTTTATCAGGACTGAACCAACGTATTCTTGAATCTCACTGAAGACTTGTGGAGACATGTCACAGAAAGACAGAAAGTCGGAGGGCTCTGCAGCCTGAGGGGAAGAACTAAAAATGCCCAGGGAGCCCTTGGGTGACTGAAGACAAGGCCAAGGGTCTCTATGCAGGCCTCATCATCTTTCCAGGCTTCAGTGAATCACTCCTCAAACAACTCTGGGCTGTGTTCCAAGTCTCTGTCCTTGCGGGTTAGAATGGGTTCACTCTGTTGAGGCAGTATACCAGAGGACTTGCTTAAATCTGGGACAGCTCCCAGAAAAATAACCTGTCATACCTGGTCAAAGCTGCACAGTCCCTTTTCTCTGCTGGGGTCTGTGGGCTTTTATACAAACACAAGTTCTGATTGGAAACACAGTTCCTAATCATTGGCAACAGTGTAATTTTAGCACAAAGACAACATTTTGCTAGTCGTGTGTTTATATTTCCAAGCCCAAGCAGTGTGATATTTAATTTCTATCGTGCATTAAAACAGCTCACATCAAAAAGCAAACATAATTAATATGTAGTCAGACTAATACTTAAATACTATATATCAGAGGCATTACACTTAAACTGCAATGTCTTCCTGAACAAGACTGGGAATGCACAAAACTACTCATTTTTCCCTCTTATAATGATGCAGTGACTCACACCAAATAGAAAATTATTAGTTTTTCATCCCCAACCATGAAATATTGCCTCCATCAGTAAAGTATAATATTGTGATGTCATAAGCTTTTTCTAAACACTGAATTTGCCCTTATTCCCTCTCAATCATTTTAAAAGAACTGCTCTCTTTTATAGAGCTTGGATTTAAATCACAATAACACCGAAGGAAGATGAATGACAGTGCTATTGAATGTGGCTAAAATTGGATACTTCAGCACAGGTGAATGATGAGACAGCTCTTCTCTTTTTGATATATTTTCTTCTTCTATTAGTTTCCTTCCAAGGCTGGGATTTTTGTTTGAATTTTAATGTATGCGGCTGCCTCTAATCTCACTGTTTTTTTCCCCAGTACTATCTTATTGTATAGACAATTCATTCTCCCAAGCAGTAATGCACTGTTCATACTGACTTCCAGGGAGCCAGGGTAGGTTCAAGGGAAAACTGGAGAGGCCTGGGAGGTCGCCCAGGGGGCCAGTGCACTTGAGGAGTTGAGGATGTGTGCTCCCCATATGAAGGGCACTGGATGTACCTACAAATCCCTCAAGGGCCACTGCTGCCACCATCTAGGGCAGTGAAGATCCCAGAAACAATGGGAAGCCCAAGGAGGAAGCAACAGGGGTCATTACCTTGCATTCCCCTGGAATTGGAGAGGGAAGTGAGGGCGTCCTGAAACACTGCTGCTCAACCCCCCAGCAATGTGTGAGGGATCTGGGTGCAGGAAGAACTCTGATTAACTGAAGGAGATCTCAGGCTCTTGGGGGAAGATGGCCTCACCATGGAGCCGACATGTTTCCAGCTCAAACTCAGGTACCTCTGCCCTCTGTCCTTCACTGTCACAGCTCATTCTACACAACTTCTCCACCTCCTGTGGGCCTTTCTGCAATCACACTCACCTTCTCATTGAGCAGGATGAGCCCCAGGAGAGGCCTGGATACTGACCATTGGTTCTGGCAGTCTTCAAAGACAATGGTGTTCATGAGGACAGACATCATCTACAAGAAGGAGTCACATGAAGGTTGGAATGTCTTGGCTCAGAGCTCCTTTGTATTTCAGCTTTTTCTGTGTTCACCTTCCACTTACCTATCTTGCCACTAGCCAGTGAGGCAATTCCTATACAGAGAGCTTTGACTAGGGAAGCCTAGAGAGCTGCATGTACCAGTTCTTGGCAAAGACCCCCAGCTCCCCAAGGAAGAGGCTCTACTACCAACTACTTGGTGAGAACCTTGTGCAGGGGGAAGAAGTCCCAGGTCACAGAGCCAAGGATGACTGGTCCCTTCCTTTCAACCCTGCTATGTTTTCTTTTATGCTAGGACATCAGGCAGAAGCCCAGCACATCCTTCATGTCTGCCTCTCACTTTGCTTAAGAGGTCATATTGTGGAGGCAACATCTCCCTGTAGCCCCTTTTGTAAAGACGAAATGGGACTTATTCTGTGTGGCCTTGGAATGTTCTATTTCCTGCTACCTCAGACTATTACATTTTTCTAATCCTTTCTTCACTAATTCACGTTCTCACTTGTTACCTCTTACATGTACATACTCATTCATTCTCTTAAATTCAAAATCTGTAAAACAAATAGAGATAAGAACACAGGTATCTACTATAGTCCCTGTAAGAAGTATGAAACCTCCTGGGGTGGGGAGGAGACCACTTGGAAGTAAAATAATAAGAAATACAGCTAGGAAAAGTGCTGTGGGCACAGAGAGGAGGACAGGGGGCCTCTGAACCCTTGGAGAGAAGCCACAGAGAGGGGACATTTAAGGAGTTCATTATCAATGTGCTCTAATCAGAGAAAGAAACAAAAAAGGGGGGTAGGGATGATTATAATAACAAGAGAGGAAAGGTGACCTAGAAGACAGGCAAGATCCCCTGGCCAGGCGGGAAGGCCATGCTGAAGAATCTGGACTTCATCCTGAGGGCAAAGGAGCCAGTGATAGTTTGTGGCCAAGTCACGGGACATGGTCAGATTTTAAGAAAGCTTCCTTCTGGAGGCATGCGGGATGCGCCCGGTGCAGACTGCAGGAGAGATGCAGTGAGGCTGTTGTCATATGCAGGCAAGTGCTTCTGAAGCAGGGTTTTGCCATTATGTGGAGTTGACAATACAGTTTCTGCTTCTTGGAGTCCACCTCCCTCTGCAGCCCTTCTGTTTCCACAGTTTCAGAGCTCCTTTTTCCAAAGAAGGTATGGGAAATGTCAATCACGTAGGAAATGCCACCACATACACTACCGCAACTGGGCTCTGCATGACTTTGCTTGTTTTCAACATATTTGGTTGTGTCCTCTGGCATATATTTGCAATCCAGTTTACCTAGTGATCTACTGCAAGTTACTGAACTTCTCTCCGTGTGTGTCAGTTTCATTAACTCTAAAGAAGGAAATAATAATCCTGCATAAGGAAGCTCTTAGAATCCAAGGAAATAGTGTATATAAATATAAAAGTGTTGTAAAGAGGAAAACGTGCTGTAGACACTGAAGATATACAATGAAAACAGTAACTAGCATCTTTGCAACTTGAAATATCTACCCATTCCACATGCCACCACCATCATCATAATGACTAGGCTGGTTGCAAATGAAACCTTCCAATTCTGTATTTGCTGTATGTCCACTTTCTCTAGAGAAAGGCTGGATCTTAAGGCTGGCATGCTGAACATCATTTGCAGATCACATGGTTCCATGTATAATCTAACAAGCAACCCAAAGTCATAGAGCCACAAATTAAATTGACAAGCAAAACTAACAGATCCATAGAGACAGTCTAAAATATTATGGGCTTCACAATGTGAAGGCAGAATGGATATTTTAATGGAGAAGATTAAAGTTACAGGCACCAAATTCCTCTAGTAACTGACAAAGCATCCTGAAGTGATGTGCCAATTACTTTATACTGTCCTCTGGTGTATTCATTTGTCTGAATGCATGTATTTATGTCTGTAATAAGTAAGGAGATGTTTGAATAAAATAACTTTTCTAAAAATAAAGTTGGCTAAAATGGATTTTTTTCTTTTTTAGTTTTCCGGAAATATGTAAAGTCGTAAGCAATCTGCTTAAATGGCATTGATGTGGCAGACCATTTCCAGAATTATTTTTTCTAATAGTCTTACAGTAGGGTATATGGGGGAAACAGCCTAACCAATGGGGCAAACTCTTCTGAAATCTGGGTTTTCTTGCCTTCTCTGATACTGCAGACTATGGGGTGCATTGATGAAGTCCCCCTGCAGACACTGTGAAATCTCTCTGAGAGGTCTCTGGTTAAGCAGGCAAGTAAGTACACACTGAGGGAACTGTGCTCCTGGCAACTCCACATCCTGTGAGAAAGCAGCATGCCACCAGACAGAAGCAGTTTTGGGTATATGGAACGGCTATGTGAGCTGGGATGCACTACCTCAACTTCTGCTCACTTCCAACACTGCTATAGGAATGACTGGAATGGCCATTTCAAATCTGCCCAGTCTTGGGTACATTTCCTAGGACCTATGTTGAAAAACACACAGGTTATCCACTGCTGTTTTCCTAGGCAGCTATTTTGCTAAAGCAGAGATGGGCTCCTGTGGGAAGGAGAGTGCATGACTTGGTTTACTTAGGAAAATCAGGCTCCACACTGCTTCGGGAATTCTCTTATTCTCCTTCCTCCTCACAGGTACCGGCAGGAGTTGGTAGGAAATTTATCTCAAGAGCCATCAACATGGGATGATGGGCACAGGTTTAGACTCAAGTCAGAATGGAGCGCACGGCTGACTTTCCTTCTTAACCTGTGGCACTGAGCAAGTCTCTGAGCCCAATCTTTGCATATAAAATGGGAGAGGGAACCAGAAGCACTCCTTTGTTGGGATGCTCTATGAAGAATGTCTTCATGTATCACGCATTTTATATTATATTTGCCAGAAGGAATTCCATATAATGTCCCTTTATTGCAACTTTGGATATCCTCTCTAGCTTAACTCAATGGGTAGGGAGTACCTCAAAACTCAGGTCCTGATTAGGCATGAATAAATGAGATTATGGTCTCTATAACTATCTAACTTCTTTGAGAGTCACAGAAAGTAACCTAGATTAGGAAGCAGTCCAGAAAGCATTCCTATTTGATCCGGCATATGCACTAGTATGGACTTCGAATGAAAGTAATTCTGTTGTTCTGAAAACTTGTTCTGTAGTCTTCTAAATAAAACACAAAACTACTCTTCAAATATGTGACCTGGAAAAACAAAACAAAGCGAAGCCATGTCATGTAAGCTACACACACCTCTATTCACTGCCAGCTCTCTCCTGTCCATCTGCCTGAACAAGGGATGTGAAGCGCTAGCACAGATCACAGCTGGCCTCTCCACCCAAATACGCTGGGCCACACTTTCTCTACACAAGACAGTTTTAATGTTTTCCCTTCAGATTCTTCCTGTTCTATATTTGGCTAAGGTAAAGTAGGTGAAGCTGTGAGTTGTGCTGGAGGCCTTGGTGCTAGAAAGAGAATATGAACTTCTCCCAAGGAAGCGGGAGGCTCATCTGGTCTAGAGGAGGATGGCTGCAGAGCCGAGGGCAAAGGCTGGGGGCGCAGATGGTAAGAGAATGGGCAAAGCCAGCCCGCATCAGTACAGGGTGATGACTACTCCAGGAGCGAAGTGGGAAGACTAGCCACAGATCCCTGTGGTGCTGATTGTGAGGGCCTTCTCCCAGGATGTCCCTGACGGATAGCTTGGCACCTGGCATTCGTGACGGACTCAGGAAATGGCTCCTGAGAATGAAACAAGGGACCAAATGGATGAGTAAGAAAGGATGAGTGACCTTCAAGGGCTAAGATATGAAGAGCCAAAGAACTAAAAGGACATTGTAGAGAAAAATGTTTTGGCTTTAGTGTATAGCTAAAACTTGAAATGGCCAAGTATCTAAATTAATCCATTGTTCACTTCCACAAAACCTGCCTCTGTGTGAAAAGCCGAAGGACACTTAAGAGCCACTGCTGTCCTTATAAACTACAGGACGAGCCCTTGTTGGGGACTCGTGGAGTACAAAAGCCAAAGGCTTCGGCATCGCCTTTTCTAATGATGAGAATTTCCATGGGAGAGTATGTAGTGCCTGATGTATCATCTCACTGTCTAAGGAAGCTATCCTTAACAGGGAGGTAGACCTGGTGGATATGGAAAGGGGGCCTAGGGAGGGTGGAGAGGGGGAAGGGGAACGAAAGGGTTATGTACATACCGATTCCTTAAGATGAATGTAATTCCTATGTGTTAAAGAAAAGTAATCGTGACTATCCTTTATGGAAAGTCTTCCGGTGCTGAGTACTGTGTTATGCACTTGCATATATTGTCTCTAATCTTTAACCCTAGGAAGCAAGCATTACCCCCGTTCTGTACACCAAGGGTCGGAGGTCATGGGCAAGAAGTAACTGGCCCAAAGCACCACAGCTACCACCACACAAGGCTGACTCAGGATACGTACAGAAGTCTGTCTGAATCTACCATGCCAGCCAGCTGCCTGCGCCCCCCAGGCTGCTGGGGAGTGAGGAAGGACCAAGGCTACCGCAGTGTAAGTGAGGCAGTGTGACTGGCTCCTACTGGAGGACTGTGAAGGGGAAATACTCATTTTTGAGTGTGGTCCATTTTCCTGCCTTCAGCAGACTCCTGGATGTGCTGCACCTGTGTGCCCTCATTCTCCAGTCACTCTGCCCCTGCTGATGGGTTAGGCAGATGCTGAAATTCCTGATTAGAACTCAGGGCAGTGGTTGCTGACGAGTTTGTGGCAGGCCTTCCTGGCTCCCACCTAAAACTTTTAAAATTTGGCTAACATATTTTCAAGCTTTCAAACTCTCTGGAAAATGAGCCACTGAACGTGTTCACTAAAATAATGATTTTTCTCCCATCAGGAGAAAAGAGCGGGGCTGGGAAGAGTGGCTCAGTGGTTAAAGCATTTGTGTACCAAGCACAAGGCCCTGAGCTGGATTCTTCAGCACCACATAAACTAGGGCTAGTACTTGCCTGTAATTCCAGCACTCAGGAGGCCGAGGCAGGAGTACTGCCATGAGTTTGAGCCCAGCCTGGGCTATTTAGTGAGTTTAGGACCAGCCTGTGGACTACAGAGTGAGACCTTGTCCCAGAAAAACGAAACAAAACAAAACACCAAAGAGTACCATGCACACACTATAGAAAACCTCAGTAAAGAAAGCTAATTTCCTTTGAGTTGTAACACTCTCTGTACAGCAAATGTTTTCCAATGTTATTGATGAAGCATACTAAATATGTAACTATGTTGCTGGAGGAATGGTTCAGTGGTTAAAACGCTTGCTAACTAGTGCTTAGGTAAGTGCTAAGTACCTGAGGTCGATTCCCCAGCACCACATAAGCTGGGTGTGGTGGCACACACCTGTAATCCCAGCACTCAGGAGGTTGAGACGGGAGGATTGCTATGAGCCCAAGGCCAGCCTGGGCTCCATAGTAAGTTACAGTGAGTTCAGGATCAGCCTGATCGACAGAGTATGACCTTGTCTCAAAAAGCAAAACAAAACAAAACAACACAAAAACCCCAGAACCCTAAAAATATTACATAAAATTGTAAAATCTAGTGAAGAATAAAACTCCTTTCTTTTGCTCCCTATTTGTATCATAAAGACAAAACTGAGTCTAAAATGAAGATATAAACCCTAGTCTTACAGGGATCAGATTCTTAATATAGTTAGAAAATTCCACCTTGCTGCTTGGCTGGGGTTGCATGATATTTTTGTTATGCTGTTAATTTTTCTGCTTGTGGATCAGGGAAATGAAAACTAGAAATGGGGACAGAGTAATCTGTCTGTCCAAAGGGTGGTAGAAAGGATGGCAGAGGAGGAGACTGGTTTAGACAAAGGAAGAGAGCTCAAAAGATAGACCAAAGAAGAAGCGAGAGAGCAGGCAAGGCATCTGTGCCCAGCCCTTGCGGGCGAGACGAGAACAAGAACGGGTGATCAGGGCTGGGCCCAGGGGGTAGTTATTACCAGATGAGGTGCCTTACTTAATCTTTAGTCTGTTCAGGATTCGAGATCTTTTATACCTCTATCCAAGCTAGATGATACCTGATTTTGATGCAGTGAATTGGTGATGTTTGGAGGAACAACCAATAATAAATGCATCAAACTCTCAAGCACTGTTTCTCAGTACCAGCAATCCATCGGTATGTATGTTCTTGGCCTTTCAGAAGGCCAGTGAGAGAGGAAAGTGAAAGCTGGCCCTAACGCCACTGGTAAAACCCAGCAAATGAAACACAGGCAAAAAGCGGAAGCATGACTGCCTGGGTGGGACGGCAGTATAGGCAAACGGGAAATCTACCCTTTCCCACAATTCCTCCAGGGCTCCATGTTCTGGTTAGAGGTTCAGGATCTCAGAATCTGAACGTTGCTGGAGCAGAAAAGCTTCCATGTTTTCAGTGCTTGTGGAAGTGGGGGAGTTTCTGTCATTACCACGTGCTATCCTAAGGTCACGTGCATGGCAGATATTGAAATGTGATCCTGCTCAAATTAGATACTAGTCATCTTTAGGGAAAAGGAATCAACTGTTCTCTGTGCCTGCTGCCTACCTTTGTTATTAGTGTAACGTTATGAAAAATGAATATAATGAACAAATAAACATATATTTAGTTTATGTTTGGATTAACTAAACCCTACCTACCATTTAAGTTACACTTTAAAATATCTGTACATATTAAGCACAGTCCTACGTGCCTAATTGTTTCTGTAGCCTTGTAACAGAATTATTTCGCATTTTAAATTTAAAAAGAAACAGAATGAAATCTAAGATAAAGTGAGCCTCTCTTTTAAAGAAACAAACTGCAATCAATTATGGGTGACACATTCTCCCTTGAAGTCATTTGGGAACCCTGCCCACTTGGCCTTTGCACCATATCAGCCCTGCTTTACGATTTATTAAAAAAAAAAAGTTGCTTCCTTCCAAGGCACAGTGGAGCTGGCACGCCAAGCAGGCTTTGAGCAAATGTCAGCACCACCCTTTCCACGTCTACACCGCCAGTACCGATCTCTGACCCCGTGTCTCAGAAAAGTTAAGGGATGCGTCTGCTCCAAAAAGACTGTCTGGGATATTTAACAACTCTTGCATCTAAGGAAAAACACAGCCAAGTTTTGCTGTTCTTTCAATTTTTTCATTACTAACTTTACCCCCGGTTCTCAAACATTTCATTTGCATCACAGTTTATTGGGGAAAGAATTATATGCTGATATCCTGCCTAATAAGAAAGAAGATAGTGAGAATGAAACTTCAGGATAATTAATTTAGAGTATTATGTGTAAAGTCTACTCTGAATGTTATAGCACACATCACAAAGATACAGTTTTATTTTCCAGGGTTGTAATAAATTATAATAAATAATTCATATCAGTGGCAGAACTGTACTGGAGAGCAACAGCAACAAAACTGACTATACCACGCTGTGAGTCTCATTCTTGAATCTTCATTATCCATTTGAAACTTTTTACGAGTAGTAAATCATATTTCAAGTGGCTGCATATCTCATAAAGCAGCTTGCTGCATTAAAATAAAACCAGAAAACCTGGGGCACTGGAAGACTGTGAGGTCTGCCACTCAGCACTATCTGGGAAACTCACTATTACACTGCCAACATCAAACAACATTTTTCAATTTGATGTCAGAATTAGGAATACTTGTCAAAAACACCATCTGAATATCCTTTGTTTAGAAATGCTGGAAAAATCTTTATGTTATGGGACAGACTTCAAAGCCCCTTTCGTCTAATTTTTATTCAAGTGACACTTACATCTAGTTCACAGTACTGCCTGAAAAGAATAAGGGTCATGTTCTAGAACCTCTAATGGCAAATATATATGTCCAAGCTTGAGTCCAAAACACACCTTATGGTTCTAAGAAGATCAGCCTATCAGCATAGAATGGTGACAGTTGAGTTTTAAAGATAGCATACGGCCTCACTCGAGGAGGAGGATATGTCAGGGAGACGAAAGAAAGTGAGAAAAAGTCCAGGAGACAAGGCTTGCTTGGCATGATTAAAAAATGAATAGCATGGTAAATTCTGGCTAAAATATATAGGGAACTAAAGAAAGTAAGCCCCTCAAAGTCAAGGACCCTACTGAAAAATGGGCAAAAGAAAAGAAGAGGCATTTCACTGATGAGGAAGTTCAAATGGCCAATAAATACATGAAAAGATGTTCAATATCCTTAGCCATAAGAGAAATACAAATCAAAAAACATCACTAAGATACCATGTAACTCCAGAGAGACTGGCTCATATCAAGAGATCAAATAGCAATCAGTGCTGGCAAGGCTGTGGGGAAAAAGGAACCCTCCTGCATTGCTGGTGGGAATGTAAATTGGAATAACTACTATGGAAAGCAGTATGGAAGTCTCTCAAAAGACTGGAAATAAATATCCCCTTCGATCCAGCAATACCTTTTCTGGGAATATTCCCAAAAGAGTTAAAAACAGCACATAACAGAGATATATGTATACCCATGTTCATAGCAGCACAACTAACAATATCTAAAATATGAAAGTCACCAAAATACCCATCAACAGACCAGTGGATACACAAACTGTGGTGTTTGTACACAATGGAATACTACGTGTCTATAAAGACAGATAGGTTGGAGGCTTTTGTAGGCAAATGGAGACAACCCGAGACCATCATGCTTAGTGAAGTGAGTCAGAATCAGAAGGTGAAATATCGAATGGTTTCTCTGATATGAGAAACTCAGATTACAATTGTCTCATGGAACTTAATGTGGAAAATAAAGGGAACTGGGGGTGGGGGGAGGGGGGGAGTGGGAGGGTGGAAAGGAGAGCGGGGAAGGTCTTGTAACTTGGCCAAGATACGCATATGCACAAAATGCTCAAGATCAATGTAAACTTTAAAATTTGCACTTATATGTATCAATAAAATGGGGACAAAAAATGAATAACCCCTCACAGCAGGCTCCTGAGTGGCATGGCGTAGAGCTGAGGGTGAGGTGCGGAAGACTGGGATTTGCCCAGGCTATAAGAGGTCTCTTATGCCATGCTAGAGATGAGTTTGGGCCAGTACATCAAGAAGCTGCACAACATTTTTAAAGAGAGAGTGAGACACACAGAGAGGTTTGCCATTTAGAATAGTAACTGGTGAGGTTCTGGAGAGCAGCACTATGGGCAAGTACTGCTGGCTGAGCAGTGAGGTCAGATGCTATTTCAAAAGTTCATGGAGACATGGCAAGAGTCTCACAGGGCCATGATATCACAAAATTGTCATAATCCTTGACTGCATGCCCCATTTTCTTCTCACTGAATTCTAAGAAAGACAACTTGTTCTGAAACTGCAGGTAAATTCCAAAATTTAAGGACCTGCCTCAAACATGAGACTTTCAATGGGGAGAAGGGGTAGGATGTCAGACTACTACAGAAAGACCACATGCACTATGGAGGTGCTAATGTTTCATGTCCAACAATCCGAACTATTACTTGGGAGCAAGTAACAGGAAACAGACCCTAGCCAGGGTGCATATGCATACAGGATGACGATGACCTCAAGCACATGTTTAAACATTCAGTGATAAACTAAGCTCTAATGAGGCCAGCCAAAATCAAGGAAGGGAGAAAGAGGATGCTATTTTGCTGACGTCATCAAAACATTTCCGAGTGAGTATCATATTTCACAAAATAACAATATGAATATAGCACAAGGACATCTCATATAGTCATCAATGCAGGGAACAACAAATGTTACATTTTATAATGTCGTTTTCTACGGTGGGAGGCTTGAAGATTCATTATTTCTCACCTGTCACCACATTCTCCATGATTTCCTGAAGGGATTTGGTTAGGTGGACCTAAAAATATTCAGTCACCAAGGAGGACTATTTTAGTTATATTCAAAGTTTGTTTTTGTATAAGGGGGTTAAGTACTTTAGTGGACAACTCATAAAGCCCTTGACAAAAATGTTCCATTAAAGGTTGGTCTAGTGTTTACATTTAAACCACAGTAGATGGCATGCTGCCTTCCAGATTTGAGGGCTTTATTTATAGTTGTCCAAATGGCATACAAAGTGATGGCCAAGAGTCTGGGGAGATTATTCAAAGATGCTACTGAGACGTGGAAGCTCTTTTCCCCCAACAATTACACAAGGGGGCCAAGAACTGATAGTGACTAAGAATGCTGGGAACAGAATCTCCTTCTTTGATTTATTCAAACATTTACTGACCACATACTTTGGCTAGGCTCTGTATAGGACCTTAGGGATGCACAGGTGAACAAGCCACAATGCCAGCCTCCAAAGAGCTCACAGTCTAGCAGGGGAGGAGATCCACGGTACAGACTCAAATGCCACAAACAGAAGCCAGAACAGGGGGCTGTGAGAGGTCAGGGATGGCTGCCTTGCTCTTCCTTTTTTTTTTTTTTTTTTTTTTTTTTTTTTTTTTATGTAGCCCTGGCTGGTTCTGTGCTCATTATGCAGCCCAGACTGGCCTCGAACTCACAGCAGTCCTCCTGCCTCAGCCTCCCGAATGCTAGGATTGCAAGTATGCGCCACCATGCCTGGCTTCTGCCTAACTCTTTTAAGGCCAAGGGGCAGGCAGAGAAGCCTTCCTAAAAAGGTCAGAACTGATAGGCTGTAAAGAAGCAAAGTCTGACAGGTAGTCAGGTGAGAAGAGGGGCAGGTGAGTGCAATGATTCAGCAAAGGTTTGGAGAATGACGAGCAGTTTGTGTCACTAGAGAGTGTATGGGGACGTGCTGGCTGATGACAAGGCTTATTAGGCAGATGGGGAAAATCTTGTGAAGGGCCTACTAAGGTGCAAGAGAATGTAGATTTTATCCTGCAGGAAATTAAATGTCGCTAAAGGTGAATGCGTGTTTTTAGCAGCAATGGGGTAGTGAACTGCTGGTATAACCATTCTTCACAAGGTTCAAACCTTTAGGAAATCTGGGTCATCTGAATTCTCCTAAGAAGCAATTTTCTTCTTGTTTTAGGATGAGAAAGCCACAGAGACAGAAGGTCAACTGCGTGGCTCTTGTGTCTCAGTCAGGCTACAGTTCAGTTTCTGCCTTGCTGGCTCTGTTGCCAGTACTCGGGGAAATGGCATCAACATTATTCTCTTGCCCACAGCAAGCACATAACTTAATAGTGTCCCCTGTCAGGAATGGTTCTCCTTGTCAGGAAGCCTTTTATTGATGTTCAACCTTCATTTTCCCTTTCTTAATATTATCCCATTATGCCAATACTCCATTGTGCCATGCTAAGTAATTCCCTTTCCTTCTTGGCATTTACATCTTCCAAGTATTTATAGACTTATCAAATGCCCCATTTAGTTGTCACTTAGGCAAGCTATACATATTTAGCTTCTGTAATCTGGCCCCATAAACCAGCCCTTCCATTCTCCTAAATCACTTGAGTTACTTTCCTCCAGATTTCTGTCAATTTGTTCCTAGTCTCTTGCTAATGCAGGGGGCTGAGGAATAGGATAGAGACGGGGAGGGAGGGCTTATTCCCTCTGTGAGGTAAGAGCATCAACTCTACCCGGGATGGAACTTCTGCCGTCTCCAAAACAGGCTACGTCTCTGAGGGACTATGAATGCCTCTTGGGATCGACGAGGTTATTCTACCTGCATACATTTCAAGTCAGTATTATTAGCTCTTCTCACATGCTTACATTTGTATGTACAGCACATGCTTGCTATAGGCCAGGTACTATGGGAAGGACTTTTTCTCTTCTGTTTCATTCTTCCTACTCATTCATTAATTTAAAAAATTACTGACCTCCTACTGTGTGTCAAACATTACCTGTAAAGAGTTAACTAAGCATATATGTGTGTGTATGTATATATATATATATATATATATATATATATATATATATATATGCTCTACCTACCTACCTACCTACCTACCTCGCCACCTAGCCACCTACCTATGTAATACTGAGAGCTGAATCCACAGGTATTATACCACTGAGTTACATCCCCAATTGTTTTTTTCATTTTGAGACAGCATCTCGCTAAGTAATCCGGGCTGGGTGTGAACATGTTATCTTCCTGCTTTAGCCTTCCCAGTAGCTGGCATTATAGGTGTGCAACCCATAGATCTGGCTAATGTAACCTATGTATTTTTAAAGACTGTGACTGTCCACCCATCAAACTGTGTCCTCCCCATCTTAAGAGTCTTAAAGAAATCATCTCTACATTTATCTCTAATTGATGCTGTTAGTTTTCTGAATGGAACGTCTCTGTTCTATCTAAAATGAAGTGCCACATTAAACACGGCAGTGATAAGCTCTTGCTTAGAGATTCCTTCCCAGTGGCTGGTCCTAGGGCCTGATTATTTCCCTTAAGAGTAGGCACTTCCTTTTCCTTTCCTGTTCTTTTTGGCAGCTTATTTGACATTGTTTATTCAAAGAACCTCCACTAAGTATACACCTGAATGTTTTTCTTTTCCATGGTACCAATGTTCCAGGTTATGAAGGGGTCTGAGGAGATGGGATGGAAGAGAATCTAAGATACTGAATCTTAACCAAAGTCTTGGGAATCCTGAGCATGAGACCACAAGGAGTGGCTCAGACATCTGAGTCTGGTGGCCAGTTCAGGTGAGCTACAGAGTTCTTAAGGCTGAGATGGTATGATCCTCAAAGAGGTGCAGTGACTTTTCCAAGCACACACAGTTAGGAAGAAATATATCTGGCATTTAAAGTCAGGTATGTGACTGCAAAACCTGTCTGCCTCAATTATTGTAAAACACAAAATATTCAATATAAACAGAGCATTTCTAATTCAAAAACTTTTGAAAAGAAGATGGAATTTCAGTAGTGTGAGTACAAACCACTCTGTTTATAGTCTCCTAAGCACTGCAAAGTAAGTATACAGAGTCAATAGGCGAGAGTTCTTTTGGGCTGAAAAATGTAAGAGGCAGAATTCATCAAGGTCCAACGATGAGAGAATCATCTTGTTCTTCACACAGTGATCAAACTGCAGACAAAGAGCTGCCGCTTAATATATAAATGCACAGGTCCAACAATGACTTCTGGTGGTTAAGTTTTCTAAGAGTTAAATGAATATGCAGGTTGGACTCATAATTTCTGGCACACTGATATGATTTGGTGGTGACACAATTTATCCTGCAAGAATCTGAAAAACCAGTAATAAGTATAAAATAAACAAACTATACCATTATGAAGCCAACTCTCACTTTATACCGTGTCATTTTTTTCAAGAGACCCGAAGGATTTCACATAATATTCCCAATGTCATAAGAGAAATGAAGGCAGAAGAATTCTTTTCATTTACCCTGCTTTCTCCCTTGAACAAGAAAGAGAGGAAGAAGTGATGCCCGGAATGAAGGGTTAAGTCAAGGCCTTCAGAAACCTTGATACAGTAACTACCGCCTGAGATCTAGACAAGAAGCTTTCTTTAGCTTTCATCTATGTACATCAGTTTGCATTTTTCCCTCTCCCTCTCCCTCTCTCTCTCTCTCTCTCTCTCTCTCTCTCTCCTCTCTCTCAAGCTATTTGGTCTCTTATTTGAGATTCTCTCAGCATGTCTGTTTCCTTTTCCTTCTCCTTGAAGACTACTTTCTTGAGCATATGTCAGGGAATGACATTTTTCCTGCTCTAAAATTTTAAAATCTTCAACATAGCTTCTAAGTGCCAGTTCCTAAATCTAGGCAGGAAAGGCTGGGGAAGTAGATCAGTGGCAGAATGCTTCTTAGCAGATGTGAGACCCCTGGTTTGATGCCCAACTCTGAAAAATATTTAGAAAAGTTGTTAACTGAGTCAGCTTGGGTCAAGTATCTGTTTTGTCCAATAACTTCTCAAAGAAAGAGGTAATATCAGGGTTTATGAATAAAAAGATTACATATTTCTTATCACTCTTTGATCCCAGTCAATCCCATTTCCAGATCGTTTAGCAGTATTGTACAGTGGTTAAGAGCACAAGGTCTGCTACTTACTAGCTGTATCATGCTATATACAGCATGGGTGGGTTATCTAACCTCCTATACCTTCAATTACAATATCTGATTATAAAAAGGAGATAAAAATACCTCACAGAACTGAGGAACTTAAATTCCACATGTGAGCCATCCGCACATATATGGCACTTAGCACTAGCATAAGCTGCTTTCCCTTCCTTTTATTTTAGTAAATTAATTAATTTTGTAGTGTCCATGATAGAACTTAGGGCCTCAAACTTGCCAGGCAGGACTCTACACCAAGCTACACCTTTTGCCGTATTTAATTCTTTCTCATCATTGTCATTCATCACTAGAATTCTCTGTATTCATCCTAGGTGCTCCTTCTTCAGTGAGCTCTTAGGGCTCAGCACCCTACAGACAGAAGGCTCTGGCAGCAGAGAGGAAGTCTAGATCTTCTATAAGGAGATATGCACATTCTACTGAGGGGTGGTAAGACGAGGAAACACCCCTAATCTGTTCTGGTGAAAGTAGCCAGTTTTGTGACCCCACACAAATTTAGGATCTCCCTGGTTAAGTCCTGGGCCGGCTTTGGTGTGATACCGGGAGGAGATCTTAGGTGCCACCTTCACATGTCGTAGAAGAAATGCTCGGAGTAGAAAGACTGCATTTGTGTCAAACTTGGGAACAAAAATAATCTACACTATCATGTGTTTGTGAAATAGGAATATATGCCACTCACTGTGTGCCACAGGAGCCTAAAGATGCAGGTGTTCTCTGCAGTGCTTTCTTTTTCCGCCTTCAGAATTCATTAAAAAAGTCACTGAGAGTCAAAAGATAAAGCCGTGCCTTTTGAACAGATGTTAAAAACTTTCTCAGAGTTGGTGTCAGTAATCTAAGGAAAATTTCTATAGTAGTATTTTTTTGTAGAGGTGTCAAAAAGGATACATTTATGAAATCTTACTTATTCTAACTTTATAAGGACAGTCAATTATGCCCGTAACTATGGAGGAGGAGAACAAAATTATCTTGCCTGCCGTTTGCCGTACTTGTGGGAGGTTGTTATAAAGCGTCTCTAAATATTATTGTGCTAACCTGTGTAAAGCTGTGCTTTTCCCCTTATGAAACATTCTACATCATTTACATGAGTGTGAGGGAAAGGTATAGCTGTAGTTCACTTGGTACAACTCCTCTGCTCTTCTCAGAACATGTGCTGAGACTAATAGCGAAACCAACTGTGTTAAACTGTAGATAAAAGAATGACAGATTGCAGCTACTTTAATTCAAGCCTCCAAGAGAGCCAAATCAGGCCACTGGCACCCACTGTCTTCATGCTAAGTCAAAGACTACCTCATATTTTTTAGTTTAAAGACAAAGTCTAATAGATATATAACTTATTTATTCCAAATTCTTCTTTATGAAGAGCTAGCTTTTTTTTTAAAGCTCCTTGGAAAACACTCCCCTCTTCTACAAACATACAAATATAATTGTAAAATGACATCATTCTGTTTTCATTTAATTACCCCTGAAATGCTTTCTATTTAATATTCATTACTCAAAAGCTAATTTAAAAGAGAAAGGGATGCGACTTATTCAAAAAGATGTACTGTCATTCACAGCAATAGTTATCTAATATACAGAAGTTAATAAAGCAGATTAATCTACAAGTCCCTTTAAGCCATTCTTGAGTTTTGAACAACTGCCTCTTTGACCTTTCACCTTCACGCTGTGCACCAGTAGCAGGTGCCAGCTGTACAGAAATTATGGCTGCTGCATTCGGTCTCAGGATCTTTTCTTACTTTGCTTTTGACCAGCAGCTGACCCTGTAGGAGTGATTGTTTCTGGTGCCGGCCTAAAGGCTACATAAACCAGTGGCAGATAAACAAAAGGCTACACATACCAGCTGCCTTGCCTAAGGGTACCATCCTGGGCTGACACCTCCACTCCTTCTCCAGCATCCCAAATTGCTCCCTATTTGTTTTCATACATGCATTTCATCCTTATTATTTTGTGTGAGGGGGGCGGGTAACAGAAAAATCCCCAAAACAAGAGAAAACCCTCCCCTCGAACTTGACTTTTGAGTATTCCATGTCAAACTGTGCCATTATAATGCTAATCTAGGCCTGATTTAGCAACTTTAATAAGAGGCTAAACCCTTCTGTAATTAGATAATAAAATTTTATTATGTGTTTTAATATTAAAGGTATTAAAATCAAACTCTTCAAAGCATACACTGGTACAAAAACTAAGGTACTTAAATATGATAGCCCCAGAACACGGGAACCCAAAAAAGCTCACTAAGGCTAATTTTTCATTCTCAGAAATGTAAACATGGAATTCCTATGTGGTGGCAATGAAAGCTCCAACACTCTTAATTATGTACAGGGAAGAATGAATCTATTCAAGTATGAAGCACACTGTACCATTTCCAGCAACAGCATGAGATGGCTTTGACAGTTATTTCTTAGATACAAATTACACAAGTATAAAAACAATCCCCATAATGATTAAATGCAGTTATGTACATAGGAGAATACCAGTGCAAATGGTAACATATTTAAATGGTTTGCCTTCATTAAAAAAATTATATATGATATTAAACCATCAATCACTGCGGAGGCACAGGAGTTTAAATGTACTGTCACTGGCTGAAATAAATGACTTGGAGACTGGATTCTGGCTCACTCAATATGGTGTCTTTGCTGTTGCTTAGTCACCCAACTCTCTGCTGGTTTGGGCTACATCTGGTGAATTCCTTCCCTTTCAATTAATAAGGCAAGTTACGCTATCAATGGATTACATCCTTAAAGTGTGCTTAGAGATAGAAAAACACATGTGTTGGTGGGGTGGGAGGGAGACCCTGTTCTGTTAAGTGCTTGGAACAATATTTGAAGTAATTTTTCTTTTTCTACCCATGTCTAGAATAAAATTTTCTTGGGCAACTTCAGCAGGATTACCCTATAGTATATTGTGACATAATCTTAACATTGTCATTTAGTTTATTAGGCAGTAATAGTCTATAAACATGCTACATTTGATAGCTAAAATCATTGCCTGCAGACTGTACTTCTGAAATTAATTGATGGTTTGATTTGCAGACATTCATCAACCATCAGGCTGTGCTGGGGTGAGGTCAAGTATCAATTGGTAGGTGATGTTTGAGGGAAAAAGATAGCACTCTGTAATGACATATGATTATGGTTCCAACTTTGACAAATTACAGATGAAGAATAAGTTCCTATTTTAACTAGCTTTACTGTTTAAAAATACCATTTTTGTTATAATTGAAATACTCTACAAATATTCCTATAACAAAAATTAAACCAAAATGGCAAATATATGGTTAATAACAAGGATTAGAAACATTCTCCTGAAGATGAACAGCCTGGCTTGGTGGAACAGGCCTGAAATCACAACACTTTGGGAAGCTGAGGCAGGAGAATCGCATTTGAGCCCACCCTGGGCAAGTTAGTGAGACCCTGTGTCAAATAAACAAAAAAGGTGGGGGGGATGGGACATAGCTCAGAGAAAAGGTCCTGGGTTCAATCCCCAGTAATGGAAAAAAAAAAGAGTGAGCAAGAGAAGATAAACCTATAATTTTACATAGCACAGATGAAAGGCCATTTTAATAAAAAACTAATGCTTTTCCTATTTTTAAAATTAAAAACATTAACTTTCTAAAGTGGTCTTTGGGGGTAGTAGTAAGAAATTTTTCATTCTCAAGAGGTTTACTCCCTTTCCCTTTAACTGCCTGGTTCTCTAAATCCTTCTGATCAGTTCTGGTCCTCCCAGGCATTCTGATCTCATCCTTAGAATGTACATGCATAAACACACATGACTGGACTGAACTTTATTTTTGCTTCAAACAAACGTGATTATTTAAAAAAATAATAAAAAAGTTTGGAAGTTATGAACTGAGTTTCATTGTATCCCTTCAGTACGAAGACACAACTCAAATGTGGTAAAATGCCCTAAGTTTCATGGAATCTTACAGTGAAAGAAAAATAAATTGTTAAAAATTCAGCAAAACCAAATAACTACATTCTCTTTTAAATAACAAATCAAAACAGCATGCTTCAAAGTGTACCAAGAAGTTAGATGAAAATGATATGACTGCACCTTATGAGACCCACAAGGCAGCCTGTGCTGGAGATCTCGGCTCTGAGATCCCTGACCATTATGTAATACCGGGACAGAGTACTGACCACCAGACGGAAAGTAATGGCCTGCTGACTGTTTTTATGTTTTGTCTTTAAATTTACAACCAGTGGCCAATATTTATAAATCAGAAAATCTGGCTTTAGGACAGAAACTTCAATATATCTGGCAAGAGTAGGTCTTACTTTCTCAAGAGGGAACGATTAGCTGGCCCTGTGTTGAGGCTGCCCCCTTTAGACAGGGATGTGTAATTAATTTGAGGATTTTTCTAGTCTACCCCATTGCAGTTTTCTGCTTGGCTTCACAGGCCTCTTAGTTTGTGATACGTACTAATGACAAGGGGAGGGACAGAGAGGTTTGTAAAGGAGCCCAGATGTCAGATTTAGACCTTAGGCACAACCACAGATAAGGCTAAGTACTCATTTGTAGAAACTGCCTTTGGAATAGAACCAGCAGTTTACAACTAAAGGAAGGTCATGAGAAAAGTCATTTTTTGTTGATGAATGAGTAGTGACAGAGAGCAAAGCACATGTTTCCCCACCTTCACTGCACAGCCACCATATTAATGCTATCTTAGAGAAATCTGGGACGCGTCTACAGCTACCACAAAGGCATTAGAGAAAAGTCGCAAAAGACATCGCAAAGCAATTGCACGACTAGATGCTGACATTCTCAAGGATACGTTGATCTTCTAAATTTTATACCTTTAGATCTAACTACAGAAATAATGTATAGACATGGGTGCAGAATGAAAGAAGAGGCTTGGTTAGCTCTGCCTCAGTAACGGTGCAGCTGACAGGGCTTTTTTCCACCAGCTGGCAAAGAAACTTTCCTTTGTCGGCTGTCTCTCTGGGTCATGGTCCATATGTTTTTACCTTAGCTGTACTAAAAAGTTGGGATACAGGATAATGACTCTAAATCGTTTTTCTTTAAAGTCGGTTCTAGGTGAGACATCGATTGCTTGCTTTGTCTTGTAAATGCTTAAAACATGCAATCTCTTTAGAAGACACTGAACAAACCAAAGAGCAGACAGCTCTGTGATCAAGCAATTAAGCATATGAACTGTGAAGATAAACTTCGGTAAGATTTTAGTTCTTCTGCTCACTGGCTTTGTGTTCTTGGGAAAGTTGCTTAAACTTTTTCTGCCTCAGTTTCTTTATTTGGAAAGTGGTAATGATTATACTATATTGTCACAGGAATTCTGTGACGACTACCTCTGACAATGTATTCATAAAGCGCTTAAGGCACTGACTGTTGGCATGAGACAGTTAAATTTTGCCGGTATTATTTTTCCTAGAAGTAATCTCTCAGAATATGCATGGATTGTTGTGAAGAAAAGATTATAGCCACATAAGGATAACCAGTTCTGCCATAAAATGTGAGTTCCTAGTTTCCATTTTCAGTATGTAATAACAAATTCCTAGTTTCCTTTAAATCCTTGGTCAAGATATGAATGTTCTTTCAGCTTTTTAAATTTTATTTTATTTTTAGGCACTAGGTAGCCCTGACTGGCCTCAAACTCACAGCAATCCTCCTGTTTCAGCCTTATGAGTGTTGGGATTATAGGCAGGTGCCACAGTGCCTGGCTTATATGGTGCTGAAGAATCAAACTCAGGGCCTTGCACTTGGTTGGCAAGCGCTTTATCTGCTGTGCTATGCCCCTAGGCCCTCAGCTTGTTTTTTTAATATCAAATTATTGCCATATTTTTGAAAATAAAGTTGAAAATTAACTAAACTAAATGATTATAAATAAGGCACTTTTTCTATTTAAGGGTCACTAGAAATACTTTTTACTAATATTAGAAAATCTGGTTACTGAGTGTTTCAGGAGGATAAGAGACATTACCACAGTTCATCTGTGTGCGTGTTTTCTACTGGGATAGTCTGGCCAAGGCTCTGTAGGCCAATGACGGCGCGTCAGTGAACTACTTAGTATTATGAAATGGAATCTTAAGTATGAAAGATGTCTTATATAGTATGTCAAAATGTTGAGCAATATAATTTCAGTCTAAACACAGAAATGAAAAAAAAGAGCAGATGACTTCCCTTTTGCTGTAACTCACTTTGGGATGCACGTCATGGAGAACACTATACAAAAACAATTTTCATTGATTGACTGACTGACTGAAAAGGGTAAATGCTCTTTCGGCTTAAGTCCCTACTGAAGTATGATTTTTATAGCTCTTGACTGCTTTTTGCAACTTGTAGTTAAAGGCCATGTTAGGAAAAACAAACAAAAAAGGGTAAAAATTAAAAACACAGGAAAAAATAATTATTAGAACCTCTTTAGGTTTTTAGTACAGTTGACTTACACTAAGCAGATAGACAGGTGGGGGTAAAACAAATGCAGACCTAGCTACATTAATTCATTCAAGCAGTGTATTTACATGTTAGAGACCATAACTGCTAAAAATATCTTGTTATAAGTTAACTGCATAATCTAATCAGTAATACTGACAATGAGTTTTTGTTCTACTTCTGTAGAAGGTACAACTCTTTGTAAGGCAACTAGCTCTAACTGAAATCGTGATATATAGAAGCACTTAGCATCAAAATTCCATTCTTATTCCAAAAAGAAAAGTCAAGTCTCTAAAATGCTTCTTAATTTTATAAAGCATGCTCTTTCATTCACCTTATTTGGGCAAATATTTATTTCACTCTGTGATGTTACTAAACAAATGCTGATCTGTCTATTGGTTATAGATGCAAATACTTAACATGACCACTTATGAAACTGAAAACATTTTACTCAGACATGTTCCATTTCAAATTACTGTAGCAGCAGATCATGTCTAATCCATAACTAATCAGTGGTGATTAGTAATCTGATAACTGTTACTGTTGACCTGTTCTTGAATTTTTGGTTTATTCATTCTTCTAATGACATAGAAATCCTTGAGGAGTCTCCTTCCCCTAATTTATGTAAACTGGGTTTATTTCAGCTGTTAAGGCCAAGCAATAGTGGTGAGGTAACAATTTGTACTTGAAATTCGAGATTCATTTAATCACAATGATCTTCAAATGGACTGAATTGTAATATTTGTAAAGTTAGATTAGTTTGCAAAATGTTGAAGGTGGATTCTTTGAGGAATTATTAAGATATTGAAGATCTAAAGCCACATAGCGGGTCTCCATGAGAAGTATCTTTCTTAGGGTGCTGCATACAAATGGAAAGGCCTGTAAGTATATGTGGGCTCACACTTCATTTATTATGGGAGCTTAAGGAGATAACTTTTCAGTTTGGAGCTAACACTCTTCTTGCAATTATGCTTCCTGCAAAATAGGTCCAGGTTGGGGGGAAACAGTTCAGACTAGTAAATAATTGCAGTATCATTGCATCAGTTTAGTTTAAAGAGCTGACAAGCCCTCTCTAAACTCCAAGCACAATTAGTCATTAGGGTCTAGTTTTTCAGCACTGTTAAGCAATTTGTAACCCATTCCTTTTAATAGGGTTAGGCATTACTTAACGGACACAGATGCCTTGAAAACTGAAACCTCAAGTTATGAAGCAGCAACCTTGTTCATTACCTTCCGTGATAGGCAAATCATCTATAAAAACACCATTTAATGGGCAACCAATGAATAATCAATGGCTCACTTTTCATCTGAGTGTGAAAACGAGAATAATCTAATACAGAGTCCCTCTGGTAAGAGGGTGAATCTTGGATTCTACTGCTCTTCAGGGTTGATTTATAAGGTCTTGGGAAGCTGATGTAAACAGATGATCAATGGGACTTATCCCTGCTCATAATAACCCCCAACTGGCCCACTCCCTTTTTTCCAAGTCCATCCCTTCAGGCTATTAGCTCTGTCCAGCTAATTCTTCCCACTACTCCTGCCTGCTGTTTTTACTCTGGCCATCCGTTCAGTCCAGCCGACTCAGAAGTAATTTTATACGCAGCAGAGAGCGGGCAGAATTGATTTTTCACTCAGTGTTCAGTTCCCATCTGAATAATTATCAATTTTACTGCCTCATAAAGGGAAGAGTCAAAATTTCAAATCAATTCAAAAGAGCTTTTGAGATGACAGAAACTGTGCATAAGAATAGAGGTCAAAGTTGTCAGTGACCCAAGGAGATGATGTCAGATATTACTATACCCAACAGTTGACATCAGAAGCACTCAAGATGATATAACCTAGTGCTAATGCAAATCATATTTATGCTGACTACCAGAGACCAGCCATTAATATTTAAAATGCTATCTGAAAGGCTACATTCAAAATAAATAGAATGTATTCTACTGTTAATAAAGATATATCACTACTTAGTCATATGCTATAAAGCACAGGATTACCAAGTATTATTAACACACAGAAATTACTTAAACCAACAAATGCATGGTAATTCTGAGTAAAGACACACTTGATAGTCTCTTGCACAAACTTATTACTTGCTCACAGCCTACTGATTTTTGCTAAAAATTTCTACCAAGTTAAAATTTCCACCAGTTTTTAGGGGACAATGCTATGATTATGGCTGAAGAGCAGCAGAAATGACTTAGTAGTGGACTTGTCCCTTGTCATGGTAGGGCAGAGGCTGGGTCTGACTTCTGGCCAACCCCTGTGTATTTATTTACTTAAGTGACTGCATGCTCTAAGTCAATGGTTCTCAACTTTCTACATGCAAAACACCTGTGGGACATGTGTACTCCCTACTGTACCAGTGGCTACTTCCAAATCTTGATAGAAGGCGTATTTTAAAAAAGGCATTCCATGTAAATCTAATATTATGAATTATCAATGATGTGAATGGTAAGGACTTTGGCTTTTGAGCTAAACAGGTCCTGGCTCTATCACTTTCAGTTAATTTCACTGTGCCTCAGTTTACTTATCTGTAAAATGGAGACAATATTCACATTTCAAATTTATTGTGGGGTCTAAATGAGAAGACAACCGACAGTCCTCTCCTCCTGTGTCACTTTCTGTCATCACTATGTTAATAATATCAAATAACTGGTTACTTACTTGTCTCTTTGCCCCACAGGAAACATTTTAAGGAAAGAATATCTTATAAAGCTTAATGGTTCTTGCACCTTGCAAGTAACAAATCCTCAATAAATTTGATTTACCTTCCTCTTTGCTTTATTATATTACTAACTTGTTCAAATATTTTAGGATCATATCAAATAGTTTTAGGTCTACAGTCCTTTGCTTCTGACTCAAAAATATGAATTACACTCCCTTTTACCCTCCTCAGAGATAACTGAAATGTCACCACAAAAATTTTATATAATTTCAATTTAAATATTAGCAAAAGCAAGACAGCCAGGAAGGAAACCTCTTGTATGGTTGTCTTATTCCATTTTTAATCTTTTTTTCTTAGCGTGACATTTTCTGCTGACCACAGGCAACTTATTTGCTCAATGATGACAATGCTTCAAGAAACCATCAATTTACCTTTGTAAATCACAAACTATTATGGACATAACAAAGTTAGACATGGTGGTGCATACCTATAGTCTGAGTACTCTGGGAAGTTTAAGCCTAGCCTGGGCAACTTAGCAGGACTGAAAATTAATAACAATTAAAAATTAAAGTTAAAAATGAAAAAGGGCTGGTGATCCAGTTTAGTGAGAACCAGTTCAATCTGTAGTACCTTAAAAAAAACCTCTTAAAACTGTATAATGATGTATTGCACATATATATTAAAGATGGGGGAAAAAGTAAAAAAATCATATAATAATATCAATTTCCAAATTCAGTGAAAGTACAAATTCCACAGTTATTGGATATGCACAAAATGATATTAACTGAATATTCTTGGGAATATTAGTTAATCTGTTTGGACTGTGATTCTTAAATTGGGAACAATACTAATGGTAATACAATGAATGAACAGTTATAGCAACTGCATAGCAGAGACTAGGAGTCGAGCACATGGCAGAGCCTGAGTATACTTCAGTGACCAGGCAAACTTGAGAAGGCACTCTCAGAGGCTCCATGGGACGTATCAGAGGCTGACTATTTCTAGTCCCCATGTTGCCCTATTTTTCTTATGCTTCTGGAAGAAGGACCCTCGTTTTGAGCATCACTGGGAAGAGAAGAACAATACTGGAACATGCCGAGGTTGGGTAATCCCAAGATGAGTGTACCATCCTACTTCAGAGAAAATAGTTGTAAAAAATAAATGCTAAGGAATCTTCATAATACAGTTGTAAAAGATGTCTGGGGGCCAGGCTGCTTTCTGGTACACTCTATTTCTTAAGCAGGCAGGTTACCTGTTGCATGACATCCGGGTTTTGTTGCAGAAAATGTAGTAGTCTCTGACCAGCCTGGGTAGCCTCTCTGCACTGAAGTAGCTTCTTGCCTTCTTTTGCTATGTGCTTGAAGAGGTAGGTGACAATGTAGTCTAAACTGGTACAGCAGCTGGAGGAGACAACTGTATCTATACAAACAATAAGTAAGAATTTATTATTACTGTTCAAGTGTTTGTTTCATTTGATGATGATAACTCCATTAAAAAAGAATTACAAGTTTCAAAGCACTTCCACCAAATTGAAAGTTTCTTGAGGACAGGGATATTGGCTTGTTTTTCTCTTTTATAGAACCAAACTGGTGTGACAATGGGAGTAAGAGGGGATGAGGGAGGAGGTGGGAAGGCTAAAGAGGGAGAGGGGAAGGGACTGTAATGTTGATTCCATATGTATGTGCACAAAATACTTACGCTCAATGTAACCATTGTGCATCTCATATAGATACTAATAAAAATGGGAAAAAAAAAAAACAATGGAGGGGTTGTTGAAACTGGAGGACAAAAAAGGAGCTGTTTCCTTCTAAAGGCATGGAAATTTACTGATTAATTTGTTTATTTACTTTTTAATCTTTCCTTTAAGTGGGTTACTTTATAGAAAACAGTTTTTGGTTTCACAACCCTGAAGGTAGCATAGGACTAGACCTGAGTGTCACACATGGATTTGCAGAGTGTGGTAACTTTTCTTTTTCCTTCACGTTTATACACTTGAAGTCCCAATCATGAATGCAAACAGATTAAATAACATCTCCAAAGACAAGCAGGATGGGGATAAATTCCTTCACCAGTGAAGAGCAATATGCAATCAGTCATACAAAAATTTTAAAGACTTCGCATAGATTTGGTGACCACATGTTATGCAGGTTGCCCTGAAAATACTCTAATCCTCTGAGTTAGCTATAAGAAAGCCAGCGAAACACTTTAGACCCAAAGGTGGGAGCAGATATCCTTGCAACAGAAGCAAGATGAGTGTCCAGTACAGTGGATGTATGGTTGGGGGAATTTGAAAAAGATAAAGTGTTATTTCCAGGGACATTTAAATTGTGGAATGATGAAGATCAACAGAATGAATAAGCTGAGGACTAAGTATTATTTTTGGTTTGTTTTATCTGCGGCTCAAGCTAGTATGAGATTCGAATAATGAGACCCTTCTCACTTAAAAGGATGGGCAGGCATCAGGATTTTCAAATTTTGGTCTAGTTCTTAGTGTTCACAATCTTTTGAAAAGTACTACACTCATACTTTGGACAATTCTGGAAATAATTTTTAAGTCTATTAAGTATTTTGTGTTTTCTGGCGACTTCTTGTTTGGCACTGAAAACAACCAAGTGCTTCTTTTTTCCTGCGACCGGTCTCCTCAGGAAGCACACATCATCACCAGTCCTTGTGTTCACTAAGACTCATCGCCAAGCACTGTTCTGGAAAGTGAACTGCGTAGGAAAAGAACTGCTCATCCGAAAGCAAGAAGGATAAAGGGACTGATCTGAAATGTAGCCTCATCTCAAAGCTTCCCACCACCAGCAGAAAGGAAGATGAAAGTCTTGGAAAAAACATGGGCTGAAGGGCAACTTTTGAGATAAAAGACCTTTTTGGAAGGGATAGCAGTTTTGGAGACAGGCTGGTATAGGTTTAAATCTATATTATTTTATTTGTTTGACTTCAGTGAACTTCAACCGAACGGGGTAAAATGCATTAAATACTACTCACTTTGCGACATGCTTGGGAACATTAATGAGATACAGTATGTTGGGGCTTCCTTTTTGCACATTCCATTTATTTTTCTGACTCTTTCAATACCTTAAGCACTGAGCCTCATAGTTTATTATGCTGATCAATAATTCTTGTCTTTCCTTAGCACTTTTATGATGATAAAACTAAAGTGCAAGATCTCTGATTTCTCAATATTTTCTGAGTATTTCACTCTCATATTCTAATTGAGAATGTGTTTGAAATAAGAATATACTTACTTTTTAAAAACATACATTCTGTTAATAATAACCTTCCTGGGGGAAAATTATGGAAGTTTCTAGTTGGTGTGACTTTTGCTTGCTCTCCCCTTCCCTCGTGCAAGCCTCTACCTAGCACTGAGTCAGAGCCTAGCCCAACTTTCCTGCTGAACCTTCTGTGATATCCTTTATTTCTCCTTGGAAATGCAATTCCACTCCTGCCACAGCTGATCTTCAGATATATTCCCTGATCACTTCTTCGGCAATAGTCTCACTTATACTCTCTCTCTATTCATTAATTCATTTTGGTTCTCTGTAGCACTTATCATGACTTGTATTTTCCGAGGAGTGTGGTTTTATTTCTTCATTTGTTGTTTATCTCTTCTCACTAGAATACATGCTTTCATTTGGGTAGTGACCTTATCTGTCTTGTTTGCTTCAGTACTGTTAAGGTCTACAATAGTACTAGGTACACAGTATATGCACACTAATTACTGAATAAATGAGTTGAGAGCCCTTAGTAAACTGAGCAGCTTTTTGTCAGCTCTGGGCTTGGTCTCTATAACAGGATGGGAGTGAGTGATTAAAAAGTCTGAAACTAAGAATGCTAATGAGTACTATTTAAAATAGCTCAGACTATTAGGCAAGTTACTACTTAATCACAGATACAAGCTTCTATTCTTCCCTCCCATTTATTTGACATGTAGGCTGAAGCATAAATTAAGTAAAATTTACCTGTAACCCAAACAAAATAAGAAAAAAAAAAAAAAAACCCTGGCTCTTTTTTGCTATGTAGAGAACAGAAAAAAATCCAAGTTAGCATAAAAAAAGAAAAAAAATCATTGTAGAGAAAAGAAAAAAAAAATCCAAGTTATTCTCAAGATTCTAAATGTTCTTCTTGAAGAAACAAAGTACAATTCACCTGCAGAAGGCACCATGGCTTATGCCAATTTGCAATAATACCAGAGACAAAACCCCCACACCTCAAATACAAGGAAAACTATTTCTATCAAGTACCTAGTTGTTCAAGTTGCAACCTTTATTGGGAGATCTAGCAGGGAGGTGTGGCGAAAAAGAATGGTAGAAATTCCCAGATCACAGAACAGTTATACGATCTTAGATGAGCTGTTTCACCTTTCTGAGTCACTGTTTACTCCTTTGTATAATGAAGTAATACAACCAAACAGAAAAAAAGGACAAAAAGTGCTCCTAAAGCACCTCACCAATCTCTGTTATGCAGGATGGTTCTGAGAATGAGGTGAGCGTAGATGAGAAGATTTATGGCTGACTCAGGATGTAGCATACTTTCAGTCATATACGGAAGGAGTGGCAGGCGACTGAGATCCAACTTCACTATTTCCTCCTTAATACTTCCTTACCTAGACTCCCTGAAAGCCTTGTAAAAACGGAGGTTCCAGGCCTAAGACTGCACTTTGAGAATAAAATAGCAGACTGCGCTAACTTAAAATCTTCAGTGTTCGTATGATAGGAGAAAGAAGAATGTCAGGCTAAACCATAATAATAAAAGACAAGACAGACTTCTGCTTGTGCCCATGGAGGATTGACTGCTATGAGAATTTGCCCTCCTACGCCGAACAGCTAGAAGACAGGACAGAATATATGAAACAAAGGTTTTCAGTTATTGTGCAGCAAGCAGTCTAGGACTACTAAAGAGAGGAGGGGAATCAACCAGGTAACAGCTGCACTGCTGCAGTTCCCTGACCTGAACAGTGTCTATGCTGCAGGCCAGGGAGGAAATCCGCAAATGCCAGTTGGCTTTATTGAGTCAAAAAGAAACACAGTGAAATTGGGGGAGCCTGAGACAGCTAGAACTTTTGATACATAAGGCTGCAGTGTGAGAGGGATAGAAGGAGAAAATTCTAGAGATCTGGAAAGGAGCCCTTTTCAGTGTTTGTCTGAATAATTATCTGGGCAAGTATGATTAGAAACCCCAAAGTTCAAAAGCAATAGGAAAAATAATTCCTGAGAATTACAAAAAATTGAGAATAGTTTGTAGAGGAACCTCATAATACATGGAGCAATGGATGTTTTTATGAGGGTTGCACCTTCAGAATGGGACGCATTTACTCAAAAATAAATAAAGGTTGTTATTTCGAATGCATCAAATTGACCCAAAAGTTCTAAACTACAAGACAGAACTAACCCAAAATCTAAAGAAAATCAGAATCCAACACTAAAACATAAAATTACAATGTCTGGCATCCAACCAAAAAATTCAAATCATAGAAAATGAATATTAAGATGCAGTATGCATATGTACCAAATCTTCAGGCTGAATATAATTATTATGTATCACAAACACATACTAATAAAAAGAATAATTGGAGGGAATGAAAAAATTTAATGTCAGGATGGAATAAACTCAATAGAAACAGATCCAGAAATGATCTTGTCCACAAGAACCTTAAACAATTATTATAACTCTTATAAATCTGATAATGGTTAAAAATCATAAACTTGATAAAGAGAACATAGAAAATATATTTAAAGAAAAGACAAAACAACTGAAGCTGGGTGCAGGGATACTTGCAGGTAATCCCAGCCTATCTGGAGGCTGAAGAGGATTGTTTGAGCTCAGGAGTTCAAGACCAGCCTTAGCAACAAACTGACACCCCAGCTTAAGAAAAATACCAAAATGGATTTTCTAGAGAATAAAAATACAAGTTCTGAAATAAAAAAAAGTTAGGTATTATCATGAAAGTAGCAAACACTAGATACAGATATAGGAACTACTCACAATGAAGCAGACAGAAAAAAATCAAAAGCAAAGTCACAACCAAACCAAACCAAACTAAACCATATCTGACCAAACCAAACCAATCCAACACACCCCTGTAGCACTGCTGAGGTGTGGGCTATAGAGCATGTGTAGCCGCAGTTTTACCCCAGTTAGAACCACAGTGGACTTGTGACCTACAAAACTAAGATAATAAAATTGTTTTAAGGCATTATATTTATAGTTATAGCAGTGATAGAAAATACATGCTGGCTATACTTATCAATTTTAAATAAAAAGATACTTCTTTAAAAACTGAAAGAATAAAAAAGAGGTAATATTCAAAGAGAAAGATGAAGTTATCAGACAAAAATTTCAGAGAATAAACATTGTCAAAGATAAACAAAATGATTTTATAATCATAAAAGGATAAGTTCATTAAGAAATATAACAATTATTAAGTAATATATACCTAATAACAGAACTTCTAAATGTTTGCTACAAAAACTGCCAGAACTGTGAGGACATGTAGAACAAATCTAACAGAGCCTCAGGACTTCTCTTTTGCAAGCAGACGATGACCAACCAGCCAACCAACCAACCTACAAGAACACAGATTATAAGAAAATTATGGATCAGCTAGATCTGATACTGAATACTGTGACTGCCAGAGGTACATGTTCAACTCCCTGTGAAGAGTTCACCATGGTTTGGACCACAGAAAAGCCTGAATACACTTAAAAGGCATAAAAGGCATGAAAATAATTGATTATATTCTATGACCCAATACAGTGAGACTAGAATTAATCACATAAACATATTAGCGGTATATCCAAATACTTAGAAGAAGTAATATGATTCTAAGTAATCTATTGGTTAAAGAAAAATTAGCAGGTCAATGAGGACATGGAAAAATAAAAGCAAAATACATCTAAATTTGTGAGATATAGCAAAAGTAGTATGTAAGCACATTAAATGTCTGTCTATCTATCTACCTAGATATAAAATAGAAAAGATAAATCAGGTATGGTGGTGCACAGGGATAATCTCAGCACTCTGGAAGGCTGAGGCAGGAGGACTGGGAGTTTTGGGCAACTTAGTGAGATGCTGTATTAAAAAAAAGTTGGAGATGTAACCTCAATAGCAAGGTTCAGTCTCCAAAATAAAAGAGAGAGAGAGAGAGAGAGAGAGAGAGAGAGAGAGAGAGAGAGAGAGAGGAAGGGAGAGAAGAGACAGGAGGGACAGAGAAAGAGACAGACAGAGTACTGTCAGGAATAGGAGAGATGCTGTAAAACTGGATAGATGGGAGCTATTATGAACACTCAGACGCCAACAATGTTACAGAAACTTCAGGTGAAATGAATACATTCCTTTATACAAACAGATCACAATTCTTATGGAACTTAAAAAGAAAACAAAGTGAAACAGGGGGGTTGGGTGGGGAGGAAGGGAGGGGTGGGTAGGGGGAAAGACAAAAGGAGAATGGGAAAATCTTTATCACCTTGATAAGACACCTATGTGCACAAAATCCTCAACTTCATTGTAAACCTTAAAGTTTGCACTAATACCTATAAATAAAATGGAAAAAAAAAATAAAGATACAGTCACCCGGAATAGAAATATACCTATTACAGAAACGTAACCTGTGGCAAAAAAACCTTAAAAACTAAAACTCTAGACCTTTTGGCGTCACTTGCGAAACATTTAAGAAAAAATCCCTAGTGATTATATAACATTTTTTGAGTGGAGAAGAAAACATTTCTTAGATCATCTTATGAAGGCACTAGACTAACACTAAAACAAGACTAAGTCAGGAGAACAGAAAGCTTTCTAAGAACCACAGAACACATCAATGTCTGTCATGAACAAGGATGCAAAAGCCCATATATCAAAATTTTAGCAAATTGAATCCGGTGATACATATGTGAAAGCTAGTATGCCATAACTAAGCATGAAATGCAGGAGTAGTTTAATATTTGAGAATTGTTCAATGTGATCAGTAACATTAATGTAACTTATTAATAGATCAAAAAGGGAAAAACAGATGCCAGAAAAGCATTAGATATAATTCCATACTAATTCATGATAATACTCCTAGAAAAATGCAAATAGAAAACATCCTCAACAGGATAAAAAGTATCTGAGAGGGACAAGGGGGGAAAAAGTATCTGAGAAAGTTCACATGATAGTGAATGGCATGAAACTGAATGTTTGCCCCCAACATTGATGATAACAAAAGTCCTCACTTCTATTCAGTATTATTTTGTTTCAAGTCAGTGTGATAAGGCAAGAAAAAAACCCAAACCTATAAAGCATAAAGACTGGGAAGAGTGAGGTAAAACTCACTTATTTACTAACATATCTATGTACAAAATCTTAAGAAATCTACAAAAGACTACCAGAATTAATGAGAACAGGAAAGTTGCAGGGTATAGGTTCAATATACAAAAATGAAAAAATGAATTTCAATTTGATTTAGCAACAAAGAAAAGTAGAAAAATTTAAAATACCATTTATAACAGATAAAACCTATAGAATATTTATTTACAAGTGTAACAAAATACACGGGACTCATACATTCAAAACTACAAAACCTCTGTTGAGAAAAGTAAAAGAAGATGTAAATGGAAACAGATACAATTTTTAGGAGTTAAACACTGAATATTTTAATATGCTAATTATCTACAAATTGAGTTATGGATTCCAAGCAGTCCTAATCAAAATTCCTTAAACAAGAGAAACAGACAAGTTATAAAAAGGCAAAGTACCCAATATGTCCAAGAAAACTTATTTATTTATTTGAGACAGGGTCTCATTCTGTGGTCCAGGCTGGTTCTGAGCTCACTACATAGCCCAGATAGGCCTTGAACTTACAGCAATCCTCCTGCTGCAGCCCCTAGAGTGCTGGGGTTACAGGCATGCGCCACCATTCCTGGCTTATTTGGTGCTGGGGAATGGAACTTAGGTACTTAGCATTTGCTAGGCAAGCACTTTAGCTGCGGAGGCTTTCTTCCAGCTCACCAAGATAACTTTTAAAAGGGAAAATCATTAGAGAGCTGTAATATATTTTAAGAGCTACTATAAAATTAGGATATGTACTATTGGTCCAGTGTAACCAAACAGGTAAAGGCTATTCTTCAACAAAAGGCGTCAGGATCGACTGAATATCCATGTGTTAAGAATCTGAGCTTTGATCTCATATCATATATAAAAACTAAACTGAAATGCACCATAGACTTATACATCTAGAAAGAAACATGGGAGAAATCTTTGGCTGTGGGCTGAGCAAAGATTTTTTAGGACAGAGCCCTCCAAAAACATGTTATAGCTGAAAAATTAAAATATTTGTCATTCAGAAAATAGTATTAGGAATATGTAAAGCCATACGTTGAAATATATTTGCATGTAAAATATAATTAATAAGGGCTTTGTATCCAGAATATATAACTTTTATAATTCAGCAACAAAATAAACAACATAGTTTAAAAAAAAAGATCTGAACATCTCACCAAAAAGATGTATGAATGGCAAATAAGCATGAGAAGAGCTTCACAGCATTATTAGTGAGTGAAATGCAAATTAGGACCACAAGGACATTCCTTTTCACATTCACCAGGACTGCTAAGATTTAAAAGACTACTAATAGCAAGCGTTAGTTAGACAAAGAAACAACTGGAACTCTCTTACACTGCTGGAACAAAATGGCACTCACCCTGGGAAATGGTATGTTAGTTTCTTAAAAACGTTAAAAATATACTTAACAGCTAGACGATGTGGCACATATCTGCAATTCCATCTACATGGGAGGTTGAGGCAGAAGAATTGCAAGTTTGAGGCCACCTTGAGTAAGTTAGCAAGACCCCGTCTTAAAAATAAAAATAAAAAAGGGCTAGCATTTGTTTACATACATTAGGCCCTGGAATCAATTTCTAGTGTTGCAAAAATAATCCAAAATCAAAACTAATCTCATATACAACCCAGAAATACTAGTTCTACGTGTTTATTCAAGAAAAACAAAATAAAATAAAGTCTCATAAAGACTTGTACATGCATGTACACAGGGGCTATATTCAAATAGTGAAACAATGGAGACAACCCCAATGTTCACCAGCTGGTAAATGGATAAACTGCGGTAAGCCACATAATAGGTTAGTACTTAGCAACAGAAAGGATAAAGTAATTGATTTGCAAAACACGATAAATCTCAAAGAAACCAGACACAGCTTTAATACATGAAATTCTGGAAAAGGCAAAGAAAATGCCCAGACAGTGGCTCCCTGGGGCTAAAGGAAGGGAGAAGAAATTGATTTGAAGGGGCCATAAGAGAGATTTCTGTAGTGCTGAAAGTGTTCTATACATTGGCTGTGGTATTCTTGATTATGTATATATTTCTTGGGACTCACTATGCACACACAATTAGTGAATTATATATGAATTATTTCTAATTAAATTATTTATTATTTCAATAAAGCTGATCAAAAAATAACAGTGTATGAACATATGAAAAATTGCATTTTACCACTTGTAAGTAATGGTTTAAAATAATTTTAAAATTACTGTTTTCATTTACTTGGTGTTTAAATAAGTTTGGGCCTAGAGTATCTTTCTCTCTCGTAGGATGAGCCTCAATAAACACATACATTAAGAGACATAATAAGTGGTTAAAGCGCTTGCCCAGCAAGTGCAAGGACCTGGGCTTGATTTTTTCAGCACCACATAAGCTGGATATGGTGGGACATGCCTCTAATCAAAACACTCAGAAGGCTGAGGCAGGGTTGCCATGAATTTGAGGCAAGCCTGGGCTACATAGTTAGATCAGGACCAGCCTGAACTACACAGTACCCTGTCTAAAAAAAGAAAGAAAAAGACACAATCACATTTTTCTGGGGAACAAAATTCAACATAATCCTTACCAAGAGTTGTGAGTCCTTCTGAAATAGATGTGAGAACATACAGGAGTACAGGAGGCTCTAAGTTGGCGAGGAAGCTCATGTGGTCCTGGGTGAGACATTCCAGGAGCGGATAGTAAGACTGGCTCAGTTTCCGATATTGCTACAACACAAAGATACGCCAGTGTCAAGCCACAGTGAGTAAAAAGATACATTATAGTCCCCTGAAAACTAACACTTCTATTACTATTTAAACACCAAGTAAATGAAACAAATGACATGATTCCCAACTCAACACTACAGGGGTTCTAGCAGGAATCTCTTGATCTCTAGATAAATCAATTTGAAGCTTTAGTATAGTTATTTCAATTTTACCTTACATGGCTAATACTTAAATGGAAGTGAAACGCTTGCAGTATGAATTATTTTTCTGAACTGAAATACTGCTCACATTGAAAAGCTCTCAAGAGTGACTAGGCGATTAGAGGTCCTACCTAGGACCCACAGGCCCCAGGGTCTGTCCCTGAGTACCACCTAACAGCTGGGTTTGGTGATGCACACGTGTAATCCCAGTGCTGGGGAAGCTGAAAGCAGGAGGACTGCTGTGAGTTTGAGGCCAGCCATGGCTACGTAAGGAGTTCAGGACCAGCCTGATTCTGGACTACAGAATGAGACTCTGTCTCAAAAAAAAAAAAAAAAAAAAAAAAAAAAAAAAAAAAAAAAAAAAAAAAAAAAAAAAAAAAAAAAAAAAAAAAAAAAAAAAAAAAAAAAAAAAAAAAAAAAAAAAAAAAAAAAAAAAAGAGTGACCAACCAACTAACTCAACTCTTTACCGATTTATTTTTGAACATAAAGAAGTCTGTGACATAACAGGATCTGGCATCATAGTCTGCTATATTTATACAACATCATTCATCTAACTAAATCATTAGTTGGTCGATGGCTTGATATTTACCATTACTATAGTCAAAAAATAGGTATATGAAAAAGACACCTGGAAAATCTCAAGTACAATGGAAATCAGCATTTCTAATACAACAGAAAGAAGCATAACGCTCATAAGAAAGATAAGCCAGAGCAGGATCTCTTAAAATGAAATCAGAACAGCTTCCCTTAGAGTCATTTGAGGGGCATGTTCAAAATCCAGTTTCCTAGTCCCCACTCCATAGTCACTACATAAAAAGCTCTGGAGCAAGGCCCTGAAAATGGTATTTTTAAAAAACAAATACTCTAAGTAGAGTCTTGTACACTCTCGATTTTCAGAAATTACTTAGCTAGAGGTTTGCCTATTAAAGGTGAGGAAAAAACTTCCTAGAATGACATTTGTTTTCTTGGTAGTCTGAAATGTCGTGAAGAGATCTCTCAAAGCGGTGGCTGACACACATGGCTCATCTGACTCACTTCTGCTTTGCAATTGGTTGTACGGGTGTAGAAGCATTCCATCCCACTGCAGGGAGAGAGAGGGTCAGTAACTGTGGCTTGAGATGTGGCTCTACTGTGATTAACTTAACGACTGTGGAGGAGCGTTCACAAGTCCTTCAGAAGGTCACGGAGCGTGTCTCCCACAGCTGACTAACAAAGGCCCTCCAGGTGGTACTCATAACCTGAGGTAGGGAAGGCAGGAATATTTTGAACTAACCTGAGGTTAAATTTGGCTGTATTACCCAGTTGCTGCAACCACACTGGGCATATAATAGTTACTGTGTAATGTGGCAGAGATTTTTTTTGTTTTTTTTTTTTGAGACAGGGTCTTGTTCTGTAGTCCAGGCGGGCAATCATGTATTACTGTGAGCCCAGGCTGGCACTGAGCTCATGGCAACGCTCCTGCATCATTAGCCTGCTGAGTGATAGGATTACAGGCATGTGCTATCACTCCCAGCTTGTGTAGTGGTGGGGAAAAGAACTTGGAGCCTTGCTTGCCAGTCAGGCACTCTAACTGCTGTGCTATTACTCTAACCTGTGGCAAGGCTATTAAAAAAAAAAAAAGTCTATAACGCAGGCCAGTGAGGGAACTTGGAAATCTGAATATTCAACAAGCATTCTAAGTGCTTCTAGTGAGCTTCAGTTTGAAGACCACCGAGATAAATCATAAAAGCTCGAGGGTAGAGTATAAAAGGAATTTAGAAATCACGTAGTTTAACCCACTCATTTTAAAGGTGGGGACTGGACAAACAGGAAGGTGGCAGTTAAAGGTAAATGACTAGTGAGTGGTGGTCTACACTGCAGGGTGCTCAACTTTCAGTTTGGCGTTATGTCCACAACAGGAGAATTTTAATGAAAAAGAAAACTGAACAGCAGGAAAAATCAAGAAAACAGAATGGAAGAAAAAAACAATACAGCAACCCTGTATTTTCTGCTCCAAGTAACACAGAACTTTTACAATTTTTGAATATAACTTTAAGCGATTAGGTGAAATTGCTAATTACATTCTGTGTATGTACGGAACCTGAAGTATTACGGAATGACTGTCCAAGTTGTGTAGATTTCTAGCTGCACATTTAATTATATAAGCACGTTACTATAGTTGTCCAAGTTAGTTAGTTAGATCAAGTATGCTGTCTTAAAACAAAAAATGTTCTACAGATATTCTAAATCTCTAGGCTTCATTGTAACAGTTCTGGGCCTGTGGTGGTATTACTTCACATATCACACAAAGACTCCCAGGATACATGATTGCTTACTAGCAAGTCACTGTGGGACACTGACAGCAGCATTTTGACAAAGGCCCGGAGTACACTGTCAAAGTGGTTGTCTCCATACAACTTGAAGACGCCCAAGCTGACATAATTTCCACATAAAGCAGATTTGAGAGCTGAATAGCAGATGGAGATGCCCTTGAGTTTCATTGGATAAATCTGATCTTTTGAGAGGCTCCCAAGGGACAGGATCTGATTACCTGTTTTAGTGGAAAAACAGAAAGAGAAACTGACATGAAGTAGACACAATTCAAAGCAGTGACGGGACACGCTATTTAACATTTTCACATCATTGAGAATATGAACGCCCCTCTAGCGAGTTCCAAAGATTGAAACCCATTGTAACAAAAAAAAAAAAAAAATATATATATATATATAAATATATAAATAGGTAAGGCATTTACCTGTGAGGTAAAAGGACCTAAGGGAAATCAGCCAGGGATATCAGGAAAGTTCTGTACTTTTACTGGGGTGATTATCACACTGATGTATACAGATATGTAAAATTTCCCTGAATTGTACTCTAAGATCAGTTTACTTTTTTCACTTTAATGCAGATGTTCTCATTTCAATAAAAGGTTTTTAATAAGTAGAATAAAATAAATAAGATAAAGATAAAATATAAATTATTCCTAATTCTGGACACATTTTCAATTTTCTTATATAAACTTGACCTTGTCTTTTTAAAAAAATTCATGTACAGATTAAGTTCAGTATAGGAATGAAATGACATAAGACATACAGAAGTTCTTGGCATAGTATATAATAAATAGTGCTTCCTTGTTCTCCTTAGATCTTTCTTCAGAGGACCTCAAGAGGTGACTGCTTTAAAAACCATACCTAAATTCAATTGGCCATTAAAAGACAAAGTGTTTATATAATCACTTTAAAATTTCCTGTATTAATTGGTATTTATAATCAATTTCTGCTTGTAAAATACATGCTACTAAGGCATGTCACTAGGTAACAAAATCTTGAGAATGATTTTATTAAAATCACCCCCACCCCAAGCATACACATTTGACAGCCATGCAGAGGCAACACCGTTCTACTAATTCTCACTCCTTTGCATGTCAGAGCTGCGATGAGAACTGCTAGCCTCCTGGCTTTACTTTACTTCCGGTCACTCAACCCACTTTTCTCTCTCTGGAAACCAGACAACGTCCTCATCTCTTACATGCTCACGGCTAAAGCATTAACAATCATTTCCTTTCTCTTCTGCGCATTTGGTTTTTTTTTTTTTTTTTTTTTTTTTTTTTTTTTTTTTTTTTTTTTTTTTTTTTTTTTTTTTTTTTTTTTTTTTTTTTTTTTTTTTTTTTTTTTTTTTTTTTTTTTTTTTTTTTTTTTCTGTTAGATCATTCTCAACAGAATATAATTCATGGTATTATCTTTTATGTTAAAAAATAAGATAATATAAGACTTTTTCTTGGCCACTCCCCCTGATAAATATTGCTTTCCTTTGTTACAGAACTCCTCAAAACAACTGCTTGTATTCACTGTCTTCTCCTTTTTATGCTGGCTTCACTGAAAGTGCTCTTTTCAAAGTTACTAATGAACTTCCATAGTGTTAAATGTTGATTCTTAGTCTTCATCTTACATGACTCACTGGCAGTTTTTGACACAGGTAACCATCTTATGTCTTCTGATTTTCTTACTTTCTCTCTCTCCTATTTGGTTCTGCCTTTTCTCCCTTAAGTCCTAATATAAGAGTATACTAGGGCTTGTACTTAAGTAGTCTTCTAGATTTATATCCTTTCTCTTTGCCTCTGTCTCCCTAGTTGTCGTACCTAGTTTTGGCACTTTAAATACAAAGAGCCCGTTACTCCCCATGATAATTTCTCTAGCTCAGGATTATTTCCCAAACTCTAGACTCATGGATCCACCTGTATCTGACATCTGTATTTAGTTGTCTAATTGACACCTCCACCTTAACATAATCATAATGGCTTACTGATTTTCCTCTTCCCTCCTCATCTCAGTTGACAGTAACTCCATCTTTCTAGCATTATGCTAAAATCCCTTGACTACATTTTTGTCTCTCATACTGTTCAACCAACCCATCAAAAAATTGGAATTGCTTTTCCTTCAAAATTCATCTATAATTCAAATACTTCTCACCACTTCAACTGCTATTACCTTAGTTAAACCAGTATCAAGCTTTACCCGTAAGATAGTATTGCAATATCTGATATCCTTGCTTTTACATTTAATCCTTCACACAGTCTATTCTCAATACAGGAGCCAGAGTTATCTTTTCATTTTTTTTTTTGAGATCGGTCTCACTCTGTAGAGTGAACCTTTTATACCTTAAGTTAGATCATGTTGTTCCTCTACTCAAACTCTTCTACAGGCCTTCTATTTCCCTTCGAGTTACAATCAAAGCTCTGAGAGTGGTCTGGAGTCTTCATGTGACAGTTCTTGTTACTCTCTCTTTTGTTCATTGTGTTCCAGCTACTGACCTCTTTGTTGTCCTTCAGACATGTCAGATATGCTCCTTAATCAGGAACTTAAAACATGTCATTCCCTCAGCATGAGGTGCTCCTCCCCAAGACAGCCACATGATTAACTCTTATTTCCTAGAAGTGTGCTTAAATATTATCTCAATGTGGTTTACATTAATTCTAATAGTATAACATGTTCTTCAACCATGGTACTTGTACTTTTTATTTCTTTTTAAAAAGCTTAAAAAAATAATTTCTAAGATCACAGCAAAACTGAGAGAGGGTATAGGCATATTCCATATACTCCTTAGCCCAACATATCTATAGCTGTCCTCTTTGTCAACACTCTCCACGATGGTGGACCACTTTGTTAAAACTGATGAACCCTGCACACTGATACTTCAAGGTACGAACTCTGCTACTCTGTTACCACATATAACTCAAAACAAGTTTCTGATGAGATCAAAGGCCATAACCACTCTTTCTGGATAATCTGATTCCACAAACTGGTACTTCCTGCTGTTTCTAGTTATAGCAAGATCAATGTGGTCCTTACCTATCTTCTTGTAATCACTTTTACTACAATTATGTATCAAATATCATCTTGCAATTGTTTTAATGTAGTATGATGCTGATCTTCCATTCTTACAACGCTTCTAATGGCATATATCAGTAATTTTCATGCTCTTTAAAAATTTCTTGTAACAAGTGACACCTTTTAGAAACAAATCTAGTGGAAATATGGTAAGTGGGTAGTTTGAGTCAAGAGTGGCAACAGGATCCCTTGCTTTCTACTTTTCTTGAGAGCCTCTGTGGCACCTTCAATGACCTGTAGGGTCTACAAAAAAAGTATGCAACAACTGGTCTGTTATCTGGGTCACAAGAAGCTATAGTGGCTTGTATAGGACTTTATAAACTCAATTTATGCTTATTAAATGCACTTGGAGCATATATTGCTTAATATAAGTAAATTCTTAGGTACAGGAAATAATTGTAGCTTGTTAAATTCATTTTAAGTTTCATACACTGAGTGCTCTGATACCAGATACCTAAAGAAGGAATAAAAGCAGTTCCATATTGTCCAGTCTCACGAAGACGATCACTATTTTTCCCTTCTGTGCACTCTTCAACCAACAGATGTCACTAAAGATACCAGTAGCCAGAGGCAAAGAAAGGAAAAGATTAGACAAATGGAAATTGAGCATATAAACATCCAGTTCTTAAAACCGAGAAGTAGGTTTCCAAAGTAATAACATTTATTACACTGTATGCAACATTTTAACCAAAAATTTAAGAAAGAAATTTCTTTTATTAAGTTGCTCAGGCTGAACGGATCATAGCACTAAGTTTTGAAATACATGTTCTTGAAGCAATTTAAAACTCATTAGAAATAATAGGCTTGGGCTAGTAGAAAATGTGGTAAAATTTAATCCTCATCCAAATGTTACCTGGGCTGTACAAACAGGAAATTGTTTTGTGCTACTGTGGCTAACCTCACTGCTGACCCTGAGCTGTAACGGCAAGAGCAGCTGAGAGCTGTAGCAAAATTAAAAACTTACATCATAGTATATCATGACAGAATGTAGATAAATAAAACAGCATATCAAAAGTATTACTTTTCTGCTAGTCTCACAGAACAGTAAAGTGTAGGCATTCCATAACATGTATAACAAATCAGATGCATTATGCAGCGAGCCCTTCCACTCTGGCACAGCTTAATTACTGACTATCCAAATACTGCCCAGGAGAGGTAGATAGAGAAGAAACTCTGTGAGGATGGACATAGAAGAGACCACAGAACATTCTGGCCTTTCCATCCATGGGTTTTCCCTCCCTTCACTTTGGCTTACTAAAAACATAAATAATGCTGGCTCTCTTTTGTCTTTCTACTCACTTTCCTTTGTCTTCTAGACTCCTGGATGGGAACTGCATTTTCTTCTTCCAATGAGCATGTTAGACTCTCCAGAGGGTAAAGCTCAGGTAATAAACCATCAGAAGAAGTAACGACAGACAAATCAGCTTGGTTGATGGAAGCCAACATGGGAATCAGTGGCAGGATGAGAGATACTTCTCCATCATTCTATGTAAAGTGTATGTGTGTCAACGTCACTGGAGACCCAGTTGAAGGACCCTTCTCCATTGAACCTTGGATTTCCCTTAAGTTTTGGGATTAAAAACCACCAAACTTCCAAGAGTAGTATTTCATCATGAACATACAATGCATAATCTATTATGGAAACTCCCAAGAGGCAATAAGGAATACAAGAAGGCTATTATCATCTCCAGTGACTGAATGAAATTCAACTTTTTGCTAGGTCCGTAATATCTGGTAAGCCTCCTAGCCTCTATGAACTTCAATTTCAATTTCTTATTAGTGACAGGAATCAAAGTGGCTAACTGGTCCAAAGACCTCCTGTATAGCATCTAACTGAAACCCTACAACTATTTTATGAGGTGTGTACTCTTTCCCCGTTTAACAAGGAACTGAAGCAAGGAAATGTAATCTACTCACCTAAGATCATAAAACCAGCAGATAATAGACACTTTGAGGAGTCAATGGAATAATATATGACAAATGATCTAATACAGGAAGAGACACAAAATAACTGAACAAAAAATGGAAGGTACCAATACTGTAAGTCTAAATTGAGAAGTACAGCCTAACTCAAATCACCTATTTTTTTTTCAGAGTAAGAAAACAACTCATTGGCTTTTCTTCTTTAGAATGTTCTTCAAATGGTTTATTTCTTGTATCTTCCATCTTGCTCTATCTCTCCCTTTTCTTCCTCACTCTCCTTCTGTTTTCACTTCACTCATTCTTTCTTATGTATTTATCTTCCTCAGTTTTAGCTGCAATGCCTTTATGCATGTCAGACAACCTGAGAATAGACTGGACAGTTTCTGAAGCTCACAGATTTGGCACTGTTCTCTGAGATTCCTGTTGGTGTCACTTGCTAGATACACATACACACATATACACATACACACACGTTTGTCCTAGAAAGCCAGGGTGACTGGAAGAGGAAGACATTGCTGCTCTTACTATTCTCACTTTCACAGTGAATAAGCTCCGCAAGAAAAACTGCATTAAAAAAAAAAAACAGAAAAAAGGGTCAGGAAAGATAATAACTATTATGAGTAATAGGAATCTAGTATTTGTATTATTGAAGATTTATTGATAACTAAGTTATTCTTATTTATATACTGCTTCATAATGGAAATTATTATTTCCTCTAAAAAAAGTAAGAAAATGGAAACTTGGCACTGACAGAAGCACAAAGCAGGGCAGCACGTTCCAAGTGGCAGGCTTCCCTAAATAATAGTGGTGTAGGTCTGTTAGGCCCTGCCAAAAACTGGCTTGGTGAATGCAAGAGAATAACTTTGGATTAAGGACATGCGCGTTCAATGAGTAATTACTCTATGTTGCCTCTGGTGCTATACCTTTTCAGAGTAGCTCAAATAAGCCTGCTAATCCTAACTAGGCAGGTAGGTCAGCAGGAACTTACTACTCTTAATTTTATGTGTGAGAAAACAAGACAAAAAGAAGTATACTGTCTTAAGTGAAAGTTGTGAAGTTGATAAATGTTGTTACTAGGATTGGTATTCAGATCTTATCATCTCCAGACCATGCTTTTAAAAATGTATCAGGTTGATTTTGGAAGAAGGGCCAACTATATATTTTAGTATAATTTGACACTGATAGGAATTATATACACACTGGAAGTAAAGCAAATTGTAGTTAGAATATTTAACAGGGGTTCATTTTTACCTCTAGAAGACAAAGTGTTCCTATTTTATATGACTTTAATATGTCTATTTTCAAACTGATATAAGAGTTGTGATAACATAAAAATTAAGAGAGCATAAGTTTACTAGTCTTCAAGAGATTGTTTCAATAGTTTCCACACACTTAACAACTTCAAGCTCCTCAAATCGAATGTGTAAATAAAACTAAGCATTTTTAGTATACAGGTTAGAACCTAGAATATATTCTGAGCTGAAATAAAAACAATGTAAAACACCTATTTTTAAAAATAAGCTTTTACTTTAAAAAAAGCAATATGCTTTTCATGGTTGTTTCTACATATGTACATGTACACGCAGAGTTGAGGCTTTAAAGAATTTTCTAAAATCTGTTTCTAGATATTAAGAAAAACAGTATGAGAATCACAGGCAATTACTTTTTCAGAAAAAAATGAGGGAACTTACTTGATCCAGAGTTGGCCATCGATTTGAGAAAGTAATAACAGACAAGTGAAAAAGAGGGAGACAGGGAGACAGACAGACACAGGGAATAGTTCTCAGGGAGAAATGCATTGCCCAGAGCCCAGCTCACAGCTGGCATCCATCAGCAAGTGCCAAGTAAGATTATAAAGGATTCATATCCACCCTATCCCTGTAGCCTGCCGACACAGAAGTCGTAAGAGAATAAAGAATTTCATTAATGAATCTGTGAGAATTGGCGAATATTAGGGTTTGCAATAGTTCTTAGGCACAAAGTAATAACCAAAATATAAAATTTTAGGGATAGGATCCAGTAAGACAAGCTTCATGTATAGAACTCCATTTTGCCCCAAAATTTTCCATAATAACATACCCATCCCTCTTTATAAGAACATTTTTATAACTTCTGTGACATACTAAAATTTCTTGACCCAAGACAGCAAACTCCCTGATGTTAAGTTTGAGAAATTAGAATGCACTATAACTTTAAAATATTCTAGCCAGTATATTCCTTTTGCCTACCAACATCACAATTTTATCCAAAAGAAATTCATCTTTGTGTTGAGTCTCTAGGATTTTAATTGGAAATCCCTCAAAAGGCTGAATATAAATATTCCATTCGATTCAGTGATATCTCTTCTGGGAATCCATCCAAAAGAGTTAAAAGCAGCATATAACAGAGATACATGGATACACAACAGCATGAGTAACAATTGCCAGAATGTGGAAGACACCAAAACACCCATCAACAGACCACTGGATACAAAAATTGTGGAATATGTACACAATAGAGTTTTGCTCTTTTATAAGTAGATTTGAAGCTTTTGTAGGTAAATTGATGCAACTTGAGACCATCATGTTCAGTGAAGTGAGTCAGATGCAGAAGGTTAAATATTGAATGGTTTCTCTAATATGAGAAACCCAGAGCACAGTCATTTTATAGAACTAAATGGGGGAGAGAGCAGAAATTAGCAGGGATGGGAAGGGTGTAGGAGAATCAAAAAAAGGGGAGGGGAAGGGACTGTAATTTTGATGGGATATATACGTGCACAAAATACTCAAGTTCAATGTAAACATTATGTATACTAAGTATATATAAAGGGGGAAAAAGAAATTGATCAGGTTGGTCAGGCATGGTGCCTTACTTCTGATACCAATATGATCCTACCTTTTTTTTTTCTTTAGTGCTGGGCTTTGAAGCTACCTCCTGGCTTTTTACACTTCTTTTACATACTGCACAAATTCATACAGAAACAAAGTTTCAAAAGAGCAGAATAACATCTTTCTTTTCTCCAAAGATATAAACTTATACTGCAGAGATAAATATGGGAAAGAATACTCACTGTAAGTACAAATCATTTTACTAGCTTCTCTGAAGAGAAGTACTCCATTAGGAGATGATACATCAAAATTCAAACGCTGAGACCTAAGAAGTATAGCAAAATATCAGACTATTTGTGCGGACAAAACCACCAAACAACATGCTTAAAATGTCCAACATTTTCATTTACTAGAAGCACTAGCAGTACAATTATCCCCCAGATGTCATTCCAGTCAACAGCTGGTGATAAAATACATATACTGTTGTTTCACTATAAAGATATGAAGACAATTAAGAGTTTTTCACTTATTTGCTGATTAAAAGAGCTCTTTTTAAAATCCATGAATATAATATTCTGATATGCATCTCTTACCCCTTATTCTCTCACGTAAAGTGGCTGGTGGAGAATAGTAATACGATGTGAGGTGTTGGTATGTTGCCTTGTACAAAAATTCACATGTATGTTTGCATAAGTTTATATAGATACTTGGACAGAGATGTATTTATACATTTGACATCTCTTAAGACAAATTTTAAAAGTGACAGTAAGGAAGTGGAGGTACCTTTAATACTGCACAAATGCATAATGAACTATCTCATACTTCAAAATACTATTTCAAACACATTAAACTACATCATGGATTATAGTTTCCATTGCACACTGCCTAAGTAAGAGAAACAAATGCCAGAAGCTCTCTGAGAATAATTCTACTTTCCTGGTTCCTAATGCGAGTAGACTGAGTGAACGACAGTGGAGCTGCTCGGACATTACATTTGCTTTTCAGCATCACCCTGGCTGTGGCTGGTTGTGATATACTTGCTGTTGTGCCTTCAAGATAGTTAAAAAAATTAGAAAACAACCAACCAAAACAGAAGTCAAAATATTGCTGAAGTTTTGCTTTCCAAGAATAGAATGGATTGTTGCTTTGCCATGCCTTTTCAAAATATTTTAGTACTATGTACAAGGATAATGTCTTAAGAATATTATGACCATTTGTAACTGTTATTGATAACTGACAATGAGGCATATAACTCCTGACTAAAGAAATGCATGTACATTATTTGGATTAGATTTTGCAGAAATACAGACAAAGTAACATATTCTCTGAGATAAAAGATCTTAACCAGGTATCCTTGGAACATTTGTGTTACATACGAATTATTTTACCTATGAAAGACAAAAAAAGGTTTAGAATATACAATGCAACAATTATTCCCTTTAGTGTTAAATGTTACATCAGTTACGTATCAATCACATGATTAAATTTACATTTTATTTAAAAAATAAACTGAATTTCAAATATAAAACACAAAACCAGTCTCCCTTGAGTACTTAGGGCCTCTATAAGAATGTTTTTTTTTTTAAACTAACAGCTTTCAAAATAATAATACTCACATTTCCTCATTTGCTAGGTCTTTTTCTACCTCTTATATAGAGTATAAAAATTTAAATTAATGCTGTGAAAATCCTCAGAAACTCAAAATTAGAGCTGCAACCCACACACCTCCTGTCTATTTCCCTTCTAATACGCTGTTCAGTACAAAGAGCACTGATGAGGCAGGACGGCTAAGTGACAGGTACTTTGGCATTAAGCCCTATCTGCAACGACATTTTAAAGAAGTAAAAACAATTAGCTTGTTGCAGTTTTTCCCTTTCAGCCATAGCTTTGTTAATATTTATAGGAAGAGTATGTGTATGTCTGGTCTATGCAAATTACAAGGTCAACTAGGCAATTTCTGAGAAATGTTGAGTTTGCTGTTTCAATGAAAACTGCTGAGTACATAAATCATTCAGATACATGCATTTTGGCAAAGAGGACGAGTCTTAACTCAGATTAGCGGAAGTGGGGACAAATCTCCAGAGCTCCTGAGGCAAACAACTATGTGCCCACGAACTACTCTGGGATTCAGTTGTCTTATACATAAAGTGAAGCATCTCAGCTCAGAGACCATTGAACTTCTTTCCTGCTTTAAAATTCTATATAAGAATAGTTAGGCAGGGAAACAGTTAAAACAGATGCTTTTGCCTCTATTTTCTAACTTTAAATATTTAAAACAGTGATGGTTATAGGCTTCTCATTTTTTTTTTTACCTTGCAAAGCTCCCATATACGCATAAATATACTGCACTTGTTTATCCTCTTTTCCAACCTCATAGATGCCTCGCAATATGATAACTTTGCTTCTCTCTCTTTTTTTCAACCATGTCTCTAATCTCTTGTTTTCACTGATCATCTCAAATTTGGGTTCCTGGGCTCTTGCTAAGAATCGAGTATACACTTATTATGGTTTGGATATGAAATGTCCCCCAAAAGCCTAATTTGTCTGGATGCGTTGGAGTATCTACGGAACCATGTGCTGTTAAGAGATGGGACCTGGTCAGAAGAGGCAGAACACTGGGGCAGATTGTTTGGGCTTGGCCTGGAAGAGCATATCCTAGCTCCACCCTTCCTTGCTCACTTGGCTTCTTGTCTGCTGTGCCGAGAACAGCTTTTCTTTCTACTGGACCTCTGCCATGTGCTTTCACCACTGACAGCCATCCATGAATGGACTGAGACCTTCTAAAACTGTGAGCTAAAACAAATCTTCCCTTAAGTTGTGGATACTGGGTGCTTTGTCCCAGATATGAGAAAGTAACTAAGACAGAAATTGGTAACAGAGAAGTGGGGCACTACTCTGACTTTACCTGCCCATGTGGTTTAGACGCCTTTGGAACTAGTTTGTAGGACGAGTTTGGGAAGGTTTGGAGATGCCAGCTAAAGAAGCCTTAGAATACCATGACCTGAGCTTTGTGGGAGGTTCTGGTCAGAGTTCAGAAAAACAGAATGCTGATGTAAGTGTAGATTGTATAAGTCAAGTTCAAGAGGTTTGAGATGGGAAGGAGGATTTTGTTGGCCAATAGTCTAGAAACCATGAATGCTATGCTCTGGTGAAGAGGATGGTATTTTGCCCTTGTCCAGAGACTGACTGAAACTGAGATTAATGATTGTCTTTTATTTGTTGCTGTGACAAAATGCCGGATATTCAGAAATTGGGGGCGCAAAGGTTTATTTTAGCTCACAGTTTCAGAGGGTCACAATAAATTTATGGGTGGCCAGGAAGAATGAAAGGACATGGCAGAGGCAGAGGCGGTGACACCTCCTTATAACACCACAAACAGGAAGCCAAGACTGGTCAAGTCAAGTCCCAGAGGAAGGAAGCAGTGTATATATACTTTCAGATCCTGTCTCAGTGATCTGCCCCTTCCGAGTCCAGCCTCAATGTTCTGCCCCCTCCAGGTATGGTTCTAATTCACCACATGCCTCTAATTCAATCTATACACCTGTAATCTACCCCTCCAGACAAGGCCCCAATCTCCCAACAACACATGGTTCCATGGGCAATCTGGAACATCTAAATATATGAGACTTCTGGGGGACATTCCAGATCCAAACCACAATAAGGATGGTGGACTACTTAATGTGGCTGAAGAAATTTCCAGGTGGTCCAATGTCCAGGCTTCACATAGGCTCTGTTTTCAGCTTTCACCCATATATACACTGAGAAGCTGAAGAAAACAACAGAGGAAAAAGATGCAAAAGGTTTTCAGTTTTTCCACACTGAAAGGGACTCTAAACATGAGGCAAAAGAGCATGGTTCTTCAAGAGACCAGCACTAGGGATGGAGGAGTGTCACAGCAGTTAAAGCACTTGCCTAGCAAGCACAAGGCTCCGAGTTTGATTCCCCAGCACTACATAAATCCAGGTGTGGTGGTACATGCCTATAATCCCAGTACTCAGGAGGCTGAGGCAGGAGGACTGCTTTGAGTCTAAGGCTAGCCTTGGCTATAGAGTGAGACCCTGTCTCAAACAAACAAATTAACAAACAAACAAACAAACAAACAAAGAGATTAGCATTATAAGCCAAGTACTTGGAATCAAGTCTATAGAAACGATGACTTGAGGGTAACTCAGAAATCAGTAAGACCCCACCCTTTACTGATTCAAGGGAAGACAGGCGAAAGACTTGGCTCTGAGAACAGTAATCCTGGTTCCCCGAGTTCAGCCGTTTGGGCACTCAGAAGATGCTGCAACCATGGCACAAGGAGGCCAGACTACTGCTTAAGCCAGGAGCAGTCCGTGGTGTCATCCACGTGGCGCTGGCTTCAGAGGTATGCAGGATGCAAATGTTGTGGAGTAATGGAGGCTCTCACCCAGATTTCAGAGGAATGCCTTGGAGACCAGGCAGTGTGCCCCTGGAATGGCTGTGAATGAAGCTGTGAAGAAGTCAAAGATGCACTGGAGACCCCAGAAATCTAAAGATGCCAGGAGCATGTATTATCTGCAGAGAAAGGCCAGAGACTTAAGTACAGCCAGCTCCAAAGAGAAGCCACGGAGGCTACCGCCAGAGAAAATGCCACAGGAGCTGGGCTATACAACCCCTCTAAAGTTCAAGTTCACATCTTGTCACAGTTTACTGCAAGTGATGGACACAGAATTATAGGATTTAATGGAGGTACAGGATTTAACCCTTTCCTTACTGGGCTTAGATCTTATTTTGGCTGGATTGCTTTCTCCTATTCCTCCCCTTTAGAATGGGAATGTTTCTTCTGTGTCACGGTAGCTCCCAATGAAAAGTTTGTTTTGAGTCTCAGGGGAGATTTTTGACTTGGACAGTTCTTTGCTAGCACTGTTAAGACTGGCAACTCTTAGAGAAGGACTAAATGCATTCTGCATAAGGAGGTGGACACTAGTCTTCTGGAGACCAAGGGTGGAATGTTATGGTTTGGATCTGGAATGTCTCCTAAAAGCCTCATGGATTTGCATGTTGTAGAACATCTACGGAACCGTATGCTGTTAAGAGGTAGGGCCTGGTTGGCAGGGGTGGAAAACTGGGGGTTAAGTCAGAGGGGGTCAGTCACTGGGGTCTGACCGAGAAGGGGAGGAAAGGTGAGGCTGGATCTGGAATGGATATATACTAGCTCCATGCTTCCTTGCTCTTTTGGCTTCTGGTCTGCTGTGCTGTAAACAGATCTTCCTTCTGCTAGACCTCTGCCATGCCCTTCTACTGTTGTCAGCCACCCATGAATACTGAAACTGTGTGCTCAAATAAATCTTTCCTTCCCTAAGTTGTTGATGCTTGATATTTTGTTCCAGCAAGAGAAAGTAGCTAAGATGACACTACAGATGTCAGGCAGGAGTCTAACCTGTAGATTGGAGATTACTGCCAAAAGCAGACTGTTTCTTCATTCCCTGGTACAATGCTTACCTGTTATGCATCAGTTCTGCCATTAGTTTCAAGATGGGAGTTGTACATGTTGGGTCTCCATACCACCGCTCAATAGCCCTCTGAAGAACGGGAAGATATTTTGGGTATCTTTTAAAAAGTCTGTTAAAGAATTTAAGGATTAAAAAAGTTTCTAAAAAGCCATTTAAAAATAAAAAGAAGAAACCCATGTGTATTCTGTTTAGTATATAATGGCAATTGCATAAATTAATTCTTTTGAACCTGTATAGCTATACTTTTGGGGGTTGCAAAAATTTGCTGTTGTTTTGTAATGTACTTCATAAATTATATTGCTTTATTCTTGGCATTATACATAAGTAGAAGATATACCTTTAAAGTATCATATAAGCAACACATTTAAAGAATTATGCTTGATGTAGAAAATAAAAATAAATTTAGCTAATGAAGAATGAAAACATTTTTGAGTCATTTTCATGAGGATTTCTTGGGCACCATACTGAACAAAATTTTATTATAAAAATTTAAAGATCATAAAGTCAGAGAAAAGGTAAACATAAATCTTGTGTATCTATTTCCAAGTTTCAAGCTTACCTACTTTTTGTTCTGGCTGGCTTTACTGTAGCTTTGAGAAACATTCGAGATGTTAGCTTAAAGAAAAGCTCTGAGTAACTATTAATTCAATGTCTGTGTTGTTAAAATGTATTCTGATGTACAAGTGAGAAGTCAATCTCAAAAATCTTCATTAATAAAGTAGTATACATCTCTGATGAACCTATTTCAGGGACCATTAGAACCTGAAAAATTCTGACTCAGCCTCCCTGGTCCTTTAACTCACAAGTGGCCTCCTTGCCAAGCAGACAAATAAATACAGAATTAAGGCCTAAAACTACTACAGAAAATTTCTATGCTATTGCCTTCATTGTCCTTTCCCCATCTCCCAGCTTTCTCTTTGTGAGGTTTCCAATATACTCGTTTGTTTCAGGTAAAAGTGCTGAAATCAATTATTGGATGGTGTTCCTTTTCTGTTTGGTATTTGCAGTTGTGACAAGCTTCACCATAAATTACTTCCTTTTTCTTAGAATAAGTTCCAAGTTCCTCAAAATGGGATACACAAACCTTTAAGATCTTGCCTATGCCTACCTTCTGCATTGTCTCTTAGCACTTCTGCTAGATCTACAGTTAAGCCATCACAACTCCCTTCAAATCATGTGTTGCCAAATCTTGTACCCATCCCTCCATACACTGCATCCTTCTGCCTAACACAGTTCTGTTTTTTAACAGACAGCTTAAGTTTTACCTGCCTTGGGATATTTTATCCATTTTGTCAAAAGGTACTGATCTCTTCCTCATCTCATAACCACTCTTAATTACATGTCTCTTATAACACGGTGAATCGTTGGGTTATGTTATCCATCTCTCCTTTTAGACATCATGTTTCTAAAGGGCAGAGACCTGTGCAACTGCACCATCCCCCTGCTAATTCCCATCTGCCCCTCAGTAAAATATGAAATACTTATGCAATCTGAAGAGAATCTAGAGTATGGCATTTATTCCTCAGATTTCAAAGTAGGTGTCACTAATTAGAGAAAATCTTTTGCGATACCTGTACTACCCACCCTAGATTTCGATTAACTTCTGTGTTTGGCTGTGAAATCCTCTGTTAGAACTACCAGAGCATTTGCTTCCATTTTAAGCTTTTTGAGGTCAGGTATTTGGTAGTTATTGTATGCATGGGCCTGTCACAAAGTAACTTCAACACATACTTGTAGAGTAATTGGGGAAGAGTCAAGATGGTGCTAGAATAGGAACTCCAGGAAGGCTTCTCCCCAAGATGTCAACGAGAGAGGAAGACTGCCAGAGGAAGTAAGTACAATTTGGAACTATAACAAAATATTAGGATTAGAGGTAAAAACAAAGTTGGGTGATCATGGGCTTAAGAGGCCCTTGGTGGGGGCCCCTACCTTTACAGAAGTTTGAGTGTGCGGAAGCAATTAGGCTCATGTGTGCTTCCAGCTGAGCCTGGGAAAGAGACTGGCTCTGTGTCTCTTATGTGCCCACACATCCAGTTATGGTGAGGCTGACTATCCTCTCCTGTGTGCCAGGGAGCTGTGGAATTAGGCAAGCCAGCAGCAGTGGCTGAAGCCATGTGATAGTGGGGGTAAGGGAACAAAATGAAAGCTTAAGGGAGGTGAGCCTTTTATCCTATAAATTCCACACATGCATTTTCCTAAAATGGCAGGAGGCAGACAGCACTGTAAACACAAACTGGACTCAGCTACCAAAGGCTGTGAATTGTGAGAAGTTGGTAAGAATTCTACTTTTCTGTCCAGATTTCCACACCTAAGGACTTGGCTTGCCCAGGTAACTAGTGATTGGGAATTGCTTGCCGGGTTGGAGGATGACTGGAGAAGTGCAGAGGCGGAGCTATGTATGGACAAGGAATGACAACATCAATCACTGTCAAGGGAGGAAGGTTGGAGCACCCTCTAGAGGTCACCAGTACCAGCTGGAAAAAACACATGGACAATTGAGAAATCCTCAGGGACAATGGCTAGATAGAATGCTATTATACTGAGACCCACAGCCTCAGAATTGTTACAGGCAAAGAATACAGGAGGGTAACTGATTTTTAAAAAAAGTTGGTTATTTTGTAGTTTGTTTTTTGTTTTGTCTGTTTGGTTTCCTTTTTTCCTTTTTTTTTGGTTTAGTTTCTTACTTTTCCTGCAATTGATTAGATTTTATTTCTACCATCTTTTTTTGTTCTTTGTCTTTGCTTTTTTCTATCCTTCCCTTATACCTCCTTCTGTTTCTTTGTTAGTTTCTAAATCATTCCCTCTCTTTTTTAACTTTCTAAGCCCTTCTTCATAAACCTTTCTGAAGATTTGTAAGCAATAATCTCTCCCCTTCATTCATAACTCTTCCTCGCTCATCTGAATATTGCTTATAGTGCTTTTTCCTGTTATTCTCTGATTGGGGTAGGAGTATTGCCAGGCTTTTTTCTATCATATAAATATTTTTATGCTTTCTATTTCATACCTAAAGCTAACTCCTAATCTTAGTCTGCTCTGCCCCTACTCCAATTTCCCTTAATAGAACTGTTAAGTATCTATAATTTACAACCATATAGACTAGTAGAGATGTATTATCTGTATACTATTTAGCTAGTAGTAAATTAGTAACATAGTTTTGTGTATATATTATTAATATAATGGTGCCATGAACAAATTCCTCTAATAGGCTACTAAACAATGTGTATAGAAACCACTATTAGTAGTTTATATCACAATTAGGTTAAGTGGGGACTGGGTGTATATATCAATATTTAGTTAGCATAGATATATAGCTAGTAGGAAACAAGTATAAATATTGACACAAATATATGCTATATTGCTTAAAAAGATTATAGTGGGTGGACCTAATAAGAGTGGACAACTTCTAATGGTGCCAGTTAGCCTCAAAAAGCAATATAGAGCTCTATTATTTTAATATTTGTATTATACTACTGATATTAATAGAACACCTCAATAAGTCAATATTAGGTTTAGTTAGATATATGGTGAATGAATATTGCACCTATGAATGTTGTGGTTGGAACAGTTATACCATTAAATTAGTTACTAGAATCTTCCAATTAAGTTATTAATATTAGATAGTACTATAGGGCTGAAGGAAAGGCACAGTGTTTAAAGTGCTTGCCTTGCAAGTGCAAGGCAGTGAGTTTGATTCCCCAGCACCACATAAAGCTGGGTGTCATGGCTTGCACCTGTAATACCATCACCCAGGAGGGTGAGGCAGGTGAATTGTCCTGAGTCTAAGGCCAGCCTGGTCTACACCAGTGAGTTTAGAAACAGCATGGGTTACAGAACAGGACTCTGTCTAAAAAATATAAAAAGAAAAAGAAAAAAAGATAGTGCCATAAATGCAAATCTTTATCCAAAGTGTGTCGACATCAATAATTATTTTCATATACAAGATAGGCTAACAAATATTTTGTCCATAGACCATACAGAGTTCTGTATTATGTTCCTCCTTCACCAAAGACTAGAGATTAAGCTCTTAACAGAAGGCTGGACATTGAGAATACCTTCAAAATTAATAGCTAAATAAATTAAAAAGTTAATAAATTCTAAAACCTGAATGAACTTAAGGAAACATGTAAAGAAGAAGCTAAATCTCTCCAGATGGTCTCTCTGATATGAGAAACCCAGATCACAGCTATCTCATGGAACTTAAAATGAAAAACAAAGTGAACCAAGGGGATAGGGTGGGGAGGTATGAAGGGGTAGGTAGGGGGAAGGACAAAAGGAGAGTGGGAAAGTCCTTGTCACCTTGACAGGATACGTATGTGCATGAAATGCTCAACTTCATTGTAAACCTTAAATTTTGCACTTATACATATCAATAAAATGGAGGAAAAAGAAAAAAGAAGAAATAGTTTAATAAAAGATTCTCTGGAATAGAGACAGAGTCCATCAATAATACCTGAAATTCAACTCACTGCAACAGAGCCATGGGGGGGAAATGAGGTAATACACTGCTTACAAGAGGGAGCCGGCAGTAACTGAACTTACCAACAATTAAGTCAAAAAAGAAGTCGATATGCTGGCTAGGAAACTCACACATGACATAAAAGAGCTGGTCAGTGAGCTCAAAGCAGACATTATAAGAAGCTAGAAGACTGTAAAAGAAAAACGAATAAACAGACACTGAAGGCAATTCAAGAAATTAGAGAACAGTTGGGCAGAGCTTAACTGCAAGATAAGAAAAACTCACAGGAAAAAAAACAAGTAATCAGCTTGAACACTTCTAGGAAAGATTACTAGAAATCTCTTGACTAGGCCTTTAAAATGGAGTCCCTCGACAGAAACATGGGAAGAAGACAAAAAAATATGACACCCACAGAAACACCTGAGAACCTAGAAATTAATGTCACAGGCTCTGAAATAGTGGAACTCATAGGAAAGAAGTAAAAAAAACAAGTGAATGAGTCAAGCAACAAATTGAAAAAAAGATATTCTCAAAGAAATGTAAGCAATCGTTAGTGGGCTAATGGATACAAAGTCTATGGAGCATATAGAAGCTACAAATAAAAAGCTGGCTGAGGTAAATAAGGAAATGAAGGAACATTTTGACAGAGAAGTGGAAATTTGAAAAAAAATTTAGCTGAAATTCAGAATATTAAAAATTCATTTGAAAGCAGGGGAAGTCGACTTGAACACTGTAAGGACAAAGTTTCAGACCTTGAACACAAGGCTGAGGAAACAAATGCTGTAATTAGGCATGACTCCAAAATTAGAGATGAGCAAAGCAGCTGGATACAACAGCTGATGGATGATTCAAAGAGAGCCAATCTCAGGATTATGGGTGTGCGAAAAAAGCAGAAGATGGCACCAAAGGCACCAGCAATTTATTCACTGAAATCATACAAGAAAATTTCCCAGATCTAGAAAAACAAATTAATTTTCAGGTACAAGAAGCTTATAGAGACCTGACAACCTCAACCAGCAACGAGTCTCACCATGATATATCATAATCAAAACCTCAGAAATATAACATAGAGACTATTAAAAGCAGCAAGAGAAAAACACATTATATTGCCAAGGCAAACTCATGCAAATTACCACAGATTTCTCAATGCAAACTTTAAAGGCCAGGAGAGTCTGGAGCAAAATCTTTCAAGCTTTAAAAGACAGCAAATGTCAACCCAGGTTGTTGTATACAGCAAAATTATCCCTCAAAATTGAAGGTGAAGTAAAAATTTTTCATGACCAAGAATCCCTAAAGAAATTTGCAACCACTAGCCCAGTATTGGAGAAAATACTTGAAGGAATCTTTGACAGAGACAGAGACAAGCAGCATCAGACAACATGGAGGAAAGGAAACATCTAAAGAGAAAGCGTAACAAACAATAGATTGCCTTACGGATTTCACTGTTATAGTTCTTTTCTTATGTGAACTGGTGGACGAGGCCATGTTAAAGAATCTCAACAAAGATACAGTAAGATACAGAAAAAAGAACTTTTGGCAAATCATCCCAATAAAGGGCTCTACCGGACCCGGAGATGAGGCATCAAGATACAGCCGCTGTAGCCCATCCTTGCGGTGGGAAGCTGAGCTAAAGGGTGGTGATTTGAAGGGTGAAGTGAGTCAGATTCATAAGATTAAACACTTTAAATAACATATGGTTTCTCTGATTTGGGAAACCCAGAATACAGACATTCTATAGAACCAAGTGGGTGTTATAGTGGGAGTTAGGGGGGTTAGGGAGGGTGTGGGAAGGCCAAAAACAGGAAGAGATTGTAAAGTTGATGTGATATATATGTGCAAAAAATACTCAAGTTCATTGTAAACATTACATATATATATATATATATATATATATATATATATATATATATATATATATATATGGGGTAAAAAGAAGTAAGTGTGTGTGTGCAGATAAGGTTTCAGTTGGATAAAAATGATAAAGTCAATGAGTATTAGTTTTATATTCTGGCTATTATCAGACACCTTACAGTTTTTTCTATGGACTAGAAAAGATGCAACTTTTTACAGGCAGTGAATATTATGTGCTACATACTGTATTCAGTCCCAGAGATCTAGAGTTAGAAAGTTGTGACTTTTATTCCTGAGAAATTCATACTTTATCAGATTGGCAGACACACAGGGATGATCAGAGTTCTAAAATTCTTTAGTAGTGCCTGAGGAGCACAGGTAAGCAAATGCCCCACCAAGAAATCTCCTGAGCATAAACCTAGGAATCCTTAGTAGAGAAGCATCAAGAAGGCTCATCAAAGAACTCAAAAGATCGAAGTCTCTGAACTGAATACTAGACGCATATACAGGTCCTTTTGCAAACAATTCTAAAGGCATTAGAACTGTGGTATTTTTCATAGCACACTGCAGTCACTACAGGATAAGGCCAGAGGATATGAGAGGTTGATGCTCCTTTTTCTGTGTGGAATAAGAGTGGTCACAATTCTAATATGCTTGTGACAGAGGTGACTGCCACAGAGAAAATGAGTGATTATTGGAAAGCAGAGTAGAGGTTTACTTAGCAGGGAGGGTAAAAGGCCTTCCAAGTGTGAGTGCCAAGCTCAGATTACAGAGTGAGAACCAAAACCCACTCTTTGACTTTAATTTGCCAGTGGCCTTGTGAGGACTATGTATATATGGATCAGAGGAGGAGTGGGAGCCCTCAGATAGAGGAAGCACAGATCCATTGCTTTTCCTTAGATTGTCTCAATGAACTGTGAGCGTATGTGTCAGATAAATGAAAAAATCAAATGTATTCATGATGTGATATTAACTTATTAAATGCCATATATGAAAAAGTGTAAAGAAAGATTTTTTCCTTTTATTTTTGAGGCAGGTTCTTGTTCTGTTGTTCAGGCTGTTCCTGAACTCACTATGTAGCCCAGGCTGGCCTTGAACTCACTGCAACACTCCTCCCTCAGCCTCCTGAGTGCTGGGATTATAGGCATGTGCCACCATACCCACCTTATGTGGTGCTGGGGAATCGAATTCAGGGCTTCGTGCTTATTAGGTAAGTGTTCTATTGCCCCAACCTTCTTTACAGTATCCATTATTCATCCATCCATTCAATCATCCATCCATCCATCCAACCATCCATCAGTAATGTAATCACTATATGCGAGACACCAAGAAAACAGTAATGACGAAAACTAGTACCTTTCCTCTAAGATTTCACAGAAGAGAAAGCATCATAATATACTACAAGGCAACGTGAATTTTTAAAAAAAATGTTAGGAGATAAACAGTTTGAGAACATAGTTCCAGAACAGAAATAGGCCATCAGTTCAGAGTTTATTTTCAAGCTACTCAATGAACATGGGAAGACCTATACTATTTATTTTGTTCGTGAAAGCAGCTGCACCGCTTAAGTTTTCTCTCTTATGTCTTTCAAATGCCTATCCATTGCCCGACAATTAGCAAAAGCTTCACTTCTCCTGGGAAGTTGCCCCATATTTCCTCCAACACCAGTTTCTTCCTCATATGTGTTCATATGGCCTTTGTATGGATTGTTAAACCACACTGATATTTGTGTATTAGTTTTTGTATGTCTAATAGATTGTGAGCTTCTGAAGAGCAACCACTCATTCTTGTATTTCTTGTACTTAGCATAGAAGTTTGTGTGTGTGTGTGCATGTACAAACATATGTATATTGCATGTGTGTTTGTGTAGTGTACAGTCCTTATTTCATTAGTCAATCAAATTCACTATTTCATAGGCCACACACTCTACTACATTCTGTAGTTTGATATTGAAGACAACCTCCATTTTCAACCATGACGTGGTATCTAAAAACATCTTTTCTACTACTCCCTTCCTAAACTTAGTGACTAGCTAGCTGAAAATCTGTCTTTTTATTTACACATGGTACAATACTACTTACTTGGTAAGATATAAGGCAACATCTCTCCTTTACACAACCTTTCAAGCTAAATGCAATCACATTTTTTATTTGCATTTTTGTTATGGCATTTACCACTTCTGAAGTTTATAACAGATAATTATGTAGGTATCTTACTTTGAACTCTAACCTCATTGGGGAGGAGGATTCATGTCTAACATGTATCCCTTTGAGACCTAACACAGTGGGCACATGAAGCCCAATTATTGAATGCAAGAGCAAAAAGGACTCCTTTGTCTCATTCTATATTAGAAAAGTAAACGATAGCAGGAGTGGAGTGGAGTACTTTGTACCACATGTTGTACTAGACCCATTACATAATCATAGAATTGTAATATTTCTTCTTATAACACTTATTAGCCTGGTTTTATAAGAGAGAAAACTGTAATTCCTGTACATTAAATAACTTACCCAATATCCACAGGTTGGTAAATGGTAAAACCAGGACCTGGATCTACCATTACCTTATCTGAAGCTGTTCTGCATATGTCACTGTTTTGGCTCACTTTTGTATAATATATTCACGCACATTCATGATGAACATGGTTGCCTGACTGAAAAAAAGTAAGCTCAGAGATCATGACAACTGAAAGACTGAATGTGAAGTAATACTGTGTAATATACTTTCTTTTCTTTTTTCAGGCGCTCTGCATTTCTAATACTTCAGACAAATTATGACCTGGAAATAAACAAGGTGGGTAAATGCACTGCAAGGTAAGATGGTTTCTTATTGTTGTGTTCTCAGAAGAGGGGCAAAGAAGTCTACCAGCGACTCTCCTTCAATTCTCTAGCCATGGAAACAATTTATCAAGATGGCTGCTGTGTAGTTTCAGGCAATTTAGTTTTAGAAGGACAGAGTGATAAGCAATGTAGTTTGTGTAGCAGTTAATGCAGTAAGTGTTTATAGAAATGCTTTTGAATTAAATAGCTAACCATGAAAATAGCATTTTATCAAATAATCACCATAAATAAAATGCATTTTGACTTTAGGATGACATATACTCTTATAGGAATCTTTGTTCTGCATGCTAAGGATTGTATAACAAATTAAAGAACACACATTTATATGGATAACAGGCAAATAAACTTTCCCCAGCAGTAATGTGGGACTTGTCGCTGGCAGTTTGACAGATCAATATTTCAGGAAGAATAAATGACTTTCATATCCATGTTTTTTTCCACCCTATATTTATTCATTTTTGCATTACTCGAATACTTTGGAAAAAATCTGTACTTTATCACCTGAAACTGCTTAAAGTATTTTGAAATATTTTAATAAAGCTTTTTGAATTATCAAATAATGTAACTTTTAAACAAATTTTACTATTATTATAAATATTTGCTCTTCATCCCTTGCCCAAAGGAAAACTATAAATCTTGTCTCAACTGAATGAACACCATTTATCATATTCATTTTGTTGTCAATACAATTATGAAAAGCCTTTGGCCTTTTCCCAAGGAAGCTGATTTGCTACTGAAATTCAATTATTATAAGCAAGGCCAGTACCAACCACTGAATTTGGCAACCTAACATAGCTTCCTGAGCAACTGACACTTTGCCCTCTGTCCCTGACCCTAATAACTTGGACATCTATGGTCAAAGGGAGGAGACAAGGGTTTCTAGTTCAAAACAAAACATTAACTTCCTGATTTTTCATCTGATATTTTCTGCCATCTGCTGGACAAAGGTTTCATTTCAGATAGGTGCACAAAAGAAGGAAATAAGAAATGAAAAATAGTATTCTTTGACTCTGAGAGGAAAGTTTCTGAACTTGACTCTAGCTTAAAGCTGCTGAAAAGCAGAACATGCAATACTAATTGCTGGACAACCTAGCGCTGCAGCTTAGCTTCAAGTGCACATCAATTTTAAAGTACTAAAATTAGACTTTTACAATTTTCCAAGTAAGTAGAAAATTTTTTACTTTGGGAGCCGCAATTTATGTTTAGAGAAATAAAAGGATCATATGTAATTCAGGTTTATCTTTCATAGTTATAAGAATTTTTAGACTTTCTACGTTAAAACTTATAATCTGTGTACATGTCTATATAAACGATGCACTTGATTCTTCAGTAATATGAAAAATCTTGTCTCTCCTTTCTTTATTTTCCCTAACTCTTTTTTAGGCACATAAATCTGACAAAGTAGTTTTAAATACTGATTAAAAATATAAGTCAATATGTAAATTAATGTTGGAAATCCTGGTGTGGTGGTGCATGCCTGTAGTCCTAAGACTTTGGGAAGATGAGGCAAGAAGATCTCAAGTTTGAGCCCAGACTGGGTAACAAAGCAACTTTGTGAGAACTTGTCTCAAAATAAAAAATGAAATGGGCTGGGGATATAGCTTAGTGAGAAGGCTCCAGGTTTAATTCCCAGTGCCACAAAAAAGTTCAACAATTTTCATCATTTATAGAATTCTCCTAATATGTGCCTAGATTCCCAATTAGTTATGTTTTGGGCCACTACTGTGGCACAGTCATTGAAAGCTGTCTTTAAGAATTTATGACACAAACTGTGGTATTTATACACAGTGGAATACTATGCATCTATAAAGTCAGATAGGTTGGAGGCTTTTGTAGGCAAATGGAGGCAACCTGAGACCATCATGCTTAGTGAAGTGAGTCAGAAGCAGAAGGTGAAATATTGAATGGTTTCTCTGATATGAGAAATCCAGATCACAGTTATCTCACAGAACTTAAAGTGGAAAATAATGGGAACTTGGGAGGGGGGTGAAGAGAGGAAGGGCTCACAGGAGAGAGGGGAAGGTCTTGTAACCTGGCCAAGATATGTATGTGCATAAAATGCTTAAGATCAATGTAAACTTCAAATTTTGCACTTATACGTATCAATAAAAGGGGGAAAAAAGAATTTTAAGACAATTCGTGAGCTGCCCTGCGTTCAGTGTCCCAGCACCGCATAATTAACCTGATATGGTGGGAAACTACAATCTCAACAAACTTCAGAGGCTGAGCCAGGTTTGCCGTAACTTCTAGGCAAAACAAACCTGCACTATAGATCAAGAGATCCAGTATTCGCCCCCCCCCCCACCAAAAGGAGGCAACTCACAGACTGTATTTAACAATGGTTTCATAAATAAAAGGTATGAAAGCATTATTATACCTATATGACATATGAATCATCTTTTCCTATTAGGATCAAAGATGATTTACATAGTACCATTAAAAATGTCAATAAGTATTTATGACTACTGACAACGTGCTAGACATTTTACGAAATGCACTCTTCATTTTCATAGTCATAGTATACTGTGACACTGGATTATCGCCTTGTTTTGAATGCAGAAGCCAGGTCTCACAGAGGTGAAATGACTTGATAAGGTTTACACAGTAATTGAAGAGCTGGGATTTCAGGTCTCACGTCTCTGACATCAAAATCCATGATCTTTTTAATCTCACATGATGAAGCACTTCTGTAGGGGATTTTTTTTTTTTTTTGGTTTATACTAAGCCTCGATAATAGTATTAAATTAGACATCAAATGACTAACCCTGACCATTTATTTCCCCATTAATATTTTCATCATGATGAAAAATTGTAGCTTGGTAAGTCAAGTCTCAAAGAGATAAAGTGCCCATCTCAGCCCTCCTAATTGAGATGGAGTAGAGATTCAAATCTCCTTACAAATGCCAAATGGTAAGATTCATTGATCCCAAGTAAAGGTGCTAGTCAGATTATCCCTACAACCCCAACATAAACAATCATCTGGGAGAAGCGATTTTTAAGTTGTCGACACTTAATGGCATCAAAAACCCTGACCTCTGTGAGGGTCTCCAAATGCTGTGCTCCGTTATCGCACTGCTGCCACTGTGCTGTAATTTTTAGCTGATTACACATTAGTTCATTTAGCTTTGTTTCCTCTTCCCTACTGTGCCATACTATTAAACGAAAGTGAGGGGCCCGGCTTCCCTCTGTGCACAGAGCTGGTATTGTCACAGTGTAATAAGGATACATCCAGTCAAACAGCATGGTGTAGCTGGTCTTTGTGTTCAGTGCAAAGGCAATCCCTCGAAGATCTCTTGCCAGCCCGATCAACATACGCTGTCAGTGGGAAAGAGACACAGTAATTGATTTTCACGTTAGTGCAGAGCAGATGGAGTAATAATCAGGCAATAATGACCACATATCTGATTTTGATTCATTAGCTAAAATGTCTCGCTCAGATTCCCTCCTATAGAAAATCACAGACTCTTTAAACAAACATCCCATCAATCTGCTGACCAACTCCACCTTGCTGCTTATAAATAGAGTTAAGTCATAATTCTAGTAGCTCAGGAACATTAAGATCAACATAGTTTACTTCTGAATAAAATTAGAAAAAAGATCAGGACTGATGATTTTAACAAAATAAATATGCACAGGGTCTACATTTTATTTAATAATCAATCTTAACTATCCTGGATTGCATGAAATCAGTCCCACTACACAATTTGCAAAACTGGCTAGGTGGCCTACTGGTACTAAGATACACCAAGAATGGTGGCTGCCTTCATCAAGGAAGGAAAAGATAGTAACAAACAGAGTTCTTATTCAATGTCCTAAGACGTGCACTTTACTTAGGAGTTCTACCTAACTCTTAAAGACAAAACAATTTAACTGTCTCAGTTTTCTCATCTACGGAAGGGGCTAGCTATGCAACTTTCACTGTGAGGAATGAACTTTTCTGTGAAAAGTGCCTAGCAAGAGACTGATAATAGTAAGTGGTCTGTGTTTAGTTTTAGAAAGGAGAAAGGAAAGAATAGCCTTTGACTTGAATAAGAGAGCTGACTTGTACTGAACTCTTAATTAAGCTGTCTCTGGATGGTGCTTGGGAAGAGAAAAGGAAAACCCAAGAACAGATGCTAGCGTGTCAGCATAAAGAGCACATGTAAGCATAACCGCAGAACGAGTGGGTAGGATGACTGAGATATGCAACTGTGATTTCTGAAGATACTATTTCGAGAGAAATATTATGCCAGAAAATGGTGATGAGCCTTTCATGAGATATTCATTTTTCCTACGTCTTACTAACAAAAGAAAACTTCTTGAGTAAGCGTTTAAATTATCATCAGGGAGGCAGTGATCTTGATGTTCAAATTAATGGTCAAATAACATTTCAAAGTAGCAAATATTAGTTTACCCTTGAGACTTTCTAGAATTTCCCATCGTCCCTATTCTGCTTTCCTAAACCGTGACTCAACATTTCTCGATGTTGTCTGTAACAACATTCAGTTTCTACAGTCTAGCAGTTTACAGTATGATGGTCACCTGAAGTTCAGAATCTGAGAACACTGAATTTCTGTTCCTGCTTCTTTAAATGACTTGCTTCTTCCTGTCTCATAATCTCACAACTCCTTTTTTCTATAATAAGCAGGTATCCTTGTAGTTACCTCATGTAACCTGCTGTTTTTTTTTCAACATTTTTGCCTAGCCCCTCACTTTTTAAAAAAATAAAACCATCAGCAAATGTTCTTTTCTTTTTTGGTATATGTGCTGCCGAAGCGAGCACATTTTTTTTTATTTTTGATTTCCATCATTTTTACAGTCTCCAGGCTCTAGTACTAGAATGAAATGTATCTTCTGAGAAGCCTTCTTCAAACAACTCTATTCTGGCTGAAGTATATGCAGTCCTATGGATTCTTCTATACTTGGCTCTGCCATCCACCCACTGATGGAGACTTCTCTCTGTCCTATCATAAGCTGATAGGTTATAGGCTACTCCAAATAATCCAAAGCCTCCACATACATTCAATATACCCACCATTCAACAATAAACTAGTAAGAACTATGCGTTTTACTTTCTTTGTGCTTAGCACAAAGGGATTTAATAATACATTTTATTGTTATATGATAATTTAATTTTATAAGTTTTTCTTAAAAGATGTCAAATTAATAGAAGTGCTCTGACTCAAATCTACAGTTAATGTGGCCAAGAAATCATACCAATGATTGATCGATTGTGCTGAGGACTGAGCCCAGGGTCTTCATAATGAGCTACAACCCTAGCTCATTTTTTAATTTTTATTTTGAGACAGTGTCTCAGTAAGTTGCTAAATTTCCCAGGCTACGATCAAATGTGAGATTCTCCTATCTCAGCCACCCTGAGTGCTGGGATTACAGGACTATGCCCATGAGCCTGGCTCAATGTTTCATTTTAGAAATCGTTAGTAGGATACAAAGTAAGCATATAATAGCTAAAGGTAACTTTTAAATAGAGTCATGTGAGCAGGAAAATGCAGTGTTAATAAGAAAAAGATTTTTTCTACCTTTTCTTTTTATTATTGTTTATTGGATATACAGGTTAATGTCTTTTTTGGGGGCAGATATCACTTTGGCAGATTGGTTCATGCACACAACATACTTTATAGATACCTTATGTTGAAACAGTATCTTTTATCTCCAAGTAGCTAATAGCACTATATTAATTTACACAGATAAACAACACTATAGTATTTTCTTGATAGCCAAAATATATACTAGCTCAGGTATTAGAAAGGGCAAGTGTTAAGCAGGTGCTCAAACAGCACTGGTAAGTAATCTGAAGGTGAGAGGTGATCTGATTGAAATTTAGAGGGGGAACCACAGCATATCATCTCATGTAAAAGAGTACAAATAGGTTCATTTTAAAAGTCACTTTTTTCCTATGCCTGGTCAATACTACATTCATCTGAAATTAGACAGCCTCCTATATTTTTAGTGAGGCTGCTCTGCAGAGTAGGTTTATCTGGTGCTCTATTCCTATGGATTCCTTTTGGATAGTACAAGGAGAAATTGCTCAATGCTTCAGTCAGCTGCACGGGGAAGAGTTGTCTGAATGCCAAGCGTGAGACGGATGAACTGGGAAGCAGCTGAAATGCGGCTCCTTCCACCCTGACCCCCAAAACAGGGTTTCTAATGGAAAGTCTGACAGAACCTTTACTGTAGTGGCACTACTGGGGGCAGCTATAATATTATCCTCATAATTCTACTATATAATAACAACAAAGAAAAAGAAGGTGAAGGGTCATTGTGCTTTGTCTTTAGAATTAAGATGGCTGTCTTCATCCTTACAGCATACTCTTAATTCTGGAGACACATCTTAATAACCTCTAAATAGTTCCAACAAAAGAGCCGTGTCAGAGGAATGAGCAGGCCCCAAGGTGTTTCAACTGGAGTGTTTTCATCTGCCTTTATTGCTCTATCCCTCTCCAGAATTAAGGCAATAACCTGTGATAAATTATTCAGGAACTGCTACAGGGATCAAAGCAAAATCATTCTGTTAAAGTGCTGTTTGCAACATTTGGCACTTAGTGCGAAAACTTTTAATGTGCGCATGCTGAAAATCAAGGATTTTAAATAATTTAACATTGTGGAGTTTTTACGAAGGGACTAAAGATAGCAGGTTCCTATTTAACTGCTCCTCTTCCCTCTGAGAAGCTTTCATTCATTTTCCTTAAAATTGATGATGTCATGGCCAAATCAAAAATGATGCACGAGTCAGGGAACTACTGGACTGCATTTGACTGTGGATAAAATTAGAGGAGAAAAAACATATGTTTTGAAGCGAAACTCTAGAGCCAGAATTTGTTACAGTATTTTCCCCTCCTTTACTTTGGAGAGAAAAACTCAAGACAAAAATTCAACATTCTCTTCAATATTATTAGGACTAAGAAAACAAAGCTATAAATTTAAGAGCTGCAGCATTTCCTCTCTTACAACTGTATTTCAGTTTAGTAGCACAGGTTCTTAATGTTTAAGTTCACTCTGAAATCTGCATTTGAAAAATGTCTATAAACAGGGAGTTAGAAAATCCTGGTAAGGGCTGCAAATTAAATGAATTTGGCAGTCCTACAGCATTTTCATAGAGATATTTTAACAGCATCACCTCCTGTGGATTGGAATACTAAATACTTTATTGAAGAACAAAACAGAACTGTTTTTATCTCTAGTACTTGCAAAATGAAGTACCTGAAAGCACTTTTGCATGTATTATTTATCCATCATGATGGAAAAATAGCCTTAACCTAATAAATTACATTTAAAAGCATTTAGTGCAAAAGTTTTGTTTATGATAAAGCAACAGATTTAGCCCTTTTTCAGTTGCTTAAAGCACCAAGTTTTCTTTATACAAATTAGACAGATGGTGCTTACAGTAGAATTTACTAAAGGTCTGTCACAACAAATGCAGCCAAGCTGCATATTTAATCACTGCAGAATCTTGTCTACCTGCAGCTGCCAACTGCTAATCCAATTTCCCTGATAAATGTGGCAAGAGACACGATCAGCAATAAAGAGCATCTAACTCCATTTTCCTGCAGGGCGTCTTTTGATGAACATTTAGGACGGAAGCACGGAGTGCACTGTGTGGCCTTGGTTCATGGCAGCTGCATGCATTCTGAGGCACAGTTCTCAGGTTACTCACTTAATTCTGCCACTATCATTACGTTGCTATTGATCTCAGTAGCTGTTGCCTACACAGCATTACTCTAGATGAAGCTGAATCAGGCAGTTATCATGCATCAAACTTGCTCAAAAGCCTGGAGATTTCCCCTTAATTACTTGTGATTTTATTTGCAAATACCGTTAAAGTGTAATCAAGCAGTCACTTTCCAGGGTCGTTAAGAACTTGCTGGTTTAGGGATATATCACTGGAACTCTATTAAAAATAACTCTAGGAAGATGGTTTCTATCAAACTAGATGGAATTACATCAAAACCAGTTTGGAATATAATGAAATTTTTAAACGAGACAAATGTAATCTTTATACAGATAGCGTTTTTTTTAACCTTACTGCTTCTTTTTGATAAAGAGCAGCAATGGCCACCTTAACCCTGCAGAGACTTTGTTGATCAGTAAAAATGGCTGGAAGATATCCAAAAACTATAGCTGACCAGAGCAAGCCCTCTGATGAAGATTTGTGCAAGACTATAAACATCAAAAATATCTCTGGGAGTCTTTTTAACTTAAAATTCTGTGACTATGGATCCTAATAAAAATAAATTTAAAACTATTTTCAATTAGAAGTTATAGCATTTGATTATTTACTTTTGGGCAGGAGATATCGTTAAAGACCATTATTTTTCTATGTGGTTTCTTACTACATAATTTTATTTTGGTGAAGAGGAGCCATGTAAAGGATTGTTAATATTCCAACATATTTCAAGTAACAATAAAATATGACTCCAAGCATCACCAACAAAGGTGCCTACATTCTCTAGAGTGTCTTTCTTAGTCTTTTAAAAATAATAATCAGTGTCAATCTATTTAAATAGCTCTGATACATTAAAATTTCAGCAGATACTATTTCTATTTAGCAGAGCTCATGCTTCCCATCCTCCATATTAAAATATGGGGCTGTTTTGTCACAAACAGCTTGCTACACTTAAGGATTTTACTAATAAAACATAATGTCTTAGATATTATGACTGTTGCCACAGCTGAACTGACTTGTCAAATCAATCCTAATATGGCTCCCACAGGCACATAAAAACCTTATTTAGCTATCAGTTATCCTAATCACTTTGTTCAGTTTAAGAATGCAATGCTTCAAGACCAGCTCCTATTTATACATATATGCCTAGCCATTTAATAAAGTCTTGATTTATATAAATTCTTGTTTGAAAATATTTAGAGATGTAATGTCACAGAATGTGTATATTTGTGCATTTCTCCACATGAACCATCCCATGCAGTGTAGATGAAGGACTGAATGATATTTAAAGTGGTGTACCCACAAGAAGGTTCTACGAAAGCTAGCAAGAGCCACAGGAGACAAATCTGTGCCATCTAATCATCAACTGTCGAAAACATTTGCCAACATCAAAGTCCATTTATGTAAGAAATTACAAAAGCGCTTATACGAAAAGTACAACTCAAGGACACACGCAATTGAGAACACAGGGCCAAGGAAGCAAAACCCTTTTTTGGATCTAGAAAGTCTCAGAAGAACAAAACTGTCTTGCCTTATGTTTACAAGCCCACCTTTACACCTTCTTGCTTGAAGTTGTTGTTGAATATTTGCAATACTGTTTCAAAAGAGACTGTAAGAGGCAGCATGAAATTCACAAATTCATCTTCATCTTCGCCTATCAGAGAAACAAAAGGGTCATCACGGTTTAAAATGCATGCTATTGTATATTATTAGTCTCAGTACTGACTGCTTTATTCAGGCTTATGAATGTTCTGGGGAAGTGGTGAGCCTGCATTCACAAACACGCGCATTCTGTGCTTTGACTTACTGAATATTCTGATCTTTTTGTCTTTTTTTTTTTTTTTTTGCACCAAATGAAAGAACAATTTTACTTACCAGCTATTTTTTTTTTTTCTGGCTCTTTATTGGATCTAACAGACTAATGCCCCAGGCGTGTCAGCCGGTTGGCTTCTGGGGCTGCCAGAGTTTCTCTAATGCCTCAAGGAAGGCAACTTTCAAAGCCTCAGAGACAAGGGTCTTCCACCATCCACCACCCCCAACCCTGGCTTTAAGTGCCAAGGCCCTGAAGGGCTCACAGACTCAGGTGCCCAGATAGCTAGAAGTTATTATTCTCTTTTATTAATGCTTTTTTTGGGAAAATTAATTTATTAAATAAATGGCAGGAACATTTTTATCTGCCAAAAAGGATAGAATCCCTCACGGGTCATCTGGATTTTAACTACATTCTCCATGGATATATTTTCTCTTACACTAATCTTCCTTTTCATTATGGACAGAAGGAAAAAATCCTCTTATTAATTTTTCTCTTGAAAGGTAGACTGTAATTTCCTCAAAGTTTCTCCCAAAACAATTTTTACTTCACATGTATAGTAGATATGCACATTTAATAACTCACATAGTATTCTTTTCAAAAGTGGTAACTTTTTTTCTTATTCATTCTGTGCCACAGGGAACCACAAACCCCACTTCCCTGATGAAGAAACTGGCAAAGAAAGGTTAAATGTGTTCGTTATGGTGCCAGACTATTTGGAGGTAGAATGAGATGGTCCAGACTTTCTGATTTACATGCTATAAGAGTTTTTAAGTAGAACACTAGGGAGGAAATGAGATCTCAGAAAATAGGCCAGTGGCTGGTGTGGTGGTTCAGCCTGTAATCCCAGCACCGTGAGAGGCTGGGGCAAAGCATCAGAAGTATAAGCCATTTGACAGAGCCCTATCTCAAAGGAAACAAAACAAAACAAAACAGAAGAAACCTTGGGGAATGTATCTCTGAATTAAGTCTCATGGTCTAGAGACTGAGCTAGCCCGACACTTCGTAGCTCAGAATTAAGGCCCTGGATTCAATCCCTAATGCTGCAAAGAAAGAAAAAAAGGAGAGAAGACCAGTGGTCTTCCAAGTCTGATCTTTGACCGAGCAGCATGACCATCAACTGGGAAAACCTGTTATATGCAAATTTCCAGGCTCCCTTCCCAGATCTACTACATCAGAAACTCTAGGACTTAGGAGTCAGCAATTTTCACAAGTTTTCCTGGTGTTTCTGATGCTGGGAAATATCTGAAAAACAGTGACCAATACATCATTTTATTGATAAGGAAGCAAAGGTTCAAGACCATTCACTCAGCTCAATGGGAGGATCATTTGATCCTTAAGGAGTGGCTGATCTTGCTGACCCTGACTTTCTATAATTTCTCTTTTCCCTTCATATGAAGCAACTTCCTATAATTTGTATCAGGAGTCCAACGAAATCAAGTATTTAGCTTTTTTTTTTTTTTTTTTTTTTGAGACAGGGTCTCACTCTGTAGTCCCGGCTGGTCCTGAAGTCACTATGGAGCCCAGGCTGGCCTTGGACTCAAGGACAATCTCCCTGCCTCAGCCTCCCGAGTGCTGGAATTACAGGTGTGCGCCACCACGCCCAGCTCATGAGGTACTGGGGAATCGAATTCAGGTACTGAGCACTTGACTTAGCGCTTGCTAAACAAGCGCTTTAACCACTGAGCCATTTCTCCAGCCCAAGCATTTAGCTTTGTTCACAAAGAAATGCCACAAGGCCAACGGGTCTTCTGTTCTATAACTGGCTATGCAACCAAACTAGCTCTCTTACAGGCTCCTCTGTCAGCTGGTAGTAACATTAGACTTACATAAAACCTATTCTTATTTTTCAAGACCCACATCAAATAACAGGTTTCCCAGTATCTGAGCTAAGCTCTCCCAAGTTCCTCTGCAAATTCTCTCCTCCAAATTTCCATGGCACTCCTTTGCTTTTTGGGTGGGTGGGTGCCTGTGAGCGCTGGGCTTGAACTCCAGATGGAGAACATCTTCCACGGAACTAATAGACCTTTAGGCTCTCATCTGACTCTTTAATAGCACTGTCTTGAGTTTCAGAAGCTTAAGTGCAGATCTAGTAATACCAGCAATAAAGTAAAATCACCTACATTATACTACCACTACCACCATTTATTTGAGATAAAATTCACGTGTGTCTAGGAGTATAGCCCAGTGACAGAACACTTGCCAAGCATGAGGAAGGCCTTAGGTCCCCAGGATGAAAAAAGACAGAAGAATTTATCATGTATACATGTAAATTATTAACTACTAGCCTAGTGTCTTGGGCTTAGCGAGACTGTGACTTTGTGTTTCTCTGTGAAGGAGAATAATGTTAGGCTCTGTTAGTCGAATGCCTCATTTGATTCCAACAAATACTGTTTTAATTTCAGACACATTAGTAATCACTCTGAATCTCAGTTTCCTTGTCTACAAGAATCAGAATACCTATCTCTGAGGATTATTGTGAAGATTAAATGTTATAATACATAAAAAGTAAAAGATGGCCAACAAATAGTAGTGGAGGTGCTGGTATTATAGTGTTAGTAACAAAAGTGTCTGGTATATATATTAGATATATGTTTGAATAAAAAATAGTTGTTCAATACAATGAAATTTTAAAAGTTGTTATTTAATACCTGATATAAAATAGTAATTGAAGTAAACATATCAAATCCTACAGAACATACATTTAAACTACATTACTTAATTTGTGGATAAATTATTTTCAAAGTGTGAAAAATTTCTTTGATAATGTGGAATTATTAATGAGAACAATGACACTTTTCATTGCAGGTAGAAATGGGTGTCGGGATGAATGGATGCCCTAAAATCAAGTTTAAACTTGAGTCCTGGCCCTGCTACTATTAGCTGTCTGGCATCTAGGCGATAATACCCTCTTATGTAATGAAGAGACATAATAGTTACCTCACAAAGCTAGCTGTGAGAATTAAATGACAAAGTGGTTTATAAATGACGATCACTGGCATTTTTGTTGGACTTACAAAGGTGATTATGATAATCAAATAAAGTGTGACAAGACTGCCAGCCTAGTACCATTCCTTTGGGATAAAACTTTTCTAATAAAGCTCTTACTTTTCCATGGTAAAGATATTTATTCAGAACAAAGACAAATATAGAATTTTACATTTCAACTCATTTCATATTCTGAGTTACAGATCAAAAACTTTTCCTACACCTATACCTCTTTATGAGGCAAACGAATACCAGAGGAACAAGAGGTTAGGCCCTATTCCAAAGAGGAACGTGAACGGCAATTCTTTCTGGGTGTTAGTGTCCCAGAAGGCTCTGTCTAAAATGGTGCCTGCAGTGCACCTTCTCACATCACTCTCCAACCTCATAACCTGCTTCATTTTTAAAAGGATTTTTACTATGACTGCCAACTTACATATCGGCACACTTATTGTTTGTCTTCTCTACTACAACGAAAGTTCCTTCGGGAAGAAATTTGGTCTGTTATGATCAGGCCTGTATCTCAGTGCCTAAAAAGAACCTAGCACTGCAGACATATCTCTGGAGTGACTGAGCAATAGGAGCTAATCCCTGGTAAGGAAAATGAAATGTCTAGGCAACCCCCTGAATTTAAGGTAGGCAAATATCAGGTATTGGTGCCATTTTTATAACTGAAAAACGTTTATGTTTCAGCTAGTACTGCTCCTCTGTTACTGAAGCATGTTTTATCACCTTATCTAGAGAACAAGCCATTTGGTTTTTTATGTAATACAACTTTATTTAACAGCTATTAAATTTTTTCCCTCATTTGTGTAACCAGAGGTCTATCATTTATCATTTCTCGTGCAAAAGGAGAAAACATGAGCTCACTGTCTTACAACTTGATTATTAAGTATGGGGTTATATATTTATTATGGCAAATACATATGTGATAATTTTATGAATAATAATTGAAACTGCAAGTTTTTTTTAAAAGGCCCAGAAACCAAAATTATTTTAAGAGGAAGCACTAATTTACAGACTAATATTTTCATGGAAAAGCAAATATCTAACATTCTAAGTTCTTAATCATGCACAGAAAAAATGATAAGTTCTTTAAATTTTAGGAAAAAACCCAAGATTAATCACTTCTACTGAGTTTCTGAGGATTTGATTCAATAAGAAATTATATTTATAAGGTACAAACTTTTTTTTCATTTAGAGATGTTACACTAAAACACAATAGTAATTCTGTTAGTATAATGGCTATCAGATATTTGTAGAATATTTTGCTTATTGTTTTGTATAACCTAAGACCTCAAATAGAGGGAGATACAGTGGTATAGACAACATAATATGGTGCAGCCACCATATTAAAGTTTGGCAGTTACTCAAAGATTTGCTAGTTTGGTTGAGCAATTTCATCCCAAGAGAACTAAGAGCCTGTGTCCAAAACCAAATATTCACAGCTACATTATTTCATAACAGCTAAAAGGTAGAACCAACAGAAATCAAAACTGCTTATCCTAATTGATAGATATGCCAAATGTGGTAAGTATATCTACACAATGAAATTATTATTCAGCCACTAAAGGAGCCAAGTACCAGTACATATTAAAACATGAACAAGCTTTAAAACACACTAAGTGAAAGAAGCCAGATTAAGAGGACACATACTGCATAATTTCATTTATAGCAAATGCCCAGGACAGGACAAATCCACAGAGACAGAAAGCAAATTAGTGATTTCCTGGTGATGAGGAGGAAGAAACAAAAGTGGCTACTTAAAACTTCAGTATTTCTTATTGAGAAAATATTCTGAAGTTATACAATGAGAATAGTAGTACAATGTTGTGAATACTATAAATATTCTATACAAAATAAAACACACTGAACTGTATATTTAAGAGTATTTAAAAGGGTAAATTTTATGGCATGAGAACCTAAAAAAGAAAAACCACAATAACAAAAACCTGAGCTTGGTATTCCTCTCCTGTCTTAAATGTACACAAACGCTGAACCTTTTCATTTCCTCAAACTGGAATGTGAACAGCAGCTGGATTACTGGGCATTTGGGTAAGTGGGCAAGGAGAAGCAAGCAACCAAAGTAATTATAGTAGTTACAAATGTTGGTAGCCAACAGTTATTGAGGGTTTATTGTAGGATGAATGTTGTGTGAAACACTTCAAAATTCATGTTATGTCAGGTTACTAAGCAGAATAATGATTCACTAAAGATGTCCATATTTGAATCACTGGAACCTGTGACTATGTTAGGGTATAGAGGCAAATTGCTAAACTAATCAAGTGACTTCAAAACAGAAAACTATTCTGGGTAATTGAGGTGAGTCTCACACGATCACAAGAGTCCTTAAAAGTGAAAGAGAGAAACCTCAAGTGGGAGAATCACAGTGATGGCAGCATGAGAAAGACTCACAGCCTGATGTTGCTACCAAATGGGGACCATGAGCCAAGGCACGCAGGTGGCTACTCTAGAAGCTGTAAGAGGAAAGGGAATAGTTCTTCCTCAGTCTCCAGGAAGAGACACATCCCTACCAATACCCTGACTTTAGCTCACTTAGGACCCATTTTGAACATCTAACATACTATGTCAATAAGTTGCAGTAATTGTTTGCAGCACTAATAGAGTAATAATGTATAGTCAGTAATGGTCTTTCTGCTAGGAAGCTCTGGAACAAACTAAGGCTAGAGAAGTCAAGAGGGAGACACAGTAAGTGAAGAAAATCATCAATTTAAAAACAAATAATGGTGACGATGTCAGAAGAGTCAGTGAGTTTTGCACATTTTAGGGCTCTATTAGAACCAGACTTAAGAAACATGCTTGCTGGTCCCTTCAACATGGTCCAGAATTTGGTTTTGCTCCAGTTTTCCCCTAAGCCATTGTAAGTTCTAGCTACTTTTAGAATGATTTGTGGCTTCAGGAAGGACAGGACATCTCAGTATCTACCAAGATGTTTTATCAGCTCTTGCATCTATAAGGAAATAACTCCCCCAAATAGAGGGCAGATTAGATGTATGAAGAAAGAGCATTAAGCCTGTTTAGCTTTGACGTCTCACTGACGGTGCTTTTGCTTCTCAAAGTGGTTCTTGATCAGCATTTTCTGGGCAATTGTTTCGTGCTAGGCGTTGCTATATAGGTCAGTTCATAAAGTTTTATCATATTTAAGCCACTTAACTCTTCAAGGTAGGTTCCTCCATTTAACAGATGAGAAAACTGAGGCTGTCTGAAATTCCTCTCCATCGGAAACTAGGATGCTTAATTTCTAGAAACAAAACACAGTGCACAGTGCAGACTATTGCTATTCCTTTCCTCTGAAACCTATATCCTGTCTTCATAAACCTATATCCTCCTGAAGCATCTCCTTTCCTGGGGTGCTCTGGACTCCACCCTCAAAACCAGGTAAGTTATTAAAACTGGATCTGGACTTAATGGGCAGCTTTCTGCCTACGGGGCTATCTAATTAGTCTTAATTATCTCGTTACAGAGTCTAAGTATCTCCAGCTGCTTCTTTACCCCTTACTGCCCAACAGCCCCCATTTTCCAAATAGTCTCTGCCAAGTCATGGAGACAGGGGATACCACGATTCTCATATCTATCAGAGGATGAGCTATTTTCTGATCAAGCCCCTCACTTGCTGCATCTTCCTGGGATATCTACCTCTGTGTTCCTTAGTCCATGAGATGAAATATGCTTAGCCCAAATACTAGACAACAGGAATACATTTTAAAAATTACATCTTTCCCTGAGCATCAAACCACAATATACCCACATAAGAAAATAATAAACATGAATCTGTTTATTTCATAGAAGCTTAGAATGTAATTCCTTCACCTTTCTTCTCACTGTCCCCAAGCCAAAGTCCATCATTTAGTCTAAACAGTTCAAATAAAAATGAAATAGAAAAAGTCACATTACTTAATTGAGACAGTGAAAGGTAAAGGAACAGTTTAGCAAAAGTGGGAAAATATGTGACTGGACAGCTACCTGTTACATGGCTGACCTTGGGCGAGCCATCTAAATTTGGTGAACTCTGGGTTTTCAGCTTGTAAACAATGACAAAATATCTATTTAACATAGCCTGTTGTGATAATCGGAGAACAGTTTTCAAATTATAAATTCATAAACAAGTATTAGCTAGTATTAATGAAGAAAAGGCCCCTTCCTCTCTGTATCTCAGTAGCTATTTTTACAATACTTTTTCCTTTTTATTCAAGACACTCACGTGTTATTTAAAATTGCCAAATTTAAGCTAGCAATATGACAAATCACTACAGTACGTGCACAGTATGTTACTTTAACCCCTAAAGACAGACTTATCCTTTCACATCTATAATGTAATATTGTAATATTTGTACACCCTGGTCTTTAGACTATGACTGGTTCTTAGAATTTAAATATCTGAGGAATGCCCAGTCACATGTTTTTCATCTGAGTAGTTCAATATAGGATACAATCATGAAATATCCAAGGAAAAACAACTATTGGTGACAATGAACAATTTCAAATATATAAACAAACCTGATCTGAAACTCCTACTTGGTTCTCTATACAAAGCTTTAATATAGCTCTTTTCCACACTTTTCCTCCTTAGTATCTGTCACATGAATTCACCTTCACTTGAATTAAACAAAATGGAAGGTTTTGTTACTTATTCAACTTGAGGTTCGCCATTAACTGGCTTGGATACTACTCTTTCATTTAGCCTATTATCTTGACAAAGTTAATTTTAAAATAACTCAGGGAGCCTTAAGCAATATGTGGAAGGGCTAACATGCATGCACATATGATTGGTCACTTATTTCATTCTACATGATAATTTCTTAGATTGCAAAAGGAATGCAGCCAACATCTCTTACATACTTTGTGTCACCATTCTAATGATGAAATGCTTTCAGTTCTGTTCTTTATACAAGTGAACATTTTGTCTAGTTTAGCTGAAGCAATCTGATAAAATGGTACAACTGTTTATTGCCCGAATGTTCCATTTCATCTCAAATACAACCTGGGGCACATAGCACCTAATTAAATTCATGCAAAGTGAAAATTACTGAATAGAAACAAAAATGAATTTCAAAGTAAGTATCAATTAGTGTGACAAACAATGTCTTTCCTCTTTTCTAATCTCACCAATGTGCATGGCTTACATATAAAACATATTTCACCTATTCATAGAATTCAACTATAATATGCTTACATTTCAATCCAAGAATCACATCCCAGTCTTTTGCAAACAGGTTGGTTATATGCTTTTTCTATTTGTTCTATTTGATTCTTATTTTCATCTATCCTATTCCCCAGATCAGTGGTATGAAAAGTTTGTTCTCAATTTTTTTTGTTTTATTTGAAAACAGTTTTCATTACCTAATGTTTTTTCTTCCTTCATTTAATACATAGATTTGTGCTGCTCTTGACAGGAGTACTTTTTCTTCCCCGTTTCCATGACAGTGGGTGTATAACAGAAAACTATCAAGCCAGATATACAGAAATTTTGTCAGCAACAATTCAGTTAATCTAGCTTGTGAGACAGGTTTCAAATAACAGAAACTAGGTTCAACAATACTCAACAAATGGCTGCCTAGAAAGTAGTATTGCTTTGAAGAAAGAGCAACAGATGACTAATTGGACACACCAGTGAAGCCATGTAGCCAGTCACTTGTCAATGCAACCAGCCACTTGGTATGTTTTGTCTTAAACAGGTCAATGATCAAAAAATAACTCCCAGAAAACCCTGGGAGGCTGATTCCAGAGCAATGATAATGGCATCTTAGTTACAGCATACTTGTTTGTCATTCATTCAACAAGGATTTAGTGAGCACTCACAATGTAGAGACACTGAGCCTGGTGCTAGAAAAATATGAAAGAGAAAAAGTCAGTATCTTGAAAGTTCTATCACTAGATGCTTACAATGTACATTCGATTATTTTAAAAAGTAGAAACCATGAAAAATTAAGGAAAGAACTTCTTTTTAAGAATCTCATGTTCTACTGACTGAGCTAGCTGGGCACTTTGAACTTCTTTTTAAACACTGTAAAAGTTCCATGGGTATAGTTGCTTTAGTGTTTATTAACTCAGATAAAAACGACTTATGCTACATACCTATTGTATACAGGTACTTTTACCAAAGCCTGTATTTTCTGTTTTAATCAAGGCATTGAAAAGTATGTTAATGCAATAGAATACAACAATTCCCTTTTAAAAATACACTGAACTAAAATGCATCAATTTATATTGATGTAGGTAAACACTTCAAAGGAATCTAATCCTTGGAAACAAAATCATATGAGTTATTCAAAATATATATGTATTCTTCCATTTCTCATATCTCACGTACCATTAATATATTAAATAGTACTAAACAAAATCAAATTCGCCTTCAAGAAAATGTGCAATGTAGAGTCTGGGTATTAAAATGAGCATCAATTATTAATGCAGTGATAACTGCAGAGTGCTGTGGAATAGAGGGCGTACTATGTTCAGATTCTATCCTTTTTTCAAGCTACTACAGACAGACGGGGAGAAAATCAAATGGAAAAGGAAATCTTGATCCTTTTTCTTTCAGGATCTAAAGCTGTGAGTGACATGAGCCTAATTCCAGGAAATCTTTCTGAGATACTTCTCTTTAACGTTTGACTCTTCACTTCTTTCACTGTGTGACAACAGAATTTTCAAGGACTGAAAAATAAATTAAGAATAAAAACAAATTATAGTCTTCTTTCATGAATGTGCGGACAAATGGGTAAATAAGAGAGGCAAGCTTCTTGAGGCCAGGGCCTGGGATGCCTGATTCATCCCTGTCTTGCCCTCACAGTTCAGCACAGTGCTCAATAAGTGACTACTGAGGACAAAGAGCTGGGGACCGCTCTTCTTTCTAAGGCAGCAGCCAAGATGTAAAACAGGCCAGTATGAAAAGCTGTCACTCAGATCTCCCATTTGCCTAAGGTAGCCAATGATTGAGTTTTGCAAGCCTGGTTTACACTCTTCAAATATTTATGGACAGTTTTCTTTGCCTCCAGCCCTGGTTGTCACTTAGCCAAGTTATACATACAAGGTTCTTTTAATCTTTCCTTAGAAATCAATCCCAGTTAGCTCTTTAATCATTCTAGTTGCTTTTTTTTCTCAACTTTTTGGCTGTTTGTCTTTCTGGTAATTTATTCTGTTGAAATGCAGGAGAGAAATACAAATGCGGAACATGGAGAGGTTTAATCACCTTCCATTTCAAACCTCAATGCCTTTTATATACAGAATAAAATTATCTTATTTTTGTATAATTTAATTTTTTAAAATTTAAGTTTATAGATTAATACATTTTGAGAGAAAATAAGAAATATGATCAGTATATTCTCTAACGATACTGTTATTGAGTTCTATCATGTGCTTATAACCACTGATCTCACTTGATATATATATATTCGGCAAAATGGGAATCCAGAGTAACATGGCTACACCGGCAGGCTTAAGTGCTCATCTGACAAGAAGCTGGTTGTCTGGAATATGTAAGAAACTCTAAAAGCTTAATAGCAAAAATAAATAACCTGATTAGAAAATGAACAACAGATATTTTTGAAAAGTTGTACAAATGTCCAAAAGGTACATGAAAATTACTGAAGATCACTATTTTTAAGGTAAAATATCCCCTTATAATAGTAAGAAAGGCCATTATCAAAAAGATACAGATAACAAGAGCTGGCAAGCCATGTGGACAAAAGAGAGCGCTTGCACACTACTGGGAGAAATGTAAAGTACAGCCATCATAGAAAATAGTATGGCGATTCCTCCCCAAATTAATCCTCCCATATTGTTCAACAATTCTACTACTCGTTAAATATCCAAAGGGAATGAATGCACTATGTATGTTGAAGAAACATGTGCACTCCTAAGTTTATTGCAACACTATTCACAAGAGTCAAGACGTAGAAACAATCTAAGTGTTCACCAACAGAAGGATGGAGAAAGAAAATGGGGTTGATGAACACACACCCCCACATACACATGCGCACATATGCGTGCATGCATGCACACACACACGTGTGCATGCACACACAGATATTCAGCTTTTAAAGTTATTTTTAATTTTTATTATTTTTTGTAAATACATGAATTCCTAATTCTATAGCACATTCGAGACATGGGGTTTGGGAAATCAGTGTTTATGCCCACCCCTTTTCTGTCTTCCCATTGCCTCTTTCTACCCAGTCATTCATGTTGGAGACTTTTATGTCATTATGCTGTGCATTTCATAAAAAGGGCCTGTCTATAAACCATCTTTTGTGCTTGGTCTATTTCACTGAGCATTATTGACTCAAGGCAGCTCTATTTTCATTCCAAAGTTTCATATCTGTCTTTCTTTATGGCTGCCTAGTATTCATAAAATCCTGTCCTTTGCAACATGGATGAAACTGGAGATCATTATGCTCAGTGAAATAAGTCAGGCAGAGAAATACAAATACTTCTTGTTCCTACTCACATGTGCAATCTAAAAAAGTTGATGTCATAGGATTTAGTTATAGGATGGTGGTTATCTGAGGTGAGTGAAGAGTTGGGGGTGAGGACTGGGGACAGGCTGACTACTTACTCCACTGTGCAGTAGCATATCCAACCTTCTTACTCCCAGGTACAGTTAGAGAGGAGTAAGAGGTTCTGGTATGTTACTACCATGCTGTGTTAGGTGACAATAGGTAATTATGATGCAATGTACATTTCTAAAAGCTTAGGAGAAAGAATTTTGAAAGTTCTTAATTTACAGAAATGATACAGTGTGATGGTGTCACAGCTCACTGGGACAGTGTTTGCCTACCATGAACAAGGCCATGGGCTTCGGTCCTGGCAACATCCTCCACTCTGCAGGTGACATGTACAATGTGATTTAAACTTGCAGCATATTCATGTATTGAAATAGTACATGGTACTCTACTAATACATCTAGTTTTATGTTTTTTATATGTTACTTAAAATAAATTTAGAAATAATTTTAACCATTATAAAAGTAATAAAGATTTCAAACAATCAGAAGCAGAAAAAATTATCTATGACCTATCACTCACATATAAAATGCAGTATATTATTTTTAAATCAATACATAAAACTATTTTACCATGGATGGCATTCTTCGGTGTATAAGCACTGTAGACGTCAACCACGCATTACTCAACTGTGAATTACCTCTCAGTTATTTCTGTGGTGATGATACTATTTACTTTATGATTTTTCAAAAATATAGTATTAGTTATAATCACTGTATTATATGTAGATCTCTTAACTTTATCCCTCCTATTTACCTGGAAATTTCTATTCAAGATTAGACCAATCTCAACTTGAACCAACACCCCATCCTCACTCAACCAGTCCTTGGTAACCAGCATCCTATTCTAATTCTGAGATCAATGTTTTCAGATTCTGCATATTGGTGAGATCATGAAGTATTTGTTTTTTTGTAACTGGCTTATTTCACTAATATAATGTCTTCTAAGCTAATCTGTGTTCTAAAAATGGCAGAGTTTCTTTTGGAGGAGGGGTGGTTATGAAAGACTGAATTACATTCCCATCTCTTTTTATTCTAAATTTTAAATTTTAAAGCACAAGGGTCACTAAGATGCTAAGTTGGCGAGTATGGACTTGTAACCTTACTGCCTTAGCCTCCCAGAACGCTGGGATTAAAGGGCACGCACCAACAAGCCCACCTGGTTTCTTTGTCCTTATAGCTGAGTAGCAGGCTCTTGTGCATATGCAATATATGTATATGTATATTTATCCATTCATTGGTTATTTTGTATCTTGGCTACTGTGAATTGTGTTGTAACGAACACAGGACTGAACATGTATCTTTGGCATGCTGAATTCATTTCGTTTGGTATACAACCAGTAGTGAGGTTTCTGGACCAGGTGGTAGTTCTAGTTTGTTTGTTTTGAAGAACTTCATACTGTTTTCTATGATGGCTATATTAACTAGATAGCAGTTTTGAATGACTTCACTTAAGCCTTTTGATGCATTTTCCCCAATATATATGATCGCATCATTAACACAATTTAACGTCTTACCTTTTCATTTAATATTAAACACAAAATATCATGTACAGGATTGTCTTTGAGTCATCACTTTAATGAATACAGACCATTCCAGTAAGTTTATGTACAACAATTTCAAAATTCCATATTGTTTGATGTTGACATCACTTCTATTTTTCTGCTAGTTTAAATATCACTACCAAAACTCTTCATAAAGCTTTTGTATGTTTCAGATTCATAACACTGAAATTAATGGGTTAGATGATATGCAGAAAATTAAATTTTGAGATAGGTAATCAAAGAAATGCTACATAAAGTGAAAGATACCACCCTAAGTACAAAGATTTGACTTTTGGCTAGGATGCTAACAAGTGAATGCTCAAATCTTATAAAGGTATAGAGGATTATGAAAGATGGTAATTACTGGTTGTATGTGGTGGTATATATCAGTAATACTATCATTCTGGGAGGTCAAAGCGGGAGGATCACAAGTTCAAGCCTAGCTTGGGTAATTTAATAATCTGGTAAAACCGTGTCTCAGGATCAAAGGAGATATTTATTTCCATTCTTTTGAGAGATCTCCATACTGCTTTCCAAAGTGGTTGTACGAATTTACATTCCTACCAGCAGTGCAGGAGGGTTCCTTTCTCCCCACAGCCTCGCCAGCACTGATTACTATTTGACTTGTTGATGTAGGCCATTCTCTCTGGGGTGAGATGGTATCTTAGCATTGTTTTGATTTGCATTTCTCTTATGGAGACACCCCTCCTGGGAATATTTCCAAAAGAGGTCAAAACAACACATAACAGAGATACATGCATATCCATGTTCATAGCAGCAAAACAAACAATAGCTAAAATATGGAAGTCACCAAAATACCCATCAACAGACCAATGGATACACAAACTGTGGTATTTATACACAATGGAATACTATGCATCTATAAAGTCCAACAGCATGGAGGCTTTTGCCGGCAAATGGAAGAAACCTGAGAGCATCATGCTTAGAGAAATGAGTCAGAAGCAGAAAGTGAAACATCAAATGGTCTCTCTGATACAATAAACCCAGATCACAACTATCTTGTGGAACTTAAAATGAAAACCAAAGTGAACCAGAGGGGTAGGGTGGGAGGGACGGAGGGGTGGGTAGGGGGAGGGACAAAAGGAGAGTGGGAAAGTACTTGTCACCTTGACAAGATATGTATGTGCACAAAATGCTCAACTTCACTGTAAATCTTAAATTTTGCACTTACACATATCAACAAAATGGGGGAAAAAACCCTGCCTCAAAATAAAACATAAAATGGACTGGGGATGTAGTGAAAGTCCTGGGCTCAACCCTTAGTACAAAACAAAAACAAAAACAGAAAAACAAAACAAAACAACCCCCTAAATCAAAACAACCCTCCCTCTAATCCTTCCATAGAACAAGCAGAAAAGGCAAAAATTTATTAACTGTCACACCACCAGCTACAATTACACTCCTTTATTCACACAAGTGTATGGCTGATTGTTTATTAATTGAGTTTAAATTCTTAATCTTACCTAGATCTACCATCAGTAGGCGAGTGAGGGCCATATAGAAGATTGTTCGGCACCTGAAATCACTGAGACAGTAACTGTCACTGATGCCAAGAAAGGGGAAGTGCTCACTCTAATGAAAATAAAAGAGTATCCAAGTTATTAATGCTTGACCTAAACTATTCAGAAAAATTTGGTCATTAATTACAGAATTATGACTTACCGTATGATGTTTCAGCATGAATTTCACAGCATCTATTTTCACAAGTTTTTTTAAAAGGATATAGGTAATAGACATTAAGGAATCTGGGGAAATATATTTGTCTTTTTAATATGCAATAAATCTTAAGATTACACTGAACTAAAATGGCATTAAGTTTTACTTAAGAAGAATAAATATTATTTCTGAGTATTCCTAAAGAAATACTTTTTATTTTATTAAGAATGATAATCCATTATTAACCAGTGCAATTACTTTTCATCTTATACATATTCTAGTTATATAAAGAAAGAATGAATTCTTATAATTAAGACAAGAACCCTTTTACTATTAAAGTCTTGGTAGTGGAAAATTAAAACTGACCCATTTTACAATTTGAGTCTAACTTGAAAATTTCTTTCTACCTAATGTTATTTTATAATAAAATAATTATAAAAGACCCATAATAGGCTATCAAGACAGAAGAAATCATTGGATTCTTAGATTTAAATCTAAGACAAGAATACAGCTGGGAGGATGCAGCAGATTGTTAAAAGAACTAATTTCTCAAGTGCCCAAATGGAAGGCATTTTTCATGTTATTTCAGCTAATCTTCACAGTCACACTGTTAATATTATCTATTATTTCTATACTGTAGAGATAAAAAAATGGCAGCTTAAGAGAACCAAGTTGTCTAACTAAGATGACACAGCTACAGGTTGATAGTGCTTAGACCTGAACTCAGGCTTGACTCCAAAGACCATGTAATTTTTAGTGTATCACATTACCACAAGAACAACTGAACTCTGAATGACAATCATGTTAAGCTATTAACAACGTGAATATAAAAACATTTATTCAGTATGTAAATACCTTTTTCTCTTACTTTACCATAGTCATGTGTCTCACACTGTAGCTAGAAAATCTTAGCTGCTCTCTACATTCTTGTTCACATCTTTCTTTTTTTATCATACAATGAAAACACTAGTTTCTTTTTGCTATGTCATCTCCAGATATAGGATTTTGTAAGTTGCTTCTGTACAGTGGCATTGGAAAGTCTAATTCTAAATTCTAGTCACACAGTGTGTTATGAAAATGAAAAACACAATGGAACATAAGTCAGGAAACCTGGGCTCTTAGCTCAACTAAATCATTCAGTCAGCTGGATGACTGTAACATACTCAACTTTTTTTCTCATCCTCCTACTCTCCTCTCCCATGATTATTACTATCATAATTACTGTGGTACTGAGGAGGGAACCCTTCACATCGAGCTACATCCCCAGACCATTTTTATGTTTTGATATTGAGACAGGATCTTGTTAGTCACTAAATTGCCCAGACTGGGCTTGAATTCATGACCTTCCTGCTTCTACCTCCCAGAGTGATGGGTTTACAGGCCTGTCCACTGAGCCCAGCACATCTGTATTTTTCTGAACTTCTGCTTTTCTCTCCTACGAATCAGGATGAAATCTATGCCCAAGAGACCTTATAAGACAATGTCATTTATATCAAATGATTATAAATCACAAAAGCAAACATAAAGATGGAGAAACTTTACACAATGGGTACTACCTGCAAGGCTATATATCCCAGTTCATGAGATAGGGAGTGTTACTTCTACTTCTCAGATGAGGAAACAAACTAAAAAGATTATAAATAAGTTTCAAAAAGCCAACTAGTATGATTTAGATTCAAGTCCCTCTGACTCGAGTGCCTATTACAACTGCACATTAAGCATGCATATTTGGCATACCTTAACCTTTATATTAGACTACTCATTTTAAGGTCAGGGGCTGCATTTGTGCGTTTTCCTTGGTGAGAAGCTCAATGAGGTACTCAACGCACTGTGCCTTTCTGACATACTGGAGGGCAACAAGATCAGTGCTGACAGGTAGCAGGATTTCTCCTGCATCCAAAGATGGCGTATTTGATGGTTTTCCAAAATCATCAATCACTAAGCAGAAATGTCACTCAAACCTCACTCACTTAAACAGGGGTGGGGATCAATAAACTTATAAATATCTTAAGTAATTCCAAATTCACTTCTCTTAAAATTGCAAAGTTAAAAGTGACAAGGTCTATGGAGTAATACAAATGCTGCCATTAACAGGACTCCCTCTGTCAGGGATGTTAATAAACAGTAAGTCATGTTTTGACAATAGAATATTTATGGAAGCAATAAACAGAACATTCACAGGAAGAATCTCATCTGCCAAAGACACATTTTCTGCAGGATTGCATCTGTGCACTTTGTACGAAGGCCAGCCTACTGTCTTTTAATTACATTCTAAAGAAAAAAATGAGTTAGAATTTTTACTTTTCTCAAGAAAGAAAAAAATGAGAATTCATCTAAATACTTATATTATCTTATGGGAATTCAATTTAAAACTAGTAAGGAGAATTTGTAATGTTAAAAGACAAGTGGACACATCCTTATGATCTCGATACTTTCATCTTATTCTTATCTAAGGGATTAGGGTGCTTATAAAAGCAATGTCATTTTAGTTAAGTAGAAGCAACGGATGAATCCTGACATTACTCGGTGAGATGTCAGAAGTCTACAGCTCATAGCACTAACCATGGTAATGGTGTGTCCTGATTATGAAGGGTCACATCTAAAACATGTAAATGTGAAAGCCAGGAATTCAAATCTAGGTCTGTCTTGAGTCTAAAGCATCAGCTGTTTTCACTATGTTAGATCTTACTCACTTGATTCTGAAGAGGCTAGTGTTTGTTCCTCCAGAGACAACTAACTTGTTAAAATATAATCAAAACCAGAACTGGGTCCCAGAAGAGTCAATCTTTTCTTTTATGATGGGTCAATTCATTATTGGCCACCATCATATCCAGCTGAGTAAAGTCCACAGGCTGGCTAACAGTGGTCTGGCAAATAAAATTCCCAGAAAGTCCTGTATGTATGTAGTTATAAAAACATAGAAAGATGAAAATGGTCCTTATGGTAGCTAGAAGTTACAGAAGTACAACACACTTCAGTAGATAATCAATGTGTTAGTACCAGGTACATCTTCAACTCACGATATTAAGCCTTTACTGAGTATCTGTCACATTTAAAATGTCACTGGATTTTAAAAACATCACTGCTTTATAGCAGCCCAGGAAGCCAACCCAAATCGACTGATCTTGGCCCTGAGCTACCAGCATCCACAGAGGGAGCAAAGCCTGGAGCCCAGAACCTCAGACCAAGGTAAGTGCTGATCCAGGAGAAGTGGGAATAGACAGCAGCTGTAGTTTCTAAAAACCGAGCCTGCGGGTAAAGCATACTACAAACTCCCAGAAAAGGCCTCCTGGAGCCCAAATCAGAAGCAGTGCTAGGCAGCCATAACAGGCAGTGACATAAACAGAAGGCATTTAAAAAATAGAGCCTGAGACTGTACTATTTAGAGTAAAGAAAGCTCAGAGAGTGCATCAGGGTTTTTGGGGTCACTCTTAAACAATGTCTAGGAAGAAACTGACACAGAGACAGGTGTGGAGAGGAGAGAAAGGCCACTGACCTTCTGAAGGGCTCAGGTGTAGTGGGAGCACCTCCGTGAGTGGAGATCCCTGTCCTTGGGGGATGGAAGCCAGGACAGGCAGGAGAGCTTTGCTGAAGGGGTTGAGGATGAACAAGACACCTCAGAGGCCCTTGGACTGTTAGGTCCTCCCTCACTACCTACTCGCAGCACAGAACTCAGAGAAATTTTGGCTTCCCCCCCTGCCCTCACAGCCATCCAAAGAAACTTCTTGGCTAGGCCTTTAAGGTGAAATGTCTTAATAATAGAAATATGGGAAGACAAGGCAACAGGACACACACAGATTCATTGGAGACCCCAGAAACTAAGTTTATGGGCCCTGAAATAGTGGAACTCATAGGGAAGAAAGTCAAAAAACAAATAGACCAATTGACTTCTGTGAACAGTCAGTTCAAACAAGATATACTTAAAGAAATGTAAGCAATGATCAGTGAGCTCAAACAGGAACTTACTAAACAAATAGTGGTCCTAATGGATACAAAGCTTACTGTGCATATAAAAGCCACAAATAAGAAGTTGGCTGGGGTAAATAAGGAAATGTGAGATGTGAAGGAACTTTTTGATAGAAAACATAGTAGTTATATTCAACATTGGGAATTGGTATAAAATCTTTAAAATAAGTATGTGTGAATTTATGGATGCATAGGTAGATAAAATTATAAACCACATCTGGCAAAAGTTATTAGTGAAATGTGAGTAAATAATTTAGGAAAGTTAAAAATTCTCAACTAAGTTTGTCATTACCTATTGTTTTATGTGTAGTATACTTTTGTGATACAGATTTAAGTTCATTTAATGTAGCAATTTGATATAAACTTAAGTCTTTTTCACGTAGCAATTCACTTACTTGGTTTTTGATGTAAGTTTATGTTAAGAAACCTGATTGATGTAATGATAACCTGTAATGTAATGATAATGTAATGATAACCTTTTGAACGTACAAACATTTACCTTTCAGTACTCAGCTACGGAACTTGAAATTTAACTTCTATCTTTCTCTTTCTCACATTTTCTAGCCTTATGAGTTTCAGTGTTATAGTTCTTTTCTTATGTGGACTGGTGGGTGAGACTATATTAAAGATTTTCAATAAAGATATAGTACGATACAAAAAAAAAGAACCTTTGGCAAATCATCTCAACAAAGGACTCTGCTGGACTCAGAGAAGAAGCACCAAGATATAGCCAGAGCAGCCCAACAGTAGGGGTGAGATAAAGGGTGGTCATTTGCATGGTGAAGTGAGTGAGAGGCAGAATATTAAATACGTTAAATGTCCCATTGTTCTCTGATTTGAGAAACCCAGAATACAGGCATTCTATAGAACCCAATGGGTGTGACAGTGGGAGTTAGGGGAGACGGGAGGGTGTGGGAGGGCCAAAATTGGGGAGGGAAAGGGATTATAATGCTGACGTGATACGTATGTGCAAAAAGTACTCCAGTTCATTGTAAACATTATGTATTGCATATATATATATGTTGATAAAAGTGGGAGAACATTTTCTAAACCATTGTTTTATGTACTATTAATAACTCAGAACATAAAACTTATTTAAAATGCTATCAACTATTAAATATATAATTACAAAAGTGTTAAAATGTGAAAAAATGTCTTAGAATTGGAACAGTATGATAAATATTCACTAAGTACTAGATAGGTGGATAATGATAATGGTTTAGGCATATATTTAAAAGCCAGAGATATTCATAGACTTAGATCCTGATAATAGCAAAAAAGTTCACAGATTTACATATTATGCATCAGAAAATACTACAGGGAAGTGTGGATCACTGAAATACAAATTTAGTTATTTCAAAGAAATAGTATGATCACAAACTATCTACTAGATGAGTAATTTATAATGCAGCAGAAAACATGACTAGAAAATACTAAACTACGATACATTTATACTTATACCTAGATACATACATAAGATCAAGTTGTAATGGAACACTAAGAAAAAAATGAGAACGGGAAAGAAAATGAAGGAAATTAAAATTTACTAAGCATGAAATAAGGGCTAAAACTATTTCAGTATGGCTTAGAAATGAAAATTTGGAAAAGACTTATCAATAGTTGAGTTACAATGTGTCAAAGGAGTAAGAAGGGCAGAGGTGGTCTGCTTTTAGCAAAGGGTGATGAAGGGTTTTAAAGGGAAGGAAAAATAAATTTTCTTGGCTCAGGCATAAAGTACAAATTACAGTTTGTGGATCAGAAAACTAGCATTGAGAACCTAGTAAGCAAGCTCCTATTAAAGAATTCAAATTCAAATCAATAATAACCTTGACCTAAGAAGCAAGTGGAAGTGATTCTGGGTTTTTGGAAAGAAAAATGATAAAGTAAAAACAATACTTGAGGGAGGTAATCCTGTGAAACAAGAATCTAAAGAAGTTGGTGAAATTCTGAAAGAGGAGGCAAAAGAAGAGTAGGGAGGATTCATACACTTGAACCTGTTATAAACAGTCAAGAGACAAATCACGTGATGACTTTCCCATGGCGGGGAGAGACAGAAAGCAAAGAAACAAAGCGACATTGCTTCTGATTAGAAACGTTACTATGCTAATAAAGTATGCCTGAGGGATGTATGCTAAAGCTAGTGTTATTTAACATTCTCACAAACCATCTGGAGATGGTGTGGTGGTACTCAGTGAAATGCCATTTTTACCGTTTCACAAAAGCAAAATTACTAGTGTTTGTTACTAAACGTTTTCTTGTAATAGATACAGCCAATTTTACTTCGACCCTTCAACATAATTTCATTCTAGATCTGTTTCATCTCTCATTTTCTATTCTTTTTAGATTCCCATCACACTCAAGATTCATACCTCACTGGTAGGAAGGAAGGTCAGGTACATGTCAGAAGGTCTGGTTTCCACATGACATGTCAAATGAAAAAGTTTAATAATTTTTTTTTGCATTTATTGGTATTTTGGCTCGATTTGATATATGTGCTATTTTTCCCACGTATATATGATACATAATGGTTACAGTGAGCTTGGGTATTTTATACACATATATGTTGTGTCAGCATTAGGATTCTTTCCTCTCCTGTTTTTGGTCTTCCCACACCCTCCCTATCCCCTGCAACTCCCATTATCACTCAAAAGCAACATATAACAGAAATGCATGTATTCCCATGTTTATAGCAGCACAGCTAACAATAGCTAACACACGGAAGATGCTCAAATATCCATCAGTGGATCAAAGGATGCAAAAAATGTGGAGTCTGTAAACAATGGAGTTCTACGCTTCCATACAGACAGATCTGAAGCTTTTGTAGATAAATGGTCACAACTGGAGACTATCATGTTTATTGTAGGGAGCTAAACACATGGTTAATATTGCATGGTTTCTCTGAGAAACCCAGAATACAGGCATTTTAATAATTATTGTCTATATTTAAATAACCTTTAACAAAAGGGCCCCCTTAAAGTAGTTGAATCCCTGTGTTATGTACCCACATCACTTTTTCTCACTACTTTTTTTTCTCCTCAAACAGTGTCTCACCCTGCAGTACAGGCTAGTCATGAACGCACTATGGAGCCTAGGCTGGCCTCAAACTTACGGCAATCCTCCTGCCTCATTCTCCTGAGTACTAGGATTACCAGGCATGCACCACCATGCCCAGCTTTATGTGGTACTGGGGAATAGAACTCAGGGCCTTGAGCTTGCTAGGCAAGTGCTTTAACTGCTGGGCTATTCTTCCAGCCCAATGTACCCTTATTATTTTTAATGTTTAAATTTTCAGAAAAATTTAATTTCAGAAAAATTCTATATATATTTACTTGAATAACATTTTAAAAAGGAAAAAATACTGTAACAAAATATTAACTTTGATGTCTCAAAATATAGGAAAGGAGAGAGGGTGGGGTGGAAAGGGGGAGGGACAAAAGGACAGTGGGAAAGTCCTTGTCATCTTGACAAGATACGTAGGTGCACAAAATGCTCAACTTCACTGTAAACCTTAAATATTTTTGCGCTTATACATATCAATAAAATGGGGGAAAAATATAGAAAAGGAAGTCTGGAACAGAGTCAATTTTGTTAGAATTTAAACTCTATGAGGGGTCTGCTTGTGTTTTACTTGTCTTTCACTTATGCTTAGCAAATAAGTATTTGCGGGACTGGAAAAGGCGAGCTAAAGTAAATTATTAAGATGAGTATGAGACTAAATTTGAAAGTCAATATGTGATTCTTACTGACTGTCAAGTCTAGGTAAGTGTCTTATTTATCTGTTGCTGCGACAGAATACCCAAAGACTTACGTAGCTCATAGTTTCAGAAGGTCTCTCACACACAGAGCCCACTGATGGGGCAGCCCGCAGCAGTGAAGGCACATGGCAGAGGCTGGAGAGCTGCTCACACCATTGCAACCACAAGCCTATCAGCTCTACCAGAAAGCAGCTGCAACGTTTCTTCTTTCTTCTTTTAAATACTTCAAGCTGCCAGTCGGCCCTCCCTCACTTTCTGGCCCACAAGTCAGCAACAAGCACCTAAAATCTCTGCCGTAGGCAATCCTTTATCTTAACAAATTGCCCAATCCCTCCAGGTCAAACCTTACACACCTGCCCCTTCCAGGCAGGCCCTACCAACCAATAACATACAGTTCCAAATACATGAGGCTTTGGGGGGAACATTCCACATCAAAACCGTAACAGTAAGTATGTATATTTGAGTGTTGCACTCATACAAAGAAAAAAAAAACAAAGTTGGGAAGGTATGGGGCTGAAAAAATCATCAGTGATGATAGGAAATCGACTCTCTGGGTTGCAAAAACCAGAACAATTGAAATAACTGATGTATAAATAGATTTATGATATATGTGAAAAGGAATTATATTTACCATATTTTTGACATATTAAGTGAAAAGCTTTTTTTTTTTTTTGAGACAGGGTCTTGCTCTGTAACTCAGGCTGGTCCTGAACTCACTATATATAGCTCAGATCAGGCTCGAACTCATGACAACCATCCTGCTTCAGGCTACAGTGTTCTGGGACTACAGGTACACATCACCATGCCCAACATTTTGTGCCTACTAGGAAAATGCTTTAATCATTAATCTTTATCCCTAGCACCATCATTTTTTTATTACAGAAATTAAGGCTAGCTTCTCAAGTGTGCAAAGTGCATACCTGCACAGTGTCCTACCTTTAATAAAGGCTCTCCTGTTTAAGTATTGGAAATTCTTAATTGTTTTTAACAGGGGGGGCCCCCTCTACAGTTTTCATTTTGTACTAAGCCCTGGGCATTATGTAAGTGGTTTTGCACAAACATAAAAATTCATCAGTTCTAACAAATACTGTGGTTAATATTACTATTAAAGTAAAAAAAATAAGTTTGGATAAAGTTATGAATTCAGATAAAACTTTTTCATGGGGTTTGCTCTTAAAAAGCAAAACATAATTTGGGTTTTCTCAAACCTTTGAACATTATGTAATAAAAGACAATTACCAACAGAGGGCCTAATAGAGAATGAAATTTCCTTTCTCATTATTTATATCTGAAACCCCAATGAGACACGTTACTTCTATAAATTTGAGTAAATGATGAGTTGCAGTAGAAATATTAATCAACTTTTTCAAAAGAAGAAAATCTTTAGGTAATGACAAATAAATAAGATATTCAGCACATTGATCTTTCTCAAGCTTTGATTTCTCTTGTATGATCTTTATAGTCTCCTGTACTATACCTATATTGAAGGCAGAAAATTTCAAAGTATAGTCCCTGATCCAACTTTACCCAAGGCTTGTCAAAACTGCAAATTCTCCAGCCTCCCTCACCCTACCACCTCCAGAAACAGAAACTCTGGAGAGCGGGGCCTAACAATTTATGTGTTTACAAGCACTCATAGTCTGACGCTCACTAAAGTTTGAGACCTCTGCTTTAAGACAACTGAAAGCTTTTCAATAATTCCCAAAAAGTAAGATTTTTTTTTTTTTTGGTGTGAGTTTGCTTGCAAATAAATTGTTAGGTAAAAGAACATCAAGGTTCGGAGCCTGTGTTTGGACACCATAATTGATGAGTAAAGTCAACTGGAAGAAAACAAAATAGACAAGAACTATCTGAAGACATGCATTACAAGGCTACAAGGGACACTTAAGAACATTGCACAAAGACATGCTTTTCATTTACTTATCATTGATATTTTAAACAAAAATATTTTAAATATAGCATACAGTTAGATTTCCATTGATAGGGGCCAATAAGTGATTATAACTATCTTGCATAACTGTTTCTACCACTCAAGAATACTATCTTATTTTTAGCACAAAGATAATGTATCACTTTAAAATCAAGATTAAAAAACACTTCTAATAAAGAAATCTATTGGAAACACAAAACATGCATTAGGTAAGCAGTGAATGCACCGAAATAAACACACCACTCACATATTCCATTATGTAAATGAATTCAAAGATATTTCATGACTGATCAGCTAGAAGGGACATAATGATTTATAATTCAAATAACTGAGCACTGAAATCAAATTGAGCTAATATATATTTCTAAATGTGGAAACTTCAAATAATTGTTAAAAATATAAATCAATGTATTCATGCTGAACTCATTCATATCTTTTGGTTAAAATGCTGCAGCTTCTAAACTTTTATCTAGTAAGTTTTCTAAAAATATGATTTTTTATTAATGTCAAAAAGTATTCAAAAGCAGTAATCAGCTTGTAAAATAAGCGATTACAATATCTGGATTAAAGAATATATAATAGGTATAATGTGATAAAAGAGGATCTTAAATAGCAAATACAAATAAATGAGGTATTATGCAAATTATACTAAAGAGAATATACAAATCAAATTAATTTTATATTAAATATCAATTCCAACCTAAAAATAGGATAAATCTAAACAATAGATATGTACTATAAAATAACCAATACTGCTTTCTAGATAATATGCTTTCAAAGTAATTCATTGTGAAAAGGTCGAAGTTTGCAATACTACAAAGTACTTATAAACCACTTCATATGTTAGAAATAAAGAGTATTTCGGCATTATTATTAGAAAAAAATACAGGTTGATTTTTTTAATAAGAAAAAAATACATATCTTAAAAAGCCAAAATGACCACTGGAATTGGGTTGTATATCACTTTCTGATAAAAAGGAAAAACAGCCTGGACAGGTGTAATTTATCATTTTTCTGATTTAATATCAAAGAAATATATTAAAATAATAAAAAGAATCCTGAAATCCTCAAAATTTGTAGTGATAAATAGCCCTCGCTGTCTTTATTGCATTATACCGACTAACAGAAATATTGCATAGTGGATTTTGCCAGACAAGGACGATTATTTTCCAATAAAAAGTTGCATATTAAATTCCAGCACAAAAGTGGGTGTCTAATACTTTGGAAATCTTTTATGGTTTGCCAAGGAACACAATTTTAGACTTAACTAATACAAACATATTCCTGGAATGAATCTGCATTAAAAGTTTCTATCCAAAGCCACATATTTCTAGAATGTCATTATATTAAAGTATCAGCTAATTTTAGTTGTTAACTTAATCAACATTTATTTTTCACATGTATATATTTGATAGCTAATATAATCTACATGGTTCTTATATGACAGTAGTTTTCTGGTTTTAGATTATTAAAATATGTTAGACAGAAAACTCTAAACATTTAATGTGGGTAAAGAAATCTTATTTTAGAGGATATGTGATGTTGATTAGGCCATGCCAACAATCAAAGTCATCAAAAGCCTGTCATTTTCTTTCCATTGACTCCTTTGTGCCTTTCCACAAATGGCAATAATACTATTTTCACCTGAGGAATACTACAGATTTATTTGCTTTTAATAACTCAGTTTTTATAAAATGATATTTTAAAATATTATGACCTCAAAATTAGTTATTTGTTTTCTTCCTTTCAGAAAAGAATTCTGACAATGATGAAAAATCATGGACTACAAAGAGATGTGGCTGCATACTTTCTAATGTTAAGCTGGGTGAACATGAACAAACCTAACTAGTTAAGAAATCCATATATCTACATAAATTCAGTTATTACTCTAACTAAATGCTTCACAGCTATTACAAATAAATCTTTCAAAACTTGTTATAAACCTTTCATAAACAAGCATTTACAGATAATCATAAAAAAGACTATTTAATTTAAAAAACTTACATAATTATAAATAAGTAAAATACCTGGCTAATGTAATGTACTCGCTCATTAGGTTATTAATACACACATGAGCACACACACACACATACACACACACACACACACACACACACACACACACACACACACACACACACACACACACGTCAGATATACAGCGAAAAGGATATCCAACAGATAGGTCATTTAGAAACTGAAGAGTCCTTGAAATTACAGGCTCACATCTTCCCCAGTATTTAAGGTTTGTAACACTAAATATGGAAAAAAAAGTTTTAAGTAATAGTAAGATATTTGCTTGAATAGGGCGAACCACAGCAACATATGTGTACTTATGTACGTTAGACTACTTCAATTACAAAATAGAAAACAAGCTGAATTTCCAATAAACATCTTCTACTCTTTTTATAGCATATTCCAACTTTTTTTTTTTTTTTTTGAGACAGGATCTCACTCTGTAGCCCAGTCTGGTCCTGATCTCACTATGGAACCCAGGCTAGCCTTTGACTTGTGGCAATCTTCCTGCCTCAGCCTTCTGAGTGCTGGGATTACCTGCATGCCCACTTTATGTGGTGCTGGGGAATCAAACCCAGGGCCTTGGGCTTACTTGGCAAGCAGTTTAACCTCTGGGCCAATCCTCCAGTCTCCATACTTAAACTTTTATACAATCAATCTACAATGAACACTGCTTTCCAAATGGTGTCTTAAGTCTATAAACTTAGTATTACAAATTAAAAAGTTGTTTAAGTATTGCATAGAAGAAATACAAATTTATAATCAGAACAAACATATTAGGAAATGGAAGCAGGTATTACAAAAGAACACAAAATGTAAGCTCACAGATACTGTCAAAAATAAACCACCAAAACTCACTTCTTATGATTAAGACAGTTTATCCAGCCATGTGTTGTGCAATCAGGACAATGATATCTGTTATACAAAGCCATTTCCAACTAAAAAGTTAGGCTAAGTACACAAAGTTTTATCTATGAGTAGGAACCAGTTGATTCTACCTACTGCTGTAAGCATAATTTAAGGATATGCTTCTCATGAATATGTTTTTAGACTCTAATAGCCATAGGTTCCTACTAAAATAAGTGCCCTGTCTTAAGGCAACCAGATATTTGTCAATGATTTCAGTTTGCAGTAAACTCTTTAGCTGGCCTTTGAATTATTTTCTTTTTAATTAAAAAAAGAATTGCCTAGCGGACTTGAAGAGTCAACATGTGTTTAAGTCTTTTAAAAGTATGTTCTGATGGTGCATATTACAGATATATGGATATCCTGAAAAATTACAGTAGCCTTTGAATGGTGAGTTTTAAGTATGCAAGATTAAGTTTCAACTAAAAACAATGTTAACATTCTAAGAATTAAGCAAAAATTTGACTAAAAATTAATATTTGTAAAGATATTTAAATACAGCAAAACAATCTGTTAGATTTAAAACAATGGAAGAAAAATTAAAAAACAGACACTCACATTTTTGTCATGAATGTTTCCAGAATGTGGTTGTCATCTGTTATTCCTAAGACTTCTGACATACGGGCATATACCTGCATGAAAAATTTTATTATTAAAAACTAACACATATTTTCAAAATATTATTCAAACTGAATGAACGTAAGATTTTACATATTGTCACCCCTATACTGAAACTGGGAGTGACTGTGGAAAGTAAATGAAGAACTTACGGCAATTTTATAACTTTAATATTTATTAATATTTTCCTTCCACAAAGTACCTCTGTTTTGAAATAGAAACCCATTTACAAACAAACATAGTGATATGCCCATTTTAACTTCCACCATATCATATAAAGTGGTAATTCACTCTTTTTTTCAAAGATGAGAGAAGGGATACAATAGGCTGGAAAGAAGAGTTCCTTAAGAGGCCCCAACATTTCAAAAATTTCTGAGGATTCCAGATTTGAGTAAAATACCAACTAATTCAAGATCCTGTAAGGCAGCTATAAAAATAAGAACTCAAAACATAAAAAGAATTTAAAAACATTTACATAAATTCTCCTTAAATATCCCCGAAAGTTTCCTAAATAGAGAGGGAAGTCTCACTTTTGGTGCAGAAACTGTAATTCCAAGTTTACAGATTTTCTATCAAAAATATCAGGGTCTGCTAATCCCCTAAGCTTCCAATTCGGTAGTGTTGGGTGCAGAGACTGGGACGCACTATTTCAGTCTCAGTCTCAACCCAGTCCTTCTTGGGTTTAAAGACACACATTCCATTTCAGATGGGAATATGCCTCTAGAAGTGAACAGAACATCATCTAACAGCCTGGCAAAGCTGAGGCGGGCTGATGTCTCTCCTCCCTGGTGCTCTGGGGTGATTCCGATCACTCCTGCCAGACACCAGCTGTATGGGATTTCTCTTCTGCGGTTTCGTCCTGTCGCTGTGCTCTTACCTTTTCTGATCTCCTTATTTCCTACGTATGGCAGCTGGACTTCGACTCCTATCCCTTCTGTCACCAATATGATATGCTGTCAGAGGTCACAATGGTAAAATAAAAATCGCAGGTCTGAGCAGCGGGGAGCAGGCTGGTAAGGGACTCGGCCATCTCAGCCGGTGCCTCTCGCATCGGAAAAGTACTGGGAATCAGGACTTGGCTTGTGCTAAACAGGGCAGCTTCAGAAGAGGCTGCTAGTTCTCCCAGTCATCTCCGTCCCTTTGCCCCTCGCAGCCGAGACCTGCGGAAGATCCTGGCCTTGGCAGCAGGTCTCCTTGCCATCTTCCCCACCGTCCCTCACAGCAGAGGCAAGCGCAGAAGCTCAGCCTTGCTAGCACTGGCAGAGCCTTTTCGGAATAAACCGGTGGGACTCCCCACCACCTTCCCTGCCACCCCTTGAAGCAGAGGCCAGCACGGAGACTGGGCATTGCCAGTACCCTTTAGAGACACATTGAAGTAGACCTGGGGGGGGGGGGACCTGCTTCCACCTCAACCACTCCTCTCAGTAGAGGTCAGTTTGGAGGGTGTGATCTCCCAGACTCAAGCAGTGTCGTCCCAGGGAGAGTCCACAGGGAACCCAGGGACAGGTAACCAGAGACAACCAAAGACAAGAGAAACATGAGGAAATGTGGAAATAAATCTCCTTCAAAAAGCCTTTATATACCAGAAGAGCATACCAGAAATCCTGAAAATGCAGAATCTAAACATGAAAATGGCAAAAATGGTGGTAACTTCTGGGCCCAGAAATACATCGAATTAAAGCAGGAATTAAAACAGGAATTAATGCAGGGAATGAAGCAGGAAATAAAAGTCAAAGAGCAAGAGCCACACCAAGACCTTGCTAAGCTAAAAGCAAGGTTCGAGAAGCAATTAAAGGTGATCATAGAAGAAATGAACCAGAAGATAATGAAGGCAATACAAGAGGTGAGAGAAGAACCCAATAGAGACATAAAAAAAATGCAGATATCCAAGAAGTCAAAAACACACAGGTCTCAATAAACAACGATATTGAACAATTTCAAAATAGATTATCAGACTTAGAAGACAAAATGACAGAGTGGGAAAAGAAAGACCATAAAGAACGCAAAGCTAAAAATGAAGAAAGTGAATCATTACGACAACTGATAGATGATTCAAAGAGAAACAACCTGAGAATTATGGGAGTCCAAGAGAAGACCGAGGATGAAACAAAAGGGTTAAAAGTCATATTCAAGGAAATTATGGAAAAATTTCCCAAATCTAAGAAGAGAAATGAACATTGAGCTACTGCAGGCATACAGAACACCAATCAATATGGATCAGAAGACAGCCTCATCACGACATATCATTATCAAAGTACTAGAAACCCAACACAAAGAGAGAATACTGAAAGTGGTAAGAGAAAAGCAGAAGGTGACCTACAAAGGTAAGCCCATCAGGATAACTTCAGACTTCTCAACCCAAACTCTAAAAGCCAGGAGATCATGGAGCAATGTCATTCACATACTAAAAGAACACACATTTCAACCAAGACTATTATATCCAGCAAAACTACCTTTTAAACTAGAGGGAGAAATTAAAATCTTCCATGATATGGAAAGTTTAAAGAAACCTGCAGCCACTAAGCCATCACTGCAGAGAATTTTCAAAGGAAAATTGGCCAATGACACAAGTGCCCACAGGGGGAAAAAATAAAGACAAAAGCTAGAGGAGAATGAGCTGAGAAAAGGGTAATACCAGTAAACAACCTGGAAAAACTACAATGTTGGCAGGACATACCAAACATACCTCAATAATTACCCTAAACGTGAATGGCCTCAACTCATCTACCAAAAGACATAGACTAGCTGACTGGATCAAAAAACAGAAACCCACAATTTGGTGCCTGCAAGCGACACACTTCACCCACAAGGAAACTCATAGACTGAAAATAAAAGGCTGGAATTCAATATTTCATGCAACAGGTCCTAGAAAACAAGCAGGGGTAGCTATATTATTCTCAGACTCATCAGATTTCAAAAGAAAACAGGTAAAGAGAGACCAAAATGGCCACTACATATTGGTTAAAGGAACATTAGAACAGGAAGAAATCACAATTATCAATATATATGCCCCCAACTCTAGAGCACCCAATTATGTAAACCAAAAATTACTAGATCTGAAAGGGGACATAGGCCCCAATACAATCATAGTAGGGGACTTTAATACCCCACTATCACAAATAGACAGATCAACCAGACAAAAAAATCCACAAAGATATACAGCTACTGAAAGACACTATAGAAAACTTGGACATAACAGACGTTTACAGAGTTTTCCATCCAACAACAACTGAATACACGTTCTTCTCAGCAGCACATGGAACATTTTCTAAAAGAGACCACATCCTAGGACATAAGTCATCCTTAAACAAGTACAAAGGATAGAAATACTTCCCTGCAAACTCTCAGACCATAGTGGAATAAGACTGGAACTTAACAGCAGCAGAAACAGAAAAAAATACACAAATACAGGGAGACTTAACAACTTACTACTGACTAAACAATGGATTACGGAAGAAATCAGGGAAGAAATAAAAAACTTCATAGGGTTAAATGATGATGAAAGTACACCATATCAAAATCTGTGGGATACAATGAATGCAGTCCTTAGAGGAAAATTCATAGCTATAAATGCACACATCAAAAGAACAGAACAGTCACAAATAAATTTGCCAATGATGCACCTTAAGGACCTAGAGAAACAAGAGCAACTTAGCCCAAAAGGCAGTAGAAGAGAATTATAAAGATCAGACCTGAAATAAAAGAGATTAAAATAAAAAAGACAATATAAAGATTAATGAGTCAAAGAGTTGGTTCTTTGAAAAAATTAATAAAATCGACAAACCTTTGGCCAACCTCATCAATAATTAGAAAGAAAAGGCACAGACTAGCACACTTAGAAATGAAAAGGGTGAAGTTACAACAGACTCTGCAGAAATCCAGAATATTATAAGAAATTACTTTGAACACATATATTCTAATAAATTTGAGAACTGGGAAGAAATGGATGACTTCCTAGATACATATAAAATACCAAAATTAAATGGGGAAGATATAAAAATCTTGAACAGCCCCATCACATACACAGAAATTGAAGCAGTAATACAAGCTCTACCTACAAACAAAAGTCCAGGCCCGGATGGATTCACAGCAGAATTTTTTCAGAACTTTAGGGAAGAACTTACTACAATCCTCCTCAAACTATTTCATAAAATAGAAAGTGAAGGAGCACTACCAAACTCATTTCTTGACACTAGTATCACACTAGTCCCCAAACCAGACAAAGACTTAACTAGGAAGGAAAATTACAGACCAATATCCTTAATGAATATAGATGCAAAAATCCTCAATAAGATTCTGGCAAACAGAATCCAACAAGTAATCAGAAAGATCATACACTATGATCAAGTGGGCTTCATTCCTGAGATGCAAGGCTGGTTCAACATACATAAATCAATTAATGTAATACACCATATCAACAAAAGTGAAAACAAAAACCACATGATCATCTCTATTGATGCAGAAAAGCCTTTGACAAAATCCAACACCCCATTCATGATAAAAACACTGAGAGAAATAGGCATAAAAGGGCCCTACCTAAAGCTCATAGAAACCATATATGCTAAGCCTATTGCAAATATCACAGTAAATGGAGAAAAGTTGAGATCATTCCCCCTCAAATCAGGAACAAGACAAGGCTGCTCACTCTCACCATTCTTATTCAACACAGTCCTTAAAACACTGCCATAGCAATCAGACAAGAAAATGAAATAAAAGGAATCTGCATCGGAAAGGAGGAGGTCAAACTCTCCTTATTTGCAGATGATATGATTATCTACATGGAAGACCCTAAAAACTCCACTATGAAACTCCTAGAAATAATAAAATAATTTAGCCAAGTCACCGGCTACAAAATTAACACTAAAAAATCAATAGCTTTTCTCTACACTAACAATGAACTTATTGAGCAAGAACTCAGAAAAACAATTCCATTCTCAGTAGCTCAGCAAAAAATTAAATACCTAGGAGTATTCCTAACCAAGGATGTAAAGGACCTATATAAAGAGAACTACATTACATTGAAGAAAGAAATTATAGGAGACACTAGAAAATGGAAAGGTATCCCCTGCTCTTGGATAGGCATAATAAATATAGTCAAAATGAGTATACTACCGAAACTGATATACAGATTCAATGCAATTCCTATCAAAATACCTGCAAGTTTCTTCAAAGAACTTGAAACAATAATTCTTAAATTCATATGGAACCAAAACAGACAGATAGACCAATGGAATAGAATTGAAGATGCAGAGACAAACCCAAATACCCTCAATTACTTAATCTTCGACAACGGGGCCAAATGCATACAATGGAAAAAGGACAGCCTGTTCAACAAATGGTGCTGGAAACACTGGCCATCTATATGCAGAAGAATGAATATAGCTACACATCTATCACCATGCACCAAAATCAAATCAAAGTGGATCAAAGATTTAAATATTAAAAATGAAACACTAAACCTTCTAGAAGTCAAAGTAGGCAAATTTTTAAAAGACATAGGAGTAGGCAAAGACTTTCTTGAGAAGTCACCAAGAGCAAAAGAAATTATCCCCACTATTAACAAATGGGATCTTGTCACACTAAAAAGTTTCTGCACAACAAAGGAAACGATCAACATTGTAAAAAGAGATCCAACAGACTGGGAAAAAATATTTACCACCAACATCTCAGATAAGAAGCTTGTAACTAGAATATACAGGGAGTTAAAGAAAAGTAAGCCTACCAAAATAAAGGATCCTATTGAAAAGTAGGCAAATGAAATGAAGAGACAGTTCACTCATGAAGAAATGCAAAAGGCCAACAGATACATGAAAAGATGTTCAACATCTCTAGCCATAAGAGAAATACAAATCAAAACAACACTAAGACACCATCTCACCCCAGAGAGAATGGCCTACATCAACAAGTCAAATAATAACCAGTGCTGGCTTGGCTGCGGGGAGAAAGGAACCCTCCTGCACTGCTGGTGGGAATGTAAATTCGTACAACCACTTTGGAAAACAGTATGGAGATCTCTTAAAAGACTAGAAATAAATATCTCCTTAGGTCCAGCGACACCCCTCCTGGGAATATATCCAAAAGAGACCAAAACAACATATAACAGAGATATATGTATACCCATGTTCACAGCAGCACAACTAACAATAGCAAAAATATGGAAGGCACCAAAATACCCATCAACAGACCAGTGGATACACAAACTGTGGTATTTATACACAATGGAATACTATGCATCAATAAAGTCCAACAGCATGGAGGCTTTTACAGGCAAATGGAAGAAACTAGAGAACATCATGCTTAGTGAAGTGAGTCAGAAGCAGAAGGTAAAACATCCAATGGTCTCTCTGAGATGAGAGACCCATATCATAACACCTATGGAACTTAAGACGAAAGACCAAGTGAAAGTGGGGAGTAGGGTTGGGGAGGAGGGAGGGAGGGGTAGGTAGAGGGTGGGACAAAAGGAGAGTGGGAAAGCCCTTGTCACCTTGACCAGACACGTAACACAAAATGCTCAACTCCATTGTAAACCTTGAATTTTGCCGATATACATATCAATAAAATGTGGGAAAAAAAAATCACAGGGCACCACCAGTCACCAAGTGTTATAGGGTCACACAAGGAAGGGAAGCTGTTGCAGGAATCCTTTATTTGGATTTTAAACACCATTTGAATAAAAGCTTGTGTTCTAGCTTTTCAACTTGAGTCCTGTGTTCAGAAGGCTCCTCTGTAGGCTGGCTGGGTAAGTGAGGGAGAAAAAGGAAGAGAAAGAGGGGTCGAGTGTACAGGAGGAGCATGGGAAACAGCTGAACAGTGAAGAGAAATTGGGCAAAGAGAAAGGAAGGCTGACATTCACATTTCTGATTTTTTTTCTGCTAAATATTGATCCTTACTGAGAAGCATTCTAATGACTATCCGTGACTCTGCAAGTCTTTATCTCTTATAAAGAGGGAAGTGATCACCGTGACTTCTAAGATGCTGGGGCATAAAGGGACCCAGGGAATCTATGAAAATTGGTTACCACCAATCCACAATGATCAGAAACCTTTAGGCACAAAGAAGGCTCAATGGAAGGTTGGTGTGCAAAAAAGGATGCTTCCTTCAGTTCACCATGATACAAAACCTCTCACTGACAAAAGTGTTAGAACTGGCCCCCCTGGAAAAATCTGACATTGACATGATTTATGACACAAAATGTCCTTCAACAACTCACCCCAGACTGCCGCATCTTTCACCATTTTCCCCAACTTCAAGACACAATAAAATACCGAGGGAACACTGAGATATTTATGTGTTCACATGGTTTTCATTTTTGACTGGATCAGTCTTCATCCTCTTCTCTTCATTCCAACCCCAAACCCTCTCCTCTGAGGCCTTTCTAGCCTTCCAAGGCAGAGGGAGATGTATTCTTCTCTAGCCACTCCTCTCTCATGGTGCTTTTCATACTGCGATTATCTGGGTGTCTATCACCCTCACTATACTGAGAGCTTTAGGGGCAATATTGTGCCTTATTCTTTGTATCCTAATATCAAAGGGAGTATATGTCAAGTGATGTTACTTATGTGTAATAACAAAAATTATGGTCTGGACCCAAAGGACTATATTATAATGTGAATGTTACACAAATATTGAAAAATGAAGATTTTTTTTTCCTATTAAACATATATTGGACTCCATGGGCAAAAGATGAGTCATGTCATTAGAGCAAAAAAGTAGTTACAGAGAATAGTTTGTATTACTATGTTTAATTTGTGAATATTTACTTAGTACTTATTACTATAACTGTCTTGGAACTCTATTCTAGTACTCTCATCAAGTTAAATCTTTCCAGTACAGCTGGTTTATAAAATGAGATAGGACAGATGACCAAGACATCCTAGTATCTTCCTGTCTTCAGCCCACTTTCTCTTTTCCAGGGCTACAGACTATGCCCTTCACTCTTAATTTAAAGTCACTTTCATTCAACAAATATGAAAACCTGACTGGATATGTTTTAAGTTGATCCTCAAAGCACAAATTCTCCTAAAGGCATATACAGAATAATTTTCACAAACAAAATTAATCATAAATTCCATGTTCTCATATTAGGATTTTTTGAAAGGACATGACCATAACATTATCTCAGCTGGTCTATGTTTTCTTTTTTTATTTCTTTCTCTGTTATTTTCTGCTTTTTTGTTTTGTACCACATGATGTCTATACTGTACTTTTGTAAAATCAAATTTTATATTTTCAGGACTTTATAGATGCTCCACTTTAATGACAAAACTTAGTTAATCCAAGTTTTATTTTATTTATGCCACATTAAATAAAAACATAATAACTAAAATTAATTTCGTATCTTTTTAAATTGATGTTCCCTACTAGGAAAAATTTTCCTGTTGTGACTCTGGCATTGACAAGGGGGAGGAAGCTGGGTAGGCAGGTCTGTTTTGCTTTGCTGTCAAAACAGTTTCTTAAAGCATCAGACCTAAACCAATAATATACTAGAAAAAAACAGTCAACATTGACACATGGCAGTGCTTTAATCCACAATTATCCTTGTAACTCTCACCATTCCTTTTATCATCCATTAGCTTTGATTCCCATTATCCCATCTACAACTGTGTCAACGCTTTTGTCCTTGGGGATTTTGCTCCACTACTAAGATCTGACAGTCAAGCTTGAGTACTAAACAGGATCATTACCTCTTAAATCCACTTATCTGATCTACTGAATAGTAAATTGAAAAGCTCATTAACAGCAACAATCTGATTTGTTTTCACATGTGACAGGGTCATTTAAAATCAATGTATGATTACAGCATTTCTTTTAAAAGACTGCTTCACATTTTCCCAGGCATGTTATCATTCACAGAACATGCAGATAATATGAAAATGTCTCCTACCATTTCGAATTTGATTATACCAGAGATACAGATAATTTGGGGATGAGAAAAATGAGTTCAGTAAGGAAATACCTATAAGATTATTTATTGTAAAGCAAAAGTGAATTAAAAATTTCTATGGAAAACTCTAATACAACAGAATCACCAGTACATCTCTACAACTTTAACCATTTCTTTAGAAATATTTTTATGACAGAAGTAACCATTTTAAAACAGCATATGAGTGGTGTAGGAATTCAAGAAAAGAGAAACAATTCGCATTCACTTAATACATTCCTAATCTTTTTATTTCAGAATCTATTAACATAATTTTATCATAATGAAAAGTAAGCAAAAATCTAAGAAATAAGAGAATAAGCCTTTAGTCATTCTTCAGAAGTATAGACAATATGACACTGAGTAAATGGTTATTTCTTCGGTTATGCAATGCACATACAGAAGCATGCATTTTAACCAAGCTTTTGCCTGCTTCAACCTTCATCCCTTCCTTACTGTCTGCCTGCCTTTCCCTTCCCTCCCTCTGCCCGTCTCTCTCTCTCCATCTTTTCCTCCCTTCTTCTTTAATATACCTGCTTTGCTTTATTAGTTTCTCTGAAAGCAGAATAATGATCTTTTATCCTGACAAATGTGTATTAATGAATAAACAACAATGTTGAAGTGTATATTTTGACCAATTTTACTTAATTCATATTTTTTAAACCAAAGCAAAACAATCCATCAAGCCACATTTTGTTTTGTTTTTATGAAGAACTTTTCTTCTCTTGCAAAAATTATGTATTTAAAATTCTACTCCTAAGCATGAATCTATTGGAGAACTTTTGTTATTTAAAAAGGTATGGGTTTCAGACTTAGGTATTTCTGAGAAAGCTCTCCCTATAGATTCAATAAGTACTCTCCTATAAATACTTCACTAGAGCATCCATTGTTGTGAGCCTGTTATTGGCCCTTCTCATATTAAGTAATAGAATGTAATTACATTGTATTAATTTTCCATGTAAATATACATTTCCTCCACTATGTCAAGCATGTGCTTTTGGAGGACAGGTGAAATATCTATTTCAGCTGTACTCAGAATACTGCCTTTTTTTTTAAAAAGATAGTCTCACTCTATATAGTTCAGGCTTATCCTGAACTCACTATGTAGCTGAGACAACCCTCAAATTTATAGCAATCCTTTTACCTAGGTTTCCCAAGTACTCAGATTACAGGTGTCACGACCACATCTAGCTGTTTTTCTTTTCTTATGTGGTGCTGGGGAGTTGAACCTAGAGCCTTGCCTTTGCTAAGTAAGCACTTCAGCTGCTGAGCTATGCCACTAGCCTTAGAACACTGTCTTAATAAACTCAAAAAAGAAGAAGGGTAGGCTTTGGTCTCTAAGTTTACTGGAACCACTAGCTAGGCATAAAAGTCTCTGAACAAACAAAACTTGGTTTCTTTTCTGTAAAACAAGAGTAAATCATCATCATCATCATCCCTTGTTTAATGCATTTCTGATAAGATTATGTGACAATTCCTAATCCAGAGCCTCATATTTACAATTAACAGTCACCTAAAAGCTACTTTACTATTTATTCCTTTTCATGGACCTTTTGCCTAGCAAATACTAATACTTTCAGCTAACACATTTTCAAGAAAAAGCCCTTCACAATAAAAAAAAAAGAGACAGGTATCAAGGTGTTTCTCTTGGAGATGTTCACATAGCATAAATATAACCATCAAAACAAATAAAACTTTAAATGCTGCACTATTCTAAGATTTTCATGTATATATGTTTAATCACTTAACACATCCTAGGCCCAGTCAGAGAATGCATTTAGTAAAGCAGAAAGTAAATGCTTCACAATTTTCTGACAAAAACTCTGCAAATTCTTTCTAATTCTAAATGGCTGCTGCCTTAGAAAATAGGAAATTACACTCTAGTGAATAATCCACCTCTCTCCAGCTCTTTAAATATAGAATGTTTTTAGGAATGTGCAAAATTATTAATAATACAGTCTTGAGAAAGACATAACTTGGAAAATAGTATCTTAATATTTATTTCTTTATCCTTATTTATTTTGCCATAAAGATTCTTATAAATTTCAGTGAAGAGCATTTGGATACATACATAATGTTTCAATGATCCAAAACATTCTCTAACACTGAGCTAATCAAATGACAAATATTACTTTTCCATTTGCGGGTAGTATAAGGTTTTTCAAGGGAACCAGGTAAGAAAATCAAATAAAATAAACATTCAAATAGTAACAAGATGTGGAGTTGTAAATTTAATAAAAAATGAAAACGTGTGCTGTGGTAATTTTAAAATCGTTTTCTTTTTCCAGTTCTAATCCTTGGTCCTGGGTATCTGCAGCATTGTCTCTATCTAACATTCTGGTTATAACTTTGAAGAAACTAATTATGTCAATCCTTAAAATTGAAGTAGATTACAGAACTGGGAAACCCAGAATATTAGTTCCTAAAGGTTGTATGGATATATAATGACAGTTAGAGAAATTCAATAACAGCCCTCTATGAAATGTACTCAAAAGCACCCCATGAAACAAATTAAAAAGAACAATGAAGCTGTTATTCTGTGCAAATAAGAAAATAAGAGAAACACTGGTTCTATAGGTTTTCATAAGAGCTGTTATAATGAATTAAGATTTTGGATAATGAATTTTCATAAAATTACAGAAAGTTAATACCCTTAGGCTTTCTATAAATGTTTAAGATGCTATAACTTCTCAAAGAGCTTTAGTACAATGTAAGCAGGCTTAACACAGAAAATTAGCAACACGACAAAAATCAACAACAAAGTATTCTGCCAACAGATTATAGATTTTCCTTGAGTCAATTTCGGTTCAAAAACGCCTATCAAGTAATAAGAAATGATGTCACCTAGTCAAACTGTTATAAATTTTATGCTATTATTTCAAGTTACTGAAATGATTTATCATTTAAGGTTTTTTTTTTTTAAACTAGTTATCATTAGGTAAAACAAATCTCTCACTGGAAAGGTTACAATATCATGAAAGCATTATTATTACTTAGGAAGAAAATTTCAAAACTAAATTTGAAATATAGTATGAGTAAGACAGCAATTTTCATAGTTTCATTTTGAGTTTGAAGCGCCTTTGAAGTTAATTCAGTACTTTCTACAAGGAAGGCCCCATCAAAATGAAAGGTGCTGGCAGCAGAGGGAGGAGAGGGACAGGAATGAGAGTAGAGTACTTAATGCCTGGGATCTGTTTGGAAGATACCAAACACTTTCATTAACATTTGAAGCAGAATAACATGTGGACATCACAATTATCTTATCAAGAAAATTAATGATATTTCAAACACCATTGCTGCATATTAAATACACAGTGATCCTGAATAGATTCTATTAATCTTGGCTGACAATCTTTTTCATATCCTTTAAAATAAGAGCACTAACATAGAACTGAAATAAGGCAGATAAGTCTTTGGTTAGAATTTAATCTTAAACCATAATTTATGTTGGAAACCAATGGTAAAAGGTAAGGAAGGAATCTGCTTGTTGTATTCAATGGAATATAGGATGCCATCTGACAAAGAAAAGATAAACATGGAAGTATAAAATAAATAGGTTACATTTTCATTTCAATTAGAATATCTGAGCTCACCATCTGTGGTGGCCATCTTGCTAAAGGGACATGTACCTAACAAATCTCTTAAGAGGCATTCCTAATCTGCTTGAATAAGCTATTGTCTAAGAAAACTTGGAGCAACCACTTTGGCCTCACATTTCCTTCGCTCCACATCCTGTGGCACAAAGCATGAACTCAGCAGGTTGGGGTGCAGGGCTGCCTGCTGCTTGTGATAATCCCCTCTCCCAGTAGGGGCCTCCACTGATGCATGTCTAAGAACATGCTTCCTCTTTTGCTTGCACCCCAGTGGGGTATCTATCCTCCACTTGGGCGGAAATCCAAACTACAAAGGAAAGTAGAAAAGTTAGAAGGTTCCAGATACTGCTGGAGATAATTCTGGGTTCATTTCTAACAATCATTCATTAGAAAAAGTAGAGGCATAATGTGCAAACCAGCAAGATTGGTAATTTTGGAAAGATTCTTTCCCTCCCACCCCCATCCAGATCTCAAGTCTAACTACCACCTGTTCAACAGAAGCTGGCTGTTTGCCTCATTTTCCTTCAGGGAGCCACTGACTAAGGATCTTCACCAGCATGAACCTAATGCCTCCCGACAGGCCTTCCACTAGCCAAGAGGGACCTGGGTTGAGTGCATCATTTATTGGTCACAGGATATGCAGTCCATAGAAAGACTCCTGTGGTGCAACCAGCTGAAAGCCAACCAGAGAAGACGAAGACTGTACATTTGTCCTGACACAGCTTTGCTCCTGCTGGCTGCCAACTCATTCCATGTCTGGGGCCAAGCTTCTGTTAAACTAGTCTTCTGTGGATAAAGTCATAGCTAAGCCCTTGGTATGTGTGTGTATACATACATAACACACACACACACACACATATGCACACATACATATACATACATATGTATACATATATATATACATATATACATATGTATGTATATGTTATCTTCACAAGGTAATTCAAAAAGAAGATAACCAAGGCAATGGAATATGACTATCGAAAAAGGGTTGATTCTGGTAGTAGAAGATTTTGAGATTATGGCTCGAAGGAAGTATTTTTGGCATTTAAAGAAATACTTAAAATTTGTAACACAACCTGATTATATTTTAGAATGAAACAGTTGAGGCTGGATAAAGTTTGTAAGAGGATGTAGTCACAGTGAAGAAATAGATAATAAAATACTCTGCTCACTATAATCCCCCATAACTCAAAAGTGACAGTGAGAAACATTTTCCAGCACAAGGGATATATATGTTCTAGAAGGCGCCAATAACAGATGATTTTCAATGTAGCTAAATAAAACTTTACCCTTATATATTGGAATACCTGGTTAGAGCTGGCTAGTCAGAAATATCATAATGAAGAAACCTAGGCTGCTTTCACAATGCCATCATATGAAATACAGAATTGCAGTTAATATGTTTCGAAGCTGACTACTGAACAGCTGGCTATAAAATATGCATACCATATGACTAGTATATAAAAGAGACTCAAGACATTACATCCTACACTTACTATTGAGCATGTGTCTGTTTTAAAACCAAAAATCTATAGTGAGACAAGCATAAAACCTGGTGATCCACCACCATAACCATTAAGTCAACTCACCTTAACTACTTTCCAAGCCTTCTCTGGAACTCTGGATACATTTCTCCTCAGGCCTACAACCTAAAAAGCACAGAATTTAAGGACCTGCCACCTGGTGCCAGGGATAAGAGAAGAACAAAAGGCTTTCCAGTCTCAGACATCGGTCGAAAGTAGTTCAGGATCTTCGTGACCGTCACTTAAAATACTCTTGGGTCTTTAATTTTATTTTACAGCTCACAAGCACTGTAAGTCCTGTTCAAACTATACATATGATTATATAGATTACAATAGGTTTGCTTTAATGGAATACTTTAACAGATCAATTCTTAAAGGCTAACCCTAAAATAGAATAAATCACAGCATGTGGCAGGACTGCTCTTTTTTTTTTTTTTAAACCTCTCAATGCTCTTGTTTGCCAGGAGGCACTTCGAATACACACGTACGGCAACTGGAGCTAACGATGTAAGTGGGCCAAGTCATCTTTTAGTGGGCAAAAATAAGACATTAATAAACTCATTTCTATAGTCATTAAAAAGGTAAATAAATCATATATGCTCTTCCAACAGTTAATCTAATCCTTGAATATACAAACACAGGCCCTCTGTAACGGCACACCAAATTAAACATCCGTGGTAGATGAGAAGGCCATTATATCCAATACCAGCTTCCTTTCTATTTTTAACATCTTTATTTTATTCGGACATTTCCTATTAACATAATTCTGCTTCACTACAAATTGCCTTTTTGTACACTGTCCCATTTCCTGTATCTAAAACAATTTTTGTATCTTCCTCAAGAGATACTGAACTGTATCCTTCTGAGAAGAAAAATGTGACACAAAGAGAAGAGAAATAATGGCTCATGGAATGAAAACACCGGAGGTTAAAGACATATTTTACTACTCTCTTTTCATCATATTCTTATATTTTCATTATATTCTTAAATTTTACTTAAAGAGGGCCTGCTCTAGTACCAATTTCTCTCTTTGACTCTATTTTAATTAATAAAATTTTCAACTTACCCCAAATGTAATGGGATAAATTATAGAAAATATGTTTATTTGGTTTTAACTCAGCTCAAGCAATATTTACATCAGTAGGCTACGTCCTCTTTACATCTCAGTCTTCTTTGTTGAAAATTATATATAATGTATGGAAAAGTCCAACTGGCAGGCCAAGACAATACATAGGAATATTAAGAAAGGAAATTCTTCTCTCAGGAAGAAGTCAGAAATAGACAAATGGTATTGAATATATCGGTATGTAATTGCAACTAGGCAGAAACACAGAGTGTAAGGTATAGTATAATACACATGGAGTTTTAAGGAAGACTCTGCCACTTAGTAGCCTTATTGTATGTGGAAGGCAACAGTCATTCAATAAATTTTTACTCTGGTAACTCCAATTAAACTATGTATTCTCTCAGAGCCTCAATTTCTTTAGATGTGCAATCACTGAGACTGGGGTTAGCTCATGGGATAAAGTGCTTGTCCACAAAGTTCAAAGCCCTGGGTTTAATTCCCCAGCACTACACAAGCTTGGTGTGGTGGTGCATGTCTACCTGTAACCACAGCACTTGAAAGGGTAAGGCAGGAGGATTGCCTTGAGTTCAAGGCCAGCCAGGGCTCAATAGTAAGTTCAGGATCAGCATGGACTACAGAGTGAGATTATATCTCAATAACAAAACAAAACAAAACAAAACAAAACAAAACAAAACAAAACAGAACATCACTAGAATGTAGTTGGGAATAGATTTTGAAGCCTAACACTAGTGGAGTTCTTCTACTCCCTGAATAATTTTGAATAAATGAATTAACCTCTATACTTTAGATTCCAAAACTATAAAATGAGGATGGCAGGAGGACCTAATTTATGTAATTTTAAAAAGATTAAAGTAATTAATTTATTTAGAGCATTTAGAAGAACCCTAGCACACGGTAAAATTTCTGTGCTAGTTACAGCGATTATTGGCATGTACCAAGGTGACAATACCTTTTGTTTCTACTTTGTTTGGATTAGATGCTGAAAAATGAACCTATATTCTAAATTGGTATGAGAACAGCTTTAGTAATGGCTAAAGATGATTGGTTAGAGGGAAGAGAACTCCAGTGAGAGGGACCATAATTCCCAATCTTATTTTTTGAGTTATCATAAAGTGTTGAAGATGTTTCATATCTCCACAGTAAGTTTTCAATTCACTGGGTAAGAAAATGATTTATATTCTCATGTCCAATAAATTATCAAGTCTTTCCAATTCAGACTGATAATCCAATTCAATTCTCCAAGTTTTTTAAAAAACAAAATTAATGCACTCAGACAAGAGGTTCCAGAACATCATCATTAGAGTTTTGAATTATTAAAAGACTTTTTTTTTGTGATGAGCCCCCAAGGGGCATTCTTTCACCCCAAGAATAGAAAGGGCCTGCCTTCCACACATGACTACAATATTGCTGATTTCTGACTATGGATTCTGAGTCAACTCTCTATTGCAGAATGGATTATATCAACTGTATAAGATTGAAAGTAGCTCTCTTGTGACTGATGGCTACCCAATACTAGAGGTACAATCTGTGGTTGCAGAAATTAGCTTTTTTCTTGGAAAATAAAAGCTAATAAGGGAGTGAACCTTGTAATGTTGGTCTTGTCAATTTTAAACTGATCACGCCTAAATATATACTTAGGCTCTATGATACAGCAGAAAGCAAACTGGACTTAGGATGATATAGACGAAACTTAATGCCTGCCCCTGAATCCATTTTTATCTTTTCTGAAATTGTTTCTTGTTCTGTAAAATGAAGATAACCAAACTTACTAAACTGAATGCTGAAAAAATTAAATGAGAAAATGTAATTAATTCTGCATATAGTTAAAAAGCACAAATCCAACACAGATGAGATTAAGGTTAAAATTAATTAACTATATTCTCAGATGTTTCACAGATATTTCTCATTTTATATTACTTGAAAAAAATTTAAAACTTATATCATGGATAATGTTTCAATATCCAATGTCTTAACATGTAAGAAGGTTGAAGAGTACCATGTATCAGGCAGCTATACCTCTTGGGAAGTGAAGTATTACTGCCTATGTCTTACAAATACAAATGGTCAGAGAGAAAGAGGAATAGTTGTGAACTCGTGTACCAAGTATAAGAACATTTCTAATCGGTCAGTAAAATGGGCCCAGAGGCAGCATGAAAGAAAGTGACCATATTAGGAATAGGAAAGGACAGTAAGTGGTCAAAAGGCTAAAAGTGTGTGGTGGGGGCTAGCGTGGGGAGAAGAGAGAGAAAGGTTTGAAAAAAAATCTTAAGAATTATAATTTTCAGCAAATATAGCCATAAGTATACTTAGGTGTTGCTGCATTTCAGCAGTTTCTATTATTTTGTAATTTTCCCCCTTTACAGATTTCTAACTAAACTTACTGGGTATGAGAAATAGTCCGTGGAAATGCACTTCCATTTTTGTAATGGGAGCTGATCAGAAAATTTAACTCACACTGGAAAAACCTGTTTCAAAGCCAACTTGCTTAAACACATCCATTCAGTATAGCAAGGAACACTGGAGTTGGGGAGCCAGGCGGGCCTCAGGGAAAACAAAATTCCCATAAGTATCTAAATGTGCTTTTTGTATTTCAAGAGTTTTTCAACAGAAACACTATGGGAAGATAAAAATTAGGAAAACACGAAACTTAACTAAATTAAAATGCTGAGAAAATACTTTGCATTTATGTTTTATAACCAAGTGCTTTCCCCACATCTGTCCCAAGGCAGCAGATGAAATGCTATAGTCACCACTGCTAATACTAGCAATTGGAACATGCTCTTTGGCAAGGCAGAAATAAGATAATTGTTCAATATAGGCTGGCTTTTCAGAAATACTGGAAGCATTGCCTGTAATTATAGACATCTGTCACTGCTAGCCACTCAGTACTAACCCTGACATCAATATACAACCATAGCACTAAACTGCCTGGAGGCATAGCAATGGAGACCAGACACGCTAGGCAGGCAATCATCTGCTTCATCCAAACTATCTGTCAAGGGTTCCCAACCACAAATAGCTCTTACATTTGTATCCTTAGGATAATATGTTGATTTATTTTAGATTCTCTTAATATTTACAGTCTGGGCCATCTACTAAAATAAAGAAACAAAACTTATGGCTAATGGAGGCAGTTACTGTTCATAGTCATCATAAAAGGTCATAGCTCAACCCTCAAATGTTAAAAATTGATGGGAGCTTTAACCATGCCCTATCATACAGATGTTTCCCTTTGTAGAGGCAATTATTTTCAATAGCAATTCCAAATGGTAAATACAATCTTTCATCAGCAAGTATGTCACCATATGATCTAATAGAAATGCTCATATTTTAAGGGCTTTTTTGAGGTTTAAAGTTTCAACACCAAGTACAGAAGAATTCAGACTGTTAGTTTGGGTTTAGCTTTACATACAGAACTTTATGTAGTGATATTTTTCACATATACAAATAACGTGATATCTAAAAACTGGGAAATGATATGGAAGGATATTTGGTTAATGAACCAGTCAACTGAAATATAATCTTGTTGGTTGTAAAACTTACGGAAAGGTACATGTGCATGTACCTTCATATTTTTAAAAGACAAGTGATACACTGTAGCTTTAAATATCACTTGTTTGCCTTTTAAGCAGCTAGAGAAATAAAATAAATTTATTAAGCATTTAGACTAATTAGAAATAAGAACTCTCATAATTAGAAATACGGACGTCCGATAAGATATTGCTAAAAAATCCAGATATTTCTTGGTGTGATCGCAACAGCCTGTGCTGAAGAAAAACTATTAATTACTGACAGACAGTTGGCTTACAAGTGAGCTGCATTTTAAAAACCTCCTTTAAAATACAATTGCTAAATGCCTTACAGTGCTGTAATGTGAGACAGGTTCAAATCTTATTACTTCACTGAAATTAAAACCTAAGTTTTAATACTGTTCAAGTCGAACAATGATTCCACACTTTATTGCTTTTGAAATCCCTTGATGATCATAGGAAAAAATGCCCTGGAGAAAAAAAGACTGTTTTCGATAAACAGAAAATACAGTTTGCACTCTTAGCCTCTTTGTCATCACAAAAAAAGGATTTAATGCCAATTCTTTAAAAAAAGACTTTTTCCCCACAAAATGTGCACCTTGTGTGCCATTTGTAAAATCAGTTCACTTTCTTTTATTTATTACTGCAGCGCGGCAAGGCAATAAAGAAGCTACCAATAGCTAATAAATTACATGCCTTTTAAAACAATTCTCCTGCTACAAAAACACGGAACTACAAAGGTTTACATTTACATGGTACATCACATGGAATGTCTGTATTTGTGTCCTATTAGCCACTTTAGCAAATTGTGGACTTTTACCAAATAGCTGACAGAAAAAATTACTAAAAAACACACAGCAATGCCCACTAATGTAAAAATCAAAGATATTCAAGAAAGCTATGCTTATGCTGCTCTGATTTTCTACAAATCTTCCAAAATTTATTTAAAAGATGTCCTGACAAATTATTTTATATACCATAAAGATACTTAAGGGTTCTAATCAGGATTAAACTTAATTACAGAAAACAGTGATTTAAAAATATGTTCCTAGTATCATATACTATTTAAAATGTCAGAGCTCATATCAGCAGATACTTAAATTATTACAAGGCAAGATTACTAGACATAATGAAAAATGCTGAATTCTGTTACTTAACATTTATTTTATTTTTAAAAGATATGGAAACATGGTTTAGGAAAATGTCCAATCAAACATATTTTGATTGGTTACAATCTTTCTTTTTTTAATATTATCTTCACAAGAACTGCTTTTAAAAAATCTTACTTTATGATAGTAAGTGGCTTATTTTATCTTTCTAAGTATAAATAATTTTTGAAACATCTGTGTATCAATTCCAGGATTAAATTGTTAAATTAATCAGGGTATTTGCTTACTGTTTTCATTCTCTATTTTCATAATAAGAATATTTATGAGGTAATGTATTACCTCTTATTGTTAATTTCCTCCATTTCCTGTAATAGCTATCATAGCTGTGGTTTGTTTCATACGTACAAAAGTTCAACTTTGTTTAATTATGCATGATGAACAATGCTTCAAATTTCAAAGCACAAATTTGCTCCATTTCATCTTTACTTCAAGATGGTAATTTACTATATAAAATAATAAAAATTTGTATTTGGTAGTATTCCATTTTTCCATTCAGATCTTTTTTTGCCATCTCTTGAAGTCAGCTTGAATATTATGAGTAATGATTTAAATTTGTGGAAGTTTTTTAAAGAGTTCAATGAAGTAAGTTTATTTCATTTTCACATATTATTTAGAAGGGATTCATTACCATCATAAATATTTCTATTGTATAACATTTGTCAATACATGTAGGGAACCCTGATATATTTACTAAATTATTTTTATTTCTTTTAATATTAGCTTGCTGAAATAATAATTTTTCCCATACTGTAGTTGATTTTAAATGATAATTCTCAATTAGCAATGAAGAAATATAACTAATGAAGTTCTCTATGGTTATCTTCTATGTCTTACTTGTATAATCTTTTATTTTTAATAATAGTACCCTCTTTGGCTAAGGGAAGGCCATTTATTATATTTTATCTCTTTTATTACTAAGAATGCACCTTTAAAGCAGTTATGATCAGGTTTCATTAACTTAATATTGTAGATGGGAAAATCAAGTGTGCAATATTAGAAATTGATTCTGTCAATTTCCTATGTCAAGCTTTCACTGTTTGACAATGCTGCTAACTAGTTACTAGGGGAAAATATATACTGATACTTATTCTAGTGAGCTTAAATTAAACTTTCTATCAGGTGCTACTTCATCCAATACATGGAAAATAATGTGAACTGCATTTAGACCCTGACAGAGTAGGGAAAAGTGGGTGGTTCTCTGTGCCAATTGAAATGGGTACAGAGAGTATTTATTACTAATTATTTTTCTTAGAAGAGAAAAAATACTTTGTTGTCAACATTTTTAGGCCTGGTAAATTATACAAACTCAACTGATATTTAGATTTAGATTTGCAATCTTGAATGGGAAAATAGAAAACATAAAGCCAAGATTTTCTGATCTTTTTTTTTTGCACCAATATGAAACTTCTAGTCCCTTCTTAAATGTTTATGTTATACAAAGAAGTAAATGACACTAAAGGATGCCGCAAGTACCCTTGAGGAATCCTCCATTCATTCTCCAAGATTTCATTAGGTGTCTGTTGTTCTGCACGTTATTCAAGGGCCTCATCACTGAACAATGACGACCGCTCTGCTTGGTGTTCTCAGCAGAATGTGACAGAAGGACTTTTTTTTTTTTTGTAGTTATGACTGTGTACCATTGTTTTGCAATTAAATTAAATGTATTTGTAGGGAATTAAAATGCAATTGTAATTACAGATATTTGTATACTGAAAGAAAGAAAAAAGTGGGACACTATCTAGCTCCAAATAACATTGCTCTAGCTACTGTGCTCTAGCTACTTTTCTGATTTGCAATTCTTAAAAACTGAACATGGTCTGATTCCAATTCACTGCCTCCTAATGAGACATTACTCTAATTAATAAAACCTACTTCAGAAACACGACTAGATTTAGAATATAAAATTTCTTGCTTTCATTAAATCTGACCATCACACACTAGCTGATACACGTACAGATGTTGCCTTAAGAACCTTAAACTTTGGTAAGAACATATAGTATAACATGTCTAAGGAGCAATATCAGCAATTGTATTTCATCATTCAATAAATTTAGAGGTAAATAAACCTAAGGTCAAGTTTTATGTATGTCACTCCCTCGCTATTTATTCTTAGTCAAGTTACTTAAGTGCAGATTTAGTGCTCATAACATCTTCATCTTTAGGTAACTTTGAGGCTGATAAGATAAAATGGAAGCAAAGGTTTATTACTACAGTGTCTAGCATGTAATAAACAGTGAGTGGTACTACTGTCATTATTTTTAAAGTTTTAACAGACATAACCCAGATTCCAAAAATTGTAAGTGTGCATGTTAAAGGAAAACACTGAAGAATTGAGAACTGTCTGGCAGAATCACAAACAATGTAATTCAAGTTGATTATGGTGAGGATCAGAAGATAGAAAAGAGATATGGGAACTAAAACTGGTAGTGGCTGGGGTTTAATTAAATGTGTACCAAAATGACTCTAAGCCCAGAGTTCTAAAAGTAAGTACTGGATGAGAAATATGAACCCCTAACTGCCTTCGTTGTATTACTGAAGAAAAGTAATTACAGCCGGAAACTGAAAAGAAATGCCAAGGTGGCAAAATTGTGACAATTGTGGCTCTTTCCTAAGACCAAGAGAAAATCCAAGGTAGGCCAGGCAGTACAAGGAGGACGCTATTACTGCCCATTGTCAATTATAAAAGAACACAATGAGTTAGTTCAAAAGCTCATCTAATCATACTGCTCCTCATTAAAGTGCCAATGAACTAGACCCTACTAGTAACCATTTATTTCAAAAGGTGGAGACATACTTCAGATATTCTTGTCTATCCTTATATTGTTGCAGAATCCTTCATGCACACTTATTAAGCCCATTTTTATTTTCATTTCATGCCATGGCTCTGAAAAACAAGTCCCATAAATTTTATTTCCACCATAGAATGTAGATTTCTTATTTCCCCTGAACTTACTGTTGATCTAAGGAGATTTTCAAATATTTCAGATTTATTCATTTATTCATTAATGAACAATAGGATCTCATTCTGTAGTCCAGGCTGGTCCTGAACTCATTATTTAACACAGGCTGGCCTTGAGCACATGACAATTCTCCTGCCTCATACACCCAAGAGTTGGGATTACAGGCATGTGCCACCATGACCAGGCTTATGTGGTGCTGGTGAATTAAACATAAGGCTTTGTGCTTGTTAGGCAAGTTTCGTAACCACTGGGCTATGATCCCACCTTCAAATAGTTTAGAAATGCTGACATTTTATTAATGACTTACAAAGCAAAACAAAAAGCCAATAACAAAACAAAAACCCTGCTCTTCCTTTTTAAGTATTTAATTTTCTATCCTAAAGAGATCTAAACTACCATAATGTTGATTTCTATAGTATGTGTTTGAGTTATGCTTAAAAAAGGTGAAATGTAAAGATGGATTATATCTACAAGGTTACCACATGTATGAAAATCCTACAAAAATTTGTTTGATCACAATTCATTTGCCATAACACCTGAAGTAAAACCAATGCTATGAATAAAATGCAAACACTATATTCAATGTACAAAGTGTCTCAAAATGGCCATGTATAGCAAAAATTAAAATTTGAGACACTCAGAATTAACATTCTGCTTTTAAATTATTTGAGGCAAATTTTCACCTACTGCACCTCAGCGGCTGATTTACACAAAACAGACTTTCAGGAAGTGACAACATCCTAAAAGAATGTACCCAACATACCTTCTGTATTCAGACTATAGTCTTTACAAGTTATTATATAGAGAAAAAAAGAGTGATAGACATACAGTTTAAGGGAAAAAATGAGCCGATATAAACTTTCACAAACATATCACTTTTTTTTTTTTTTTTTTTTACTTTCTTTTAAAGGTAAAAGCATTTTTAAGTCTGAAAAAGGCATAACCAGAAGGCTAGGTTCTAATTCTTTCTCATTGACATGAGAAGAAACTAAAATGTTTATGGGTTATCAACAACCAGCAGAGATCGAGGGACCTCATAAATCAAATGAAGTATGCTTACTTCCAAACTAGCTAAAATGCATCTTTCCAATTCTTTAAGCAGACACTTTCTATCACATATACTTATATCATTTCTTGTATGTACCAACAGTTTTAAAGACCAATGAAGGTAAGTGTAACTATGAACAATTTTTTGAGAATTATTTCATAATTTATGAGGACAATAATATGTACCTGAAAAGACTATAATTTCATTAATGTATACAAAATGCTTACCACATTATTTCTTACTCAACCGAAACTTTACAATAAGAACAAAAGTTGCATATCTAGAAAATAACTAACTTTATAAAGAATTAGACTTTTCATTACATTGTGCAATGCCTTTCCTTTGTTCTCCTCTCCTCTCCTCTCCTCTCCTCTCCTCTCTTTTCCTTTCCTCTCCTTTCCTTGTCTCTCTCCTTCCCTCCCTTTCTCTCTCTTTCTGAGAAGAGATATGTGAACGATTATTTATATTCAACCCACCATTACGGGCCTGATATTAGTGTAGTACACTACTGCCAAATTTAAATTATAATACCTGGGAGTAAGAAACTGAGAAGGGAAAAAAGTATTTTAATTGCACAACACAAAGTGCACTGTACTTAAATTAAAAAGTAACTATTCTCCTAAGGATTAAATGGAAAAAACCTCTAAAAACACAAGGCTTTTTAAAGAATGATAGGAATTCCTAACTTACTGTGAAAAATTCCTAACAACTTTTAACACTTCTTAAAATTCCAAAATGGCTGACAGTAGGTATGGAGAATATAAAAGCAGATGGTTTGGACAGTCTGAATACAAAAAAGCAGGTGCTTAACCAAAGAGAAAGCATTTGCCAGTTTGCCAAAGCTGCTGGGTTCTGCTTCCACACCCCTTACTCGCTTCCTCCCCTTCCACATCTGCTCACTGGTGCTTGTGATATATTCAATTGACTCAGGGATGGAGACTAACAACCTGCAAATCAAGACCTTACCGAGGAGACCTCTGCTATTAAAAATGAGGCCTTCTCTGGTTTCTGTCACTGTTTTAATCCTGTGAGGTAGCAAAGTTCATTTTTTTCTTCAAAATTAAAATACATGTCTTAGATTTAAAATAATTATTTTAAAAGTAGCACAACAAAAGGCTATTAAGATCTAGCTCATGGAACACATAAATACGAACAGATAGAAACTAACAGCTTAAACCGTACCTGTGCATTGCATTCTACATGGCTTAAGAAAACAAGAAATTACTACAGATTAGCTTCTAGAGACAGAAAGCAATCAGTCATTCTTTTCCACACGCAGAACCAAACTGCACATTGTTATTTCTCCTGAAACATTAAATTTTGTTTCTGAACAGACTAAGCTACAGACTTCAAAGGAGAAGATAAAAGTTGAAAACATAGTTAACATAATACAGTTAACACAATAAACTCACAGACAGTAAGTTCTGTTCAGATTTCCTTACTGGTATAATATGGGATTTGGGATCCACATCCCTCCCTCCCTCCCTCCCTCCCTCCCTACCTCCCTACCTACCTATCTACCTACCTATCATCTATCTATCTACCCATCTATCATCTATCTACCTACCTACCTACTTACATATGTACATACCTATCATCTACCTATCATCTACCTACCTACCTACCTACCTACCTACCTATCTTCCTCCTCCCTGCCTCTCTGAAGGGCATTTATGTTAAAGGGCATAACTCAAACCTCAATAAAAAGAGTAGTGAAAAGCAACCAAGATATTCTAAGAGGGGTTAGGGATGCTGAAAGTGGATGCTGGTAGATATGAACTAGAAAAGAGACTACAGAGGGACCAGGGAAGTTCAGATTTTACAGAACTGGTGAAATCAGCATGTCACACTAGACAGCTTGCATCTGCTAGCTACAGAATACCCAGTTAGTATTCCTTTACTAGCAATCAGCCTCTTAGTTGGCTCCCTTAGTTTTGCCATTTCACTTGTGTGTACTGAATGGCTTCAAGGACAAGGATGATGACAATGATAAAGATAATGTGAGTAACTACTCTTCGCTGAAGGCTCATTGAGGAGAAGCACTATGCTAAATTCCTTACATCCCTCTTCTCATTTAATCAATAGAATGTTATGAAGCAGATTAATATCACAATTTAACTAATAAATAGAATAAAAATTTTATGTCACATAAAAGTTAAGTCATATAGTCTGTGCAAGACAGAATTGCCATTTGAACACAAACCAGAATGATGCCACAGACTACACTCTTTACCAATTTTTAAATATAAGATTATAAAATGTCTATGTAAGTATATCAATATCAGATACAACAAATTTACAAAACCTCTTACTAAGAAAATTTGGTAGATCCAGATTTAATATTTTTAAGCAGGTTTCTCCACATGTTCTGACAAATAAAGTCCCTTATATCTAAGAGTGTACCATTATTTCATTTATTCACCCATGTTTTTCTTGTAAATTAACACAAAATACCAGCGGGTATTTCCTGAACTATATATGTAGCTACTGTGTTCCTAGACCTCACTAGTACAGACATGTTGAGTCAGATAATTCTTTGTTGTGGGAGGCTGTCTTGTGTGTAAGATGTCCAGTGGCATCCCAGGCCTTTATCCACAGATGCTAGTGCACACCTCACCAAAACTCTGATAACATTGTCTTTCAATACAGACAAATGTCTTCTAGAAGGTGAAAATTATCTCTGGAAAAAAAATACCGTTTATGCTAAGCAATACAGCAATACCCATACTCAGTAATTTAATTCTCATATCTACACAAGGTATCACACTCTTCCAGCTGTATGGATGAAGAAATTGAGAGTGCAATTAGGTACTGTTTGCAGCAAGAGAACTAGTAAGTGACAGAATTAGAGTTTAAGCAATTTTTCTGCAACACAGGTTTCTTAATATATTTTTCTTCTTCTCTGAAAAAAATCATTGTGGAGGATACGTTTGTACATGCATACACACTCACTGTATTCGGGGGAAAATACCTGAAAGGGCATATAAATATAGGATCATACAGCTCCAAGTTCTCCAACCTGTCCCTGCCATCTTAAGGCAGTATAACAAAGAAGCTCTTATGTTTCTGAGGGGAGATCTCCTTTATGAATTTCATCAATGACATTGTCCCTTTGCCAGAAAAATGTGTTCCAAAAAAATATACAACACATTACACACGTTTTTGTTGTTGGAGGAGAATGTTATATGCACAAATTAATTCCTGTCCCAGAAATTTCTAGGTATTAACTCTGAGAAAGTTATGTAATCACGTGATGCCTAGGTTTCTTTATGTGAAATGAGGACAGGAGCACTCATTCACACGTGACTGCTGTGAAGCTTAACTTGATGACGTGTGGGAAGTACCAGCCGTGCGCTGGCACACAGAAGCCTTACATCCATGGCATTCTTTCTCTTGATATTTCTATTTTCTTGTTCTGACTATTTCTCCAAAAGCTTCACTCACTTTTCCACATGCCCTGAAATTTTGGGCTTTTGTCTTATTAATTAATCATACATTATTTCAACTCTGATGTATTTCATAGAAATTTGGTCTTTATTCTTAGTTGCTAGCTGTAATTACTATAACACCTAACCTAATCTCCTCCCAATGACCAAAATAAAAATTAAAAAACAAAGAGAAAGCAAATCTTGGGTGCATTCCTTTACCAACGTTAGAGGTAGCATTTCATGGGTCTGTTGCAAGGAATAAGAAAACAATGTAAAATGTTCAACACTGTCTATTCATAAGTAATTAATAAGTGCTTACTTTTCCTCCTGGGACGTATTACACATGACATGAAGTTTCCTCCAAAAATCTATTGCTTGAGTGCCTAAAACTGCTTTCTTAATTAAATAATTAAAATAATTGTGTTTTCCCTACTTTTTTGTTAGTTTTTAAAAGAGAGTTAAGGTATTATAAAAATTCACTAAACACAATTTCTCAGGAATGGTGTATAGAGCCCATTATGCAGCTTTCAGGAGAACAGACATGACATGTACTTTGGGACTATTTCAACTTTCAATTTCATTACTGCCACGAGCAACTTTTAGTGTGAGATTTCTTGAAGTTGTATAATTTGTTCTTGCTTATTATATAACTTTTCTTTATTGCTGGGGTTAAAAATGAGGATTTTTTTCTTATTTTTGTGAGCAGGAAAACATTCAGAAGTCCCTAAAAGGGTTGCTGCAAAAAGTACACACGACCAAAGAACAGAAGAAGCAAGAGCACATCACCTCTTTCTGGGTTTTCAGAATACAAAACACTGCTGGGAATCTATACCAAAGGAAAGTTCTGCTCCTTTTCTGTGTTTCATTAGAGAAAAATAAATGATTCTTGCTTAGGACACAGTAAAATACAGAGCTTATTTTAAACTGCACAAGGGCCAAGAGGTGAAAGTACAGTTTGGAGAAGGGGACAGTATGATAATAGCTTACCCAGAATGTTGGAAGAGTCGGATATACACAGCTAGGAAAAAAAATGGCCTGTAAAAGCCAGGCCTGCTGACACATGCCTATAATCCCAGCACTCTGGGAGACTGAGGTAAGGAGATTGAAAAATTGAGCTTCATTTGGGAAACTTACCAAGGTCTTGTCTCAAACTAGAAAAAGAGGTTGGACATGCAAAGGTTTTTTTATTTTATCCTCAGTACTACAAAAAAAAAAAAAAAAAAAATAGACAAAGGCAAAAAAGAAAAGAAAGATACCTAAAGATTAACCATTATCCATTTGGGGCTTGAGAGAGTAAGCCTTAGGCTTCTTAGGCACCACTGTGAAAGTTAATTATGCAAGGGGGAAAGAAGAAGGACAGAAGAGGGAAGAAGGAGGGTAAGGCTTATGCAAGTCAGAAGGGGGACCCAGAAACACGGGCTGGCCCTTTTGCTCTAATAATACTTAAGCACTGTACCAGTGAAACATGAAGTGCCCTCCAATAGGCTACATCTCCATATATCTTTACATTGGAGCAAAAGTCCATCACAAACAAGAATGCTCAAAAGAAATAATGATATAAGAAAACCACGTGTCCTTCCCTTTCTCCATTCCTCTGACCAATGCTGAACACTCCATGGTAGGTGACATCTAAAGAAGACAAGGACAACAGAAACTACTGATTGTTCTAGCTCACAGTAAGTCATAATGCCAATTCAAGTAAAGCAAAGCACAAAAAGGGATGTCATGGAGAGTCAAACACTCACTTTTAAAAGGTCCTCCAAATCTGATCTACGTCCTGCCATGGCAGGAGGGCACCGTAAAGGAGACAGCACTTTTAACAAAGTGAGAAGACAAAATGGATACTTAGTGCCATCAGGGAGGGTGACGAAGGCAGTATTTACAGAAACCAATAAAGGAAAGAGGCGCAATGGTTGAAAGGCAACTTGTACTTTGTATTTTTTTTTCCTCCAAGAATAGGCTACTGTCAACAGAGTAACATTTTTGAAATACATAAACGATCAAATCACTTCTCTTACCTAATTAAAAATATTCAAAAGAATAGTTAATTTGGGAAAGAAGAAAAAATAATAAATAAATTTCAATTGCCTTAGCTGAATACTGGAAGGTGCATATTTGTACATTCACAATGTTATATTTCCATCAATCAGTTTCCTTAGGATAAACTTTCATTAGTGACCTAATAAGTGAATTGCTACAACAAAACAAAGTTAAAACTATATCACATTTATTTATTATTTTTTCTTCTTTCCCAAATTAACTATTCTTTTGAACTACATGCTTAATAATTATTTTCTAGTGTGAACTGGTGGGTAAGGCCAGGTTTAACAATAACAACAAAGATGTAGGAAAATATGGAAAAAAAAACTTTTGGTGAATATTCCAACGAAGGGATTGGTTGGATTTAGAGAAGAGATACCGAGATTCGACTACTGCAAACCCATTAGAGGAATAGGAAGCTGGGGTAGAGTGGTGACTTGAGTGAAATGACTTAGGTGCGGAAGATTAATATGTTAAACACCGTATGGTTTTTTCGGACTTGGAAAACCCGTAGAAGAAAGCTTCACTGCATGTTATGAAAAAGCTTTATCTGTAGAAAGTAGAATGTCATTGAAGATTTTTCCTCACTATTTTTATTAATATACAAATGTAATACATAGTATTTACAATGAATTTGGGTGTTTCATACATCTATGTATCACATCGACTTCACAATCCCTTCCCATCTTCTACCCTCCCAGCCCCTCCCTGTCCCTTCCCCCAGCTCCGGCTATCACTTCGTATGGTTCCAAAGAATGTCTGTGTTCTGGGTTTTCCAAGTCAATTACAGTAGTAACTTCCCCCTCACTGTTACTGTATCTCCCTAAATTATGTCCTGCTAAACTTGCCCACTCTAGCTGATCATCTCATGCTTTTTCACAAATCTGTGGCTTCGTGTCCACCTCCCCTGGGCTGGGAATAACTATCCTCTTCTTTTTAACCTAGTACAATCATCTCCAGCTTTAAGGCCTAGTTCAAATATAATTTCTCAAGGGTGCTTGTCTTCTTTCAGGTGGTACTTCATAAATTTCCTTAGTCATTTGGAGCTGTTAATCATTTGCTTACTCATTTGTCTCTTCCAACAGTTTAAAGGCACTATGTGTAATCACTGGGATACGAAAATATTCAATAAATGTTTACTGATGAAATGAATAAACTGTAACATTAAAATTCTTAGTACAGCAAGTATAATTACCTTGGGAAGGTAATTTGCTTCTCTGGACCTTTAATTGCTATCTGTAAAATTACCAAATGGTGAAAAAAAAAGAAAGATGCAAAAATCATTTCTTCAAATAATGCTTATTTAGTGGGCAAATGCAACACATTAAGGCAGAGTTCTCTGTTTAGAGAAAAATAACTTGCTGAACTCCCCCAACCCCAAACCATAGAACAAGCTGAAAACTACTAGACTACATTTTTCAGTCCTAATATTCTATAATCCCTTAATGCTTTCAATAATCTTTCAAAGAAACACATGCAAAAATTATTAAGTAAAAAGCTAGAGGAATAGCACAGCAGTTAGAGTACTTGCCTAGCAAGTGCAAGGCCCTGAGTTTGACTTCCCAGGACTGCATAAGCCTGGTGTAGGCACATGCCTGTAATTTTAGCATGCAGGCAGCTGTTGCAGAAGGATTGCTGTGAGTTTGTGAGTTCAGGACCAGCCTGTACTACAAAGTGAGACCCTGCCTCAAAAAAACAAAAACAAAAACAAAAACAAAAACAAAAACAAAAACAACGTCCCCCATTTTTTTGAGGCAGGGTCTCGGTAAGTTGCCTAGACTAGACTTGAACTTGCTGTCCACTTGCCTCAGTCTCCTAACATGCTGGGATAATAGACATGCATCACCACAGCCAGCTTATTCTATTGCTCTTTGAGACCAAAATCCTCAATTCAGAACTCTATTCCGTTAGTAGATGATTCCATGAGTGCATCATTATGTGGACTAACTATGCTATACACTTTTGAGTAACCATAGCCACGTATCTCACTAGCTCACCAGATAAAGGCAGGTAAGTCTGACAACCATTAATGTTGAATATGTTGCAATTAGGCACAAAATACTGCAAGTTATTTCAAATTAAAAATAAACCATTGAATAATCTTTTAAGAAACTGGTCTTTAATATTTATATCAGGAAGAAAATGTAAACATCTATAATGTCAATGTCCATGTACCTCTGTAGTGAAGAACTGTAGGTCTGATACACCAGCAATTTGTTAATTATCACCAAAAGTCATTTATCTCAGTCTTTTTCCCTTCATATCTAGAGCTAGTACAATATTTACTTCATAAAGTAGTTGTTGTCATGCGGATCAAACTAAATAAAGTATCTAATATGCCAACTGGTACATAGTAGGCCTCCGAAACAGCCTATACTTCATTCTCCAAAGAATACTAATAAATCAAAAAGAGTTTCTTTCCAAAATTAACTTTAAGAAGTAAGTCTTTCATGAGGATTTAGATGTCATTCACAACTACTTATTTTTCCATTTGTAATTTATTAATATAAGAAGACCAGGCCTGAAAGAATGTATCCAAAACTTGAATTGTAACTGAAAAAAGTTGTAATAATTTCTTTGTGTGTATGTGCTACTGGGGATTGATCTCAGAACCTTCTTACAGAACTGCACTGCTATCCCTTCAATTTTTTTTTCTTTTTAAATTTTGAGACAGGGTCTCACTAACATGCTAAGTTGTTCAAGCTGAGGTAGAACTTGCTATTTTCTTGCCTCACCTATAAAAGAGAATGTGGGATTAGAGGTATGTACCTCCAAGTGTAGCTCCATATTTTTCCATATTTTTGGTGGTATAACATATCTCTATCTTCAAGTGGTAGGGTAAAACACTTGATTCAGACTGCATTATCAAAAGTGAGTATAGTTTGGATCCAAGGCCTTATCACCTCACAGGAATATATATTTACTGGATATTCCATTAATGACACATGTTACTATATGGTTGCCATCTAAGCATTTTTTTTTTTCTCAACTACAATCTGAACAACTGAAACAGTTTTCAGTTGAAAAGTCTATGAAAAAGTTACTGGTCTGGCTTTTAAGAATCACCCATTATCTGTAAAGAGAAGCTCTACTAACATAATAATTAATAATTAATTTTTTACCTTTTTCCCCCCTTCTCTGTTTTCTTCTCTATTCTTCTCCCCCGCTCTGCCACTCCCCTAACTCTCAGTACTATTACTCATAGGGCTTTTCTCTCTTTGTCAACTCTGGGCTGGGGTAGCAGTATCTCCAGCCTTTTCTCTAACATACAAACCCTTACCTACTTTTTAAGTTCTACCTAAAATTAACTCATAATCCTAATATGCCCCCTCCGTACTCCAGCTCCTCTAGTATTTGAGCTAATAAGTATCACTAACCCTCATTCACATAGAAAGACCAATAGACACATATTAACTGTAAACTATTTGGCTAGAAACAGATCAGTAACACAGTTCTGTGTATGTATTTCTACCAATAAGATAGTGACACCATAAAGAAATTCATTTTATAGGTCATCACAATTCTACACAGAAATCACCTGGATGGTAAGTAGTATGCTAAGTGGGGACTGGGTGTATAGATTAATACTGGGTTAGTATAAATATATAGCTAGCAGGTAACTAAAATAAATAAAAGTAGTATGGTGGGTGGATCTAAAACAATACAGAACATTATTATTTTAAGGTCTGTGTCATACTATCAATATCACAGTACAATTCAATAAGTTAACTCTAGGTTAAATTAGATGTATAGTGAATGCATATTGCATCCATTAGTGTTGTGAGGAGAATACATACAATGTTACTACACTAGATTCTGCTAATTGGTTGTTAGTATTAGATAGTATTGTAACAGTAAACTCAAATTATAGACATTAACATCATTAATGATATTCATATTTGTTACATTAATAAATACTCTATCAAGGTAGCACTTAAAAATTTGAGTCTAGTTCAAGCATCTCAGGAAAAGAAACAGAGCCCATCAACAATACAACAGCCTCAATGCACCGCAACACAGTGTATAAGAACCACGAGGAAATGTGGTAACAAATCACCTAGGGAAAAACTTGACACCCCAGAAAAATATACCAGGAACCTTGAAATAGCAGAATCCAAAAATGAAAAAGACAAAAATGATGATAATTTCTGGGCCCAGAAATTCTTAGAATTGAAACAGAAAATGAAAGAGCTATGCCAGAACATAGCTTTACTATCAACAAACACTGACAAGAAATTAGAGGAAGATAAAGAAGATACAAACAAACAAATAATTAAGACAATACAAGAAGTTAGGGAAGAATTCAGCAGAGACATAGAAATATTAAAAATTGACCAACAGGATGCAAAAAACACACAGGGAAAAAATAAGCAACCAGTTTGAACATTTTAAGACTAGAATATCAGACCTAGAAGATAGTGGATGAAATGGAACATAAAGGTGGTAAACAACACACGAACACACACACACACACACACACACACACACACACACACACACACACACACACACACAAAGGAAAAAGGAGAGTGATTACAGCAGCTGCCAGATGACTCAAAGAGAAAATCAGAATTAGGAAGTGCAAGAGAAGACTGAGGACAAAACAAAAGGCCTTTAGGTCATGTTCAATGAAGATATGGAAGAAAACTCCCCAAATCTAAGGAAAGAAATGAACATTGAACTACTGCAGGCACATAGAAAACCAAACAACTTTAATCAGAAAAGAACCTCTTCACAACACATCATAATTAAAATACTAGAGACCCAACACAAAGAGAGAATATTAACAGCTGTAAAAGAAAAACAAAGGGTGACTTACAAAGATAAGCCCATCAGGATAACCACTAATTTCTCAACCTAGACCCTAAAAGCCAGAAGATCATGGAGCAATATCATTCAAGTAGTAAGAGAACACAAATGTCAACCAAGACTGCTATTATATCCAGTAAAATTATCTTTTAAATTGGGGGGAGAAATTAAAACTTACCACAGTATAGAAAGCTTAATGAAATTTGCAGTCACTAAGCCAGTACTGCAGAGAATACTTAAAGGAAACTTAGTAAGTGAAAGGGAGGCCAGTGACACCAATGACCCCAAAGAAAAAGCGACAACAGCTAGAGGAGAATGAGCTGTGAAAAGAGGAAGTTAGGTAAATAATTCTGAAAAATTATAACAATGGCAGGACATACCAAATAGACTTTGACAATTACTCTGAACATGAGTGGCCTCAATTAACCTACTAAAAGACATGGACTGGCTCACTGGATCAAAAAACAAAATCCAACAATTTGTTGCTTACAGGAGACACACTTTACTCACAAGGAAACTCATACAATGAAAATAAAAGGACGGAATTCAATATTTTATGCAACAGGACCCAGGAAATAGGCAGGAATAGCTACATTAGTCTCAGACTCATCAGGTTTCAAAACAGATTAGAAGAGAGAAAGATAGTCACTACATACTGGTTAAGGGAACAACGGAGTGGAAAGAATTGACAATCATCAATATATATGCTCCCAACTCTGGATCACCCAATTATGTAAACCAAAAATTATTAGATCTGAAAGGATATATGGGTCCCAATACAATTACAGTAGGGGACTTTAATACTCCACTATCACAGATAGATGGATCAACCGGACAGTAATTCCATAAAAATATACAATAGTCAAATGATACTATAGAAAACTTGGCACAACAGGCATTTTCAGAGTGTTCCACCCGACATCCACAGAATACATGTTCTTCTCAGCAGCACATGGAACATTTTATAAACCAGACCAAATTTTAAGTCATAAGCCATGATTAAATAAATACAAAGGGGTAGAAATAATTCCTTGTACACTCTTAGATCATAGTGAAATAAAACTGAAACTTAGCAGCAAAAGAAATAGAAGAAAATACACAAATACATGGAGACTAAACAACTTACTACTGACCAAATAACAGATAAAGAAGAAATCAGAGAAAAACATCAAAAACTTCATAGAGTTAAATTATAAAGAAAGTACATCATATTAGAATCTATGGGACACAATGAAAGCATTACTTAGAGAGAAATTCATAGCCATAAATGCACACATCAAAAGAAGAGGTCACAAATAAACACATTAATGATGCTGCTTGAGGCCCTAGATAAACAAGAACAATCTAAGCCAAAAACAGTAAAAGAAAAGAAATTATAAAGATCAGATCTAAAATTAATAACATTGAAATTAAAAAGACAATAAAAAGATTAATGAGTCAAAGAGATGGCTCTTTGAAAGAATAAACAGTATTGACAAACCTCTAGCTAAACTCATCAAAAGAAAGAAAGAAAAGCACAGATCAATGCACTTAGAAATGAAAAAGGTGAAATTACAACAGACTCTGCACAAAATCACAGTATTATAAGACATTATTTTAAACAAATATATTCCAACAACATAGAGAATTAGGAAAAAATGGATGATTTCTTAGACATATCCAAAACACCAAAATTGAGCAAAGAAGACATAAAAATCTTGAATAGCCCCATTACACACCCACAGAAATGGAAGCAGTAACAAAAGCTCTACCTAGAAACAAGAGCCCAGGAACAGATGGATTCACAGAATTTTTTTCGGTACTTTAGGGAAAAACTAACTCCAGTATTGCTCAGACTGTTTCATGAAGTCGAAAGAGAAGGAACACTACCAAACTCATTTCTGTAGGCTAGCATCACCTTACTGCCAAAACAACATAAAGACTTAATGAGGAGGAAAATTATAGACCAATAACCTTAATGAATATAGATGCTAAAATTCTCAATAATATTCTGGCAAATAGAATCCAGCAAGTAGTCAGAAAGACCATACACCATGATCAAGTGGGTTTCATTCCTGGAATGCAAAGCTGGTTTAACCTACATAAACCAATAAATATAATACATCACATTAATAAAAGGAAAAACAAAAACCACATGATCATCTCAATTGATGCTAAAAACCTGATGAAATCCAACACCCTTTCATGATTAAAACTTTGAGAAAAATAGGCATAGAAGGACTTTATCTCAAATTCATAGAAGCCATATATGCCAAACCCACTACAAATATAGTAAACAGAGAAAAATTGAAAGTGTTTCCTCTTAAATCAGGAACATGACAAGGATACCCACTCTCACCATGCTTATTCAACATAGTCTATGAAACACTTGCCATAGAATCAGATAAGAAGGTGAAATAAAGGAAATATACACCAGAAGGGAAGAAGTCAAACTATCCTTATTTATAGATGGTATGATTATTTACATAGAAGACCTCAAAAACTCCACTATGAAACTCTTGAAAATAACAAACAAATTTAGCTAAATCACAGGCTACAAAATCAATACTAAAAATTCAATAGCTTTTTTTCTACACTAACAACAAACTCCTGAGAAAAAGCTCAGAAGAATAATCCCATTCTCAATAGCCCAGCAAAAAATTAAATACACAGGGGTATAGCTAACCAAGAAAGTGAAGGACCTATATAAAGAAAACTATATTATATTGAAGAAAGAAGTTGTAGATGACATCAGAAAAAGGAAAGACACTCCCTTTAGATTGGCAGAATCAATATAGTCAAAATGACTATACTGCCAAAACTGATATACAGATTCAATGCAATTCCTACCAAACTACCAAATTTTTTTTTCACAGAACTTGAAAAAAATAATCCTTACAATCATATGTAACCAAAGGAGACCAAGAATAGCCAAAACAATCTTAAGTAACAAGACTAAGGCAGGAGGCATTACAATTCTAGAGTTCAAATTGTACTATAAAGCAACATTTGTAAAAACTATATGGTGCTGGCACAAAAGCAAACAGGTATATTAGTGGAACAGAATGGACGATGTAGAGACAAACTCAAATACCTTCAGCCACCTAATCTTTAATAAAGGAGCAAAAAGCATACACTGGAAAAAGAACAGCCTCTTCAACAAATAATGCTGGGAAAATTGGACATCCACATACAGAAGAATGGATACAGACAGACACCTGTCACCACGGACCAAAATTAAATCAAACTGGTAAAGGCCGGGATATTAAAACTGCAACACTGAGCCTCCTGGTAGACAAATTAGGCAAATATCTTAAAGACATAGGGGTAGGCAAGGACTTCCTTAGTAAGACTCCAAAAGCAAAGAAAATAGCCCCCAGAATTAACAAATGGGATTATATGAAATTAAAAAGTTTCTGCACACCAAAGAAAATTATCAACAGTGTTAGAGAACTGACAGACTGGGAAAAAATTTTTCACCACCAATACCTCAGAGAAGGGGCTCATAACCAGAATATATAGGGAACTGAAGAAAAGTAAGCCCCTCAAAATCAAAGATCTGATTGAAAAATGGGCAAAGGAAGGAATTGGCAGTTTTCAGATAAAGAAGTTCAAATGGCCAATAAATACATGAAAAGATATTCAACATCCTTACCCATTAGAAAAATGCAAATCAAAACATCACTAAGATATCACCTGACTCCAAAGAGAATGGCCTATATCAATAACTTAGATAGCAATCAGTGCTGGTGGGGCTGTGGGGGAAAAAGGAACCCTCCTGCACTGCTGGTGGGAATGTAAACTGGTACAACCACTATGGGAAGCAGCATGGAAGTTTCTCAAAAGACTGGAAATAAATATCGCATTCAATCCAGTGATACCTCTTCTGGGAATTGGTCTCAAAAAAGTTAAAAACAACATATAACAGAGATACATGTATACCGATGCTCATAGCAGCATAACAACAGCTACAATGAGGAAGACACCAACATACCCATCAACAGACCAATGGATAAATTGTGGTATTTATACACAATGGAAAGTTACTCATCTATAAAGACAGAGAGGTTGGAGGCTTTTATAGGTATATGGATGTAACTTGAGGCCATCATATTTAGTGAAGTGAGTCAGAAGCAGAAGGCAAAATATCAAATGGTTTATCTGATATGAGAAACCCAGATCACAATTATTTCATAGAATTTATTGTGTGAAATAATGGGAACTGGAGGAAAAGGAGAGATTGGGAGGGTTGAAAAGGGAGAGGTGAAGAATTTGTAATTTTGCCACAATATGTACATGCACAAAATACTCAAGATCAATGAAAACTTTCTATATTGCACTTATATATATATCAATACAATGGGGGGAAAAAGAATCACCAATATCTGTAAAGAGGAGCTCTACTAGCATAACAGATACACAGAGAACAGAAATAAAAAGTAACATTTTATTATTAATACAGACAAGAAGTGAGCCACTGGTTTAGGTAGAGTAGAAGTTTTAATACCTCTCCCCCAATTTTTCTGTTTTTCATTCATTCATTCATTTGATTTTATAAAGCTAAGTTATGAATGCAGAAAGAAGACCTAGATAGTATAAATTACTTTGGACTTGAAACAGCTTTTCATAACCTCATGACACAGATTCACCCTTCACAGTATCTTAGAGATGTTACTTGAAGAATTTTAAAATGTTGAGTATAACTTTTGTACATAAAATTCCACCTTGCTAAAATGTAGTTTTTCAGTTCTACAAAAATACATATGGATATATAATCAACACTACAATCAAATTCCACTATTCCAAAAAATTTCCCTGTGCTTTATTCTATTGTATTTGAACATTTAACCTCCCTCCCATTCTTGTGTTCAGGAATTCTTGAGTCTGTCAGGACCTGCTATAAAATAGGAAATAGGAGACTGACTACCAAAAAAGCCCTGTATAGGTGTTTTTCAAACTGGGGAATGACATGCTCTTTAGAACCTACACTGTGCACAGAAGAGATAATCTAACGCTGAGCACATGTACTCAGTCACCGTTCAACTCCAGCACTTGTAAAAGGTTGGCCTATTCTTTGTTTATGTAATTAATATTCAACTAAATTTAGTAATGTATGTTAGATAAATAGTTCAATATATGTCTGACACTGCCATATGCTTGATAAACAACATAAAACATGGGGATGGAGGAATGGCTCAGCAGTTAAGGTGCTTGCCTACCAAGCACTAAATCAAGTGCTAAGTACCTGAGTTCAATTCCTTGGCACCATGTGAGCCTGGTGTGGTGCGAGCCTGCAATTCTAGCACTAAGGCAGGAGGACTGCCGTGAGTCCAAGGCCAGCCTGGGCTCCATAGTGAGTTCAGGACCAGTCTGGACTATTGAGCGAGACCCCATCTCGAACAAACAAACAAACAAACAAACAAACAAGCAAAAAACAGAAAACAAAAAGCAAAAAACATGGCATCTAATGACATGAAGGTTTGAGGAATGGGATTGCTTGAGCCCAGGAGTTTAAGGCCTACTAGTGCAACGGAGTAAGACATTTTTTTAAAAAAGAAAATCTCTTTGTGTATTAGAGAGAGCCCTACCTTTGAAACTGAGTCTACTTCAGAGGAATGCTGAAAAAGGGGGGGAGGATGATTGTTGCTCATTTAGTTGTATACTTTAAAATTATTTCCGATATCTAGCAAAGTTGGGTAGATACAGTAACAGAGAGTTCTTGCATAACATCCACTAATTTCTCTTAATGTTAACAACTAACACAGTAACAGCATAGTTTTCAGAAATAACACTGGTAATAAAACGTGTTGGATTTTACCCACGTTTCCACCGGTCTTTTTCTGACCATGCTCCAAACCATATTTCCAGTCTCTCCCTGCCTTTTAAATATTAGAGGAAATTTTGAAACACTTTGTGACAATCATTTTTGGCAATATGTCTCAATTTGGATTTATCCTTTACTGCTTGAAGTTTCAACAATATGATGATTTTTATTTAATTCTGTGTAGCAAATAAAAAATTAATAATTTCTAAACTTCAAATTAGACACATTAGGAAGAATAAGCTAGAAAAGACATGGCCTAGGAATGTAGAAGATAGATAAGTATGTATATCTATATGTCAAAAACATTTTTAAAGCTACAGTTCATATTACCATAATTACAAGTAAAAATCTGCAATAATGATATTCTGAATCTCAATTTAGAAAGAACACAGATAGCACAGGCTCTAAGAAATATAGGTTTGGTCTTAGACACTGTTCCAAAGGCATCTGCTGCTAAAAGTGCTAGGAATAACCCCCTCCTTTATAATACAATTTTATGTAAAATGAATACTGCATTATGAATCCAGGAGACAGGCTTAAAGATATTCCAGTTCTCTCTTTAAAAAAAGATTCAAACAAAAGTAGGTGGGGAGATCTGAATAAAATGAAGCTTTTACATATATATATATATTTACACATTTACACACACACACACACACACACACACACACACACACACACACACACAGGCATTGAATACAGAAATAAGCGCCCAGGTAATGTTCTTGGGCATCATGACATGGAGAGAATACTGTTTCATTTTTCATCAGCTAATTCTTGTTTAAAAACATTTATTAATAATACACATGTAAGAATACACCTATGCAAATTAAAGGCAAAGATTCTACCTTGGATCTATGACCCTCCAGCCTTTCAACTGGGATGCTAGTTGATCTAAATGGGAGAAATTATTTGATTCAAGTATCAACTAAATAGAAATTAAGATGAACATAAATGCTTAAAACCAAAATTAACTGTATACGGAAAGTGCATGCCTCATGGCACCTGTCTTCACATGTAGAAGAGAACATCAGCCTTTGACTGATTATTTCTTTCTGACATGATTTATCACCCAGTATTCTTTAAACTTGATAAAGCAAATTAATCTTTGATTGCAGGCTGCACTGGAGGTTGCCATTAGTCATGTAGTTTGGTGAGGTTCCTTGTGTTTCATTTACCAGGCACACAGAAAGAGCCCAGAAGCAATTGCCTCAGCTTTGACTTCCTCCCCAATCCACCCAGGAGAAATGATCAAAGAATTCAATATACAGTATTTTAAATTACTTCTACAGAACTGACCAACAAGAAGAAAAAAGAATTTTCTCTTTACCTCATTTTTATAATCATTTTTAAACCAAGGACAAAGGAATACTTGTATTTTGTGATTTCAACATTCACAAGTCAAATAGCCTTGTTTCTTTGTTGGGGGGACAAGGGGTAGAAGGATGCGATAATTACAAATTATGATTTTTAAAATGGACTATTCAAGAATAGAGAAATAACACCCAGCTATCCAATACTAAAAAAAGTCTTACAGCTTAGTACCAAAATGTTCCAGTTTAAGAAAAGCAATGTTTCCATCTTTAAAACTACTGAAAAAAACCATCTTCCAAATTAGTAAGCACCTCATCTTAAAGTATTGTTCAATTTTTCCTTAAAAATTAATTAAAATGATAGAAAATTTGTCTTGAATTTTTAACTTACTCTTTTTTGGAGCTTCTCATTTTATAGAGCATTACGTTGTCCGAGCACTCACTGTGATTCATCCTAATATCTTGGCGTGCAAGAGATTGATCAAATCATACAACTGAGTGACAATATTTAAATTAGAACCTAGGGCCTTTTGCTTTTGGTCCTTTAGTTAATTGATAATGTCTATCAAGAGATACTTCTTATAATTTCAAAAACACAGATGCTTTACTATGCCACCATTAACAAATCATAACTTTATATAATGTGATAATTTCAACAAAAATTCTTCAACCTGGCTTTAGCAATTGAAAATTTGATCCCTAAGAAAGGTGATTATCTCTACTAGATCAAATATTAAATCTTCCAAAACTAAATGAAAAACAGTTTGAACAGACCTGTAGATAACTTAACAATCCCTCAATTCTTAGGACAGGCTCAGTTTTCAGTGAGTCTTTGCAGAAGGCATTTCTTTACTTGAGGGAAGGAAGAGTTTACTGTGGCATCTAAACTCACCTTTTAAAAACAATCGTTTTTAGGAGGCAATCCCAAAATACATGAAAAACCATTTAAAATAACAAATACTATTTAAGAATTTAGGCAGCACATCTCTATTTTCAAAAAACAATATTTCATTAAAATTAACTCACTGAGGTAGGCTTAATATCAATATCCTAAGCACTTAATTTTACATGATACCACTTGTTAATAGAACAAAATTCTGCAAATGATCCAAATGAGCCCATAAAGGCACTGCACACGTAGAGCTCAAAGACCTTTGTCTTAAGCTAAATGTAAAGCAGTTTCTAATGCAGAACAATGAATGGAAGACAGCCAAAGCTCAAGAAAACAATTATTTTTTCTAGCAGAGGCAATAATTCCAATTAAATAGAATAATTATGCTTCAATTTTCCTACCATCTATAAGTGAACTGCAAATTCTAGGTAGCCTGTGAACACAGACAATGACAGACTGAGCAAGCTTCTAATCGTCTAAAATCTCTATAAAAACACAATACCACAAAAGTGCAATTTCCTAAAATAATCCTCTATTTTCTCTTAATATAACTGAACATTCATTGAACTTATATTTTGTAAGTATTTGTAAGGAGTATCTTTCTATAATGGTTATTTAAAAACACATGTGCTTGGCATACAATGCCTCTTAATTGCAAACAAAATATAATAACTGCTTTGGCATCTACGGAAACAAAATTTTAAGAGCTAGTTAACTATTAGTATTTACATTAGAGTTCTGAAAACGCTATGTCCTTACAGCAAATAATGTCAGATATAAGCTATATAAAAATGCATATTTTTTTCAAATAACATATACAATTCTGCATTTTTATTTTCATATTTTAGCTTAATTTACTAAAAAGTTCATTCTCATAAATTACTTAACAATTGAAACCTTTCTAGAGTTATTTTAATTCTTACAACTTAATCAAACTGCATTAGAAAAAAATTGAAAAACTGTCAGAATAAGGTGACAGAAAAATCTTGAGGTATTAAAACAAGTTTGAGTCTTGTCCCTGTAGATGATTCAAAGAAAAGTCAGGGAAACAAGCTGCTCTAAAATAATGATTTCAGGCAGTGTCTACCCATCTGTCTGTCTTTCTCTCTGATGAGGGAGCAAAGAAGGACAGTTCAGGACAAGTAAACTCAGTGTCAACTGAAAGTACTTGTGTGTTTGCTCATCTCAGTGTAATCTACATGTGTATTTAGAGCAGGCTCACACGTAATAACATACTATTTATATATGAATGTATACTTATTGCTTGTTCCATTGACAAACTATAAATTTCATCTATTGAACATTAGCAAAAAATTACATGTGTTTATCATCTGGATTATTCTCAGATTAATAGAGATAAATGACAAAACATAATCAGTAGCAGCTTTGCAGCTTAATCATTGCATCTGAGCTATAGGAAGCACTTAATTACTCTCATTTACTAGGTTCAATCTAATGAGAAAGCATTAGCCAAATGAAAAGAATGCAGTACAAACAAACAAAATAGTTATACCATCATTAAAAAGAAACTCTGACAGTGCAGGTGACAGCACAGGCAGGATAAATTACCATAATGTTCTAAATGCTGAGCTGTCAGCATGCTAATGCCGTGATCAGATACCCTGGGAATCTCTGCACTATAGCTGTCAGACACAGGTATCATAAATCACCTCTCTCTACCGTGCTGCTCATTATCACAGCTATAGTAGACATGTTTTCCAGCATACTTCAGTACAAATTTGAAGGCAGCACTTATTCTTATGAGTGGGTCTGTTTACTCTTGCAGATACTGTCGACAATCCTTGCCTAATAAATGGATACTTTATTTTGTAATAATGAACTACTGAATCTTAGAATATGATAGGCCTCTGCTTTTAATTCATAAACCATTTGAATGAACTGACTGCAAAAGCAGCACATTTTCCCAAGCTGTGCAACACAGAACAGAGAGCTAGATGAATTAGCATTACCCCCATTTAAAGGAACATCATTATTTGGAAGCTATTCTTGGATCTGAAAAAAATAGTAGCAGATGCAAATAAGAACCACTTCGATGCTCAGGAACATTTTAGACACATTATTATTTTAAAGAAAAACTATATATTTTATAGAAAAAACATTTTGAAAACATTTGACATATAATTTCTTTTAATCCTACAACCACCTTGTGAGTAAAACATTATTATTCTAAATTTAGAGACAGGAAACCCGATGATGTAAGAGTTTGAAAATTTGACAAGGAGTATTAAGGAACAGAGTCATGTTTCAACCTAAGTCTGTATAACTGAAAAACTAATGTCTTTATCACTGGTAAAGTTGGTCAAAAAACTCAGGAAACAAAAGTTTATGAACATAAAAATCATAATAGATTTCTCAAATAAACTGAGCCAATAAAAACATGTATGTTATGTCCCTACTATAAATAAAACTGTTCAAATTGTTTTCCATTTACCAAAACAATTAGAAGAGAAACTGGGTTCTTATCTTCACAATATAAGTTGTCATTACAATTGTAATGATGTACCTGAATTTTTAAGTGGTTCTTCCTTAAAAATTACAGGACATATTTAAGATTATTAGTGATATTTCCATTCACATACACAAAGTTTTTCTGAATTATTTTAACTGAGTATTTTTAAAAGATAAAAAAGAAATCACAGTATATCCAGAAAAAAGTATAATAATTTCCAAAACAAAAGAAAATGGTGAATGACATTTTCTTATCATATTTTTGCAATTTCTCTCATGCTTTCTTCAAGGGGAAAAATTCTGGGTTTTTTTTTTTTTTGTTTGTTTGGTTGGCTTTGCTTTTCTTTTCTTTTCTTTTCTTTTCTTTTCTTTTCTTTTCCCTCAATGCTGGGACTGAATCCAGGGAACACTGAGTTATATTCTCAGCTGTTTATATTTCATGATAGGATCTTGCTAACTTGCCCAGGCTGGTCAAACTTGCCATTCTCCTGCCTCCCCAGTAGCTGGGATTTCATCACACCAAGCCAGTTACTTAGGTTTTGGTGGGTAGGAATATCTTCAAAAAAATGGTTATAATGCTCTCAGGCAAAGTAAAACTCCATTATGTTACGAATCTCAGTCAGTTTTACCTGAATGATAAGTTCTACCATGCTGTAACTAGCATACAAACTAATTAATTTTAAGGCAAGTCCTTGTCTTTATTACTTTTGTGTTGCTGTAACAGAACACTCAACATGCACAAATTAGGGGAGGAAAAGGTTATTTTAGCTCACAGTTTCAGAAGGTTACAGTCCACTCGTGGATGGCCAGAAACAGTGGAAGCACATGGTGGAAGTGGAAGCAGCTCCTTATGGCACTGCAAACAGGAAATGAGGTCTTGGAAGGAAGGGAGGAAATAGTAGATACCACTCCAGGTGCTGTCCCAGTGATCTGCCCCTTCTGGGTTCAGTTTCAGTGCTCCGCCCCTTTCAGGTTTAAGCCACTAATCCATCACATGCCTGTAATCTATAATCTAATGCATCTTTCTTCCACTACACACCTATAACCTACCATATGCCCATAATCCACTTATCTAGACCAGGTCCCCATCTCCTAACAGCACATGGTTCCATAGACAAACTATCACATCCAAATGCATAAGACTTTTGGGGGTCATTTCTGATCCAAAGCACAATAGTCCTTCTTTGATTTATGTATATACTACAGACCATGATGGTTCTTTTAAAAAGTAGAGCTCTGATGCCAAATACATTTGCTTGTTGTTTATTTTCTTTACCTATGTTGCACAAATTAATTCACTATTTTTGTATAATCTTGATCCCCTTTCTTGGTTTATCTGATTCTCTTCATTCAATTCTGTGATAGTAATATGATTCACTTCTGGTCAACTACTATCTATCTCCCAAGTGCTTTGAACACTACATATATGTAAAACTTTTTATAAAACCAGAGGGTAGATCTGAACCCAACTTAGTTTGGGATAAAGCCTGTATGACAGTAGGTATGGTGCAACTTTGGCTTCCATCACAGGTATAAACTTGCTTTCTTGGTTTGCTACAGGAAGAACATTTTCTATAAATATGATACTATTTTATTTCTTTGGTATAATTTTACAGAATCACTAATTGGAATGGGTAGTTTTTGGGGCTACTGTCTAACACAACACCATCAAGCATGTACTGGAAAAGGAAAGAAGTGTTCTGAACCTGCTAAAGCTGAAAGCTCCAAGGGAACGCCTAGCTGTAGGCATAGTGCTCACCATCACTATCCCAACCCCTGGACGGTGTTCTGGATCAACTGCACTGCCAGACTGAAGTAAATGATGGAGATGCAAGGGCAGCTGGGGCATGGGGAGAGTTAAATAAAAGCTTATGAATCTTTCTTTAACTATGACCCAGCTATCAGAAAAACCATTGGCGTCAGGCGCAGATAGAACTATATTTCATTTTTGTGATAAATATATGGCAACATAGTTGTTATGAATGGATTCCTACCTACTGACTTACATTGTAATTTCAAAGGTGAGATTTATAAAACTGCGTTTTTACTTTCACTGATCTTCTGAAACAAGGATTGCTAGACTTGTAGCCTTTTTCTACCCATTCCTCACCCTTTCCCCTTCACCATGAGATTAAGGATTAAAAAATCTCTAAGACACAGGAAAGGCAGTGTGTAAGAGGAGAAAGAGAAGAGAGAAGCAGAGAGAGAGGAAGACACAGTGAGAAGGGAAGGGAAATAAGGAGGGAGCAGCGAGGGAGAGAGAAAGATGGAGGGAGGCAAGGAGAGACGGAGAGGGAGAAAGGAGGGGAGAAACATACACACACAGGGAAGGTAAAGAGGAGTGGGGAGAGAGAGAAACAGAGGCAGTCACACAGACAAATAGCGATAGAGACAGGCAGAGACATAAAGCATGTTATGGTGCCAGTCCTTGAGAAGTTTACCCATCAAAACAGGAAGTTACTCTCCCACCAGATTATAAATTCACTGGCACAAGAGCAAGGTTAATTCATTTTTGGTATTCTTTGTAAAAACTCAAATATCCTTTAAAAAACATGGGAGGTGGAGGCAGGAGAATCATAAATTTGAGCCTAGCTTTGGCAAAGATTCTGTCTCAAAAAATAAAAAGGGTTGAGGATGTAGCTCAGTGCCAAGGCCCTAGGTTCAATCTTAGTACTGCAAAAACAGAAACAACTAGGTAAATATGATATTCACTGATCTTCATGAGTTTGGAGGGTAAAGTTTTCATTACTGCAATTCATGTTAAAACTTTTTCTTGTAATTCACAGGCCGGTTGAATTTCACTTGCACATATACTACGCTTTCTCTTCCCGCACCCTCTATCACATTTTGGTAAAGTTCTTAAATCTTAGATTCTCTAAGTAGCATCGTGTCATCAGTCACGATGATTTTGAATTTTTCTTTCAATAATAGCTAGTATTATTTTGAACATACATTTTTTATATTACCAAAATTAGCAGTGAAATACTGGATATTTTTCTATGCTTTCCTCTTCCTACAAAAAAATGCTAACACCAAGACAAAGAATGTTAAGTTTATTTGCCTTTAACTCTTTCTGTGAGTAAAACTAAACACTTCAAAATTTATATTAAAGCCATGAATTTATAAAAATGTACCTTTTGTTTATGTTCATTTTTAACTGGCCCTAGGAACTCCACAGGACCTGAATAGTGAGTGAGGTTGGATGCAGATACTATCTTAGCTTAGCCTGACATTGCTACCTCAAAAGATGTCATTTACTCTTAAGTTCTACTGGCTGATACTTCATTAGGATAAAAATTTAATAGTAAACATTTAAGAGAAAGTTTTAAGAAACTTTAGCTTTGTTCCTAAGCAACTTCTCATCTATGAATTTCAGGGTAACAGTATTGACTATACAGGAGTCCCAAACATCTTTTTGCCTATGAAAAGCTAGTAATGCTTGTTGGAACCAAATGAGCATTAAGTATATACGGGAGAACTATAAAGCACTCCCAGTAACAAAAATTAAAACTGACACTGCCATTTCAGAATAAATGGGGGACATATATATTATGATATTTGGATATGGAGTCTAGATATTTAAAATATAGCCCTACATGTTTCTCCATCTTCTCACAAATTAGGGTATTGTTCCCTCTTTGAGACATGCACAAACTTAACTAGGCAATTGATTTTGTCCTAGAATGAGACCGCAGAAATTAATGTTATGGTTCCTGAAACAGTGAAACTCATGTGAAGGAAGTCAAAAGGCAAATAAATGAGTCAATGAGTCAAACAGCAAGTTCAAACAAGATATCCTCCAGAAAAAAAAATGCATACAATGACCAGCAGGCTTAAAGAGAAACTTACTAAACAAATAGTGGTCCAACAGACACAAAGCTTACTGACCATACAGAAGCCACAAATAAAAAGCTGGCTGAGGTAAATAAGAAAATGCAAGATGTGAAGGAAAATTTTGATAGAGAAGGGGAAATTCTGAAAAGAAATCTGGCTGAAATTCAGAACACACACACACACACACACACACACACACACACACACACACACACACACACACGGACATTTGAAAGCAGGAGAAGTTGACTTGAATACTGCAAGAACAAAATTTCAGACCTTGATGACAAGGCTAAGAAACCAAATGCTATAATTAGGCATGACTCCAAAATTAGAAATGAGCAAAGTAGCTGGATACAACAGGTGATATATAATTCAAAGAGAACCAATCTCAGGATTATAAGTGTGGGAGAAAAAGCAGAAGATATCACCAAAGGTATAAATAATCTATTCACTGAAACCATGCAAAAAATTCCTCAAATCTAGAAAAAGAAATTTTCAGGTACAAGAAGCTTACAGAATACCAAATTACCATCAACCAGCAGCAAGACTTGTATGACATATAGTAATCAAAACCTCAGAAGCACAACATAAAGACAGAATACTAAAAGTAGCAAGAGAGAAACAGGCATTACTCTACCACAGCAAATCCATTTGAATTGTCACAGATTTCTCAATGCAAAGTTTAAGGCCAGGAAGGCCTGGAGCAAATCTTTCAAGCTTTGAAAGACAGCAAGTCTCAACCCAGGTTGATGTATCCAGCAAAATTATCCCTGAAAATTGAAGGTGTAGTAAAAATTTTCCATGACCAAGAATATCTAAAGGTATTTGTGTCCACTATTTTGATGGAAATTTCATTGAATCTGTACACCAGTTTTGGCAGAATAGTCATTTTAACTATATTAATTCTGCCTAACCAAGAACAGGGGATGTCTTTCCATTTTCTGATGTCTTCTAAAGCGTCTTTCTCCAGTGTAATATAGTTTTCTTTATATAGGTCCTTCACTTCCTTGGTTATGTTTACTCTAGGTATTTAATTTTTTGCTGGGATATTGAGAATGGAATTTTCTTCTAAGATCTTTCTCAGTAAGTTCATTGTTGGTGTAGAGGAAGGCTACTGATTTTTTAGTATTGATTTTAGAGCCTGTGATTTGGTTGAATTTATTTCTAAGAGTTTCATAGTGCAGTTTTTGGGAGTCTTCTATATATATAATCCTATCATCTGCAAATACAGATAGTTTTACTTCCTCCTTCCCAATAAATATTCACTTCATTTTACATTCTTGCCTGATTGCTATGGGAAATGTTTCAAGGACTATGTTGAAAAACAGAGTGGTGAGAATGGACAGCTTTGTCATGCTCCTCATTTAAGGGGAAATGCTTTAAATTTCTCTCCATTTACTATGATATCTGTGGTAGGTCTGGCGTATATGGCTTCCATCAGTATGAGACAAGGCCTTTCTATACATATTTTTCTCATTTTTTAAATCATAAAATGGTGTTGGATTTTTATCAAGGGCCTTTTCCTGCATCAACTGAGATGCTCATGTGGTTTTTGTTTTTGTTGATGTGATGTATTACACTGATTGATTTACGTATGTTGAACCAGGCTTGCATTCCAGGAATGAAGCCCACTTGATTATGGCGTACGATCTTTCTGATTACATACTGGATTCTATTTGCCAGAATCTTGAGAATTTTTGCATCTACATTCATTAAGGTTACTGGTCTACAACTTTCTTTCCTGGTTAAGTCTTTCTTTTTGGCACTAGGGTGATGCTAGCCTACAAAAATCAGTTTGGTAGTGTGTTCCTTCTCTTTCAACTTCACGGAACAGTTTGACCAATAGCGGAATTAGTTCTTCCCTAAAGTACTGAAAAAAAATTGTGTTGTGAATCCATCTGTTCCTGGACTTTTCTTCGTAGGTAGATACTTTTTTATTGCTTCAATTTCTTTGTATTTAATGGGGCTATTCAAGATTTTTATGGCTTCTTTGTTCAATTTTGGTATTTTGTGTGTGTCTAGGAAGTCATCTATTTCTTCCCAATTCTCTAACTTGTTGAAAGTTGTTTGAAATAATGTGTTCTAATGTTATGAATTTCTGCAGTCTGTTGTAATTTCACCCTTTTCATTTCTAGTTGCATTAATGTGTTTTGTTTTTCCTTTTGGTGAGTTCAGAGCTATGTCAATCTTGTTCATTCTTCGAAAGAACTAGTTCTTTGATTCACTAATCTTTTTTATTTTTTTAGTTTCAATTTCATTAATTTCAGATCTGATCATTATAATTTCCTCTTTTACTTTTTGACTTATATTGCTTTTATTTCTCTAAGACCTTGAGGTGAATCATTAATGTATTTATCTGTCATTGCTCTGTACTTTTGACATGTGCATTTATGGCTGTAATTTTCCCTCTGAGTACTGCTTTCATTTTGTCCCACAAACTCTGATATGATGTACTTCCTTCATCATTTAACTCTATGAAGTTTTTAATTTTTTCTCTGATTTCATTTGTGATCCAGTTTGGTCTGTAGTAAGGTATAGTCTCCATGTATTTTTGTATTTTCTGCTGTTTCTTTTGCTGTTAATTTACAGTTTCATTCTACTGTGATCTGAAAGTATACAAAGAAATATTCTGATTCCCTTGTACTTATATAAGCATGACTTATGGTCTATAATATGGTCTATTTTAGATAATGTTCCACGTGCTGCTGAGAACAATCAGCAATAGATTGATGCTGGGTAGAACACTTTGTAGACATCTGCTAGGTCCAGATATCTGTAGTGTCATTTAACTGTTGTAGTTCCTTGTGGATTTTCTGTCTAGGTGATCTGTCTATCTGTGATAGTGGAGTATTAAAGTCCCCTATGTAACTGTATTGGGGCCTATATGTCCTTTCAGGTCTAATAATTATTGGTTTACATAACTGGGTGCTCCAGAGTTGGGAACATATATATTGACGATTATCAATTCTTTCCTTTCTATTGTTCCCTTAACCAGTATGTAGTGACCATCTTTGTCTCTTCTAATCTGTTTTGTTTTGAAATCTGATGAGTCTGAGACTTAGATAGCTACTCCTGCTTATTTCCTAGGTCCTGTTGCATGAAATATTGTATTCTATCCTTTTATTTTCAGTCTATGAGTATTCTTATGTATAAAGTGTGTCTCTTCTAAGAAACAAATTGTGAGTTTTTGTTTTTTGATCCAATCAGCCAGCCTGTGTCTTTTGGTAGGTGAGTTAAAGCCATTCAAAGTCAGAGTGAGTATCAGGGTATATTTGGTGTGTCCTACCATCATAATTTCTCAGTGTTATTTACTTGACTTACTCTCTTGCAAGCTCTTTCTCCTCTTTCTGTTGTCTCCTTTTCTCTACGATCTTTGGTGTTGTTAGTCTCCCTTTCTCCAATTTTCTGTTTAGTACTTTTTGCAATGTTGGTTTGGTGGTTTCAAATTTCTTAAGGCGTTTTGTATCATGGAAAGTTTTAATTTCTCCCTCCAATTTAAAAGAAAATTTCGCTGGATATAGCTGTCTGGGTTGGCTTATATGTTCTCTTAGTGCTTGGATGATGTTTCTCCATGATCTCCTGACTTTCTGGGTATGGGTTGAGAAATCTGCAGTTATCCTGATGGGCTTGTCTTTATAAGTCACCCGCTGCTTTTCTCTTACAGCACTTAAAATTCTCTTTTTGTGTTGGGCCTCTAGGATTTTAATTATGATGTGTTGTGGAGATGTTCTTTTCTGGTCAAACTTGTTTGGAGTTCTATAATGTGTGAAGTAGTTCAAAGTTCATTTTATTCCTTAAATTCAGAAAAACTTCTTCTGTAATATCACTGAATACTTCCTTTAAGCCTTTTGTTCTGTCTTCATTTTATTCCTGCTCTCCCATAACTCTGAGTTTGTTTCTGTGAGTCTTCCATAATATGTTGTAACCAATCTCTGTTTTTGTTTGCTTGTTTGTTTTGTCTTCTTCACTGACTGTATATTCCAGATTATCCACTTCATCTTCCAGGTCTGATAGCCTGTTCTCAAAATGTTCAAACTGGTCATTTATTTTTTCCTGTGAATTTTTTTTT